>JAKOOJ010000038.1:2961136-3461136 GCA_022577455.1 Arizona elegans | reverse complement strand
TTAGGTGATTATAATCAAAGATTAAATAAATAACACGGGCATAACCATATCCCCCAGAGTTACGTACAATAACAGACCTCCGGATTTTTCGTCGGGCCCTGAAAACTTATTTATTTCAACTAGCTGGGCTGGCTTGACTTAAATTTTAAATTGTTTTAAATTGGGTTGTTTTAATTTATGGCCAAAATATTTAAATTATTTTAATATTGTTTTTTAAATTTTGTATGCTCTGTTTTTACTCTGGCTGTGCACCGCCCTGAGTCCTATTTGGAGAAGGGCGGTATAGAAATTTAATTAATTAATTAAATAAATAAATAAATAAATAAATAAAATCTAGGCTCATTTTATTAGTTATCTATTTATCTATCTATTTGTAACTCATCTATTTCCCTCCCCCCCCTCTCTCTCCAGTATATCAAAATACTCTATCTATCTATCTATCTATCTATCTATCTATCTATCATCCATCCAGCCATCCACATACCCACCCGCCTATCTATCTTTTATCTGTCTGTCTGTCTGTCTGAGTGTCTATCTATCATCTATCATCTATCATCTATCATCTATCATCTATCTATTATCTATCTATTATCTATCTATCTATCTATCTATCTATCTATCTATCTATCTATCATCTACCCACCCACCTACCCATCCACATACCCACCTATCTATCTTCTGTCTATCTATCTATCTATCTATCTATCTATCTATCTATCTATCTATCTATCTATCATCCATCTATCCATCCATCCACCCACTCCATCCATCCATCCCTCTATCCATCTACCTGTCTATCTATCACATCTGCTATCTATCATCTCCCACACCAAATTTCACTGAATCCAGCACTGACACCCCTTTCTTTAGCCAGCAGCACAAGTGTCAGGAATTGAGGCAAATTCCCCATTTCTATTTCATCAAGCTGGCCTGACCTAAATTTTCCTCTTTTAAATGGGAATTTTAAATTTGGTTTTAAATTTTTGGGGTTTTAAAATGGTTCAGCCAAATTTATTTAATCGGTTTTATCTCTGTTTTAAATTTTGTATCTATATGTTTTATTTTATGGCTGTTCACCGCCCTGAGTCCTTCAGGAGTAGGGCGGTATACAAATTTAATTAAATAAAAAAAAAAATCTATCTGAAAATCCATGTTTCCGTGTTAGATGGATAAAAAAAAGCAAAGCTAAATTATGCAAACCCACATGGAACTTTTCCCAAACTCTTTCCCATCACCCATTTGAACTGGTGATTAGTTCCCATCATTAAATCAATCACAATGATGGAGGCCTTCAAGGATTTAATATGGCCGAGTCTTCCTTTTGCCTCCTTCTCTGGAAACAGAGAAATCCTGTCTCTAAATGCAACGGGAGAAATTCTTGTGTCTCTTTTTCTCATTCAGGGATTTTTAAGATTCATTTGTCCTAAAGCAGGGGATTGTGGTGAGGTGGGGTGGGGGAGGTAGAATGATCACAAGTTTGTGGTTTCTTTCAAAACAATGTTCAGTTCTTGATGCAATTATGACTGATTGATGTCAGCCAGTATCATTCAATTAACACTTTGGCTGCCCCCCCCAAAAAAATAGGTATATTTTAAAATCTCAATTAGTATAACCCAAACTTAACCATGGCTTAGGACCTGGTTATTTATGGGACCGCCTACTACCACCAATAGCCTCCCACCGGCCGGTACGTTCTCATAGAGAGGGGCTCCTCTGGGTGCCGTCGGCCAAACAATGTCGACTGGCGGCCCCTAGGGGGAGAGCCTTCTCTGTGGGGGCACCTACGATCTGGAACGAGCTCCCCCCGGAGATACGGAGGATCCTGGATCTGCGCACCTTCTGCCGTGCTCTTAAGACCTTTTTATTCCATCAGGCGGGCCTGGCCTAATCTTTTCCCTCTTTTTAATTATGCAAATTTTAATTGGTTTTTAAATGATTGAGGTGTTTTAATCTGTCTGGGCCAAATTGTTTAATTTGATTTTACTTTGTTTTTAAATTTTGTATCTATGTATTTTTACTGTTTGGCTGTTCACCGCCCTGAGTCCTTCGGGAGTAGGGCGGTATATAAATCAAATAAAGTAAGTAAGTAAGTAAGTAAGTAAGTAAGTAAGTAAGTAAAAGAGAAAAGAGAATGGGGAGTAGAGAAGTATTGGAATGACAATTACTAAGTATTTGTGTTTGTTATTCTGGAGCAATAGCAGAAAACGAACAGGGAACGTTATTAATAATGGTAGATAGTGACATTTTGGAATGGCAGTCATATTTCAAGATCATGCAGACTCCAGACAAAGCTTCATCCCCAATTTAAAGTCACTTTGGGGCTAGCCATATCTGTTGTTATCTGGACTTCAATATTGAACCTAAACTCCAGTAAGTAGTATTGGCACACTAAATATTCTACCAGTACTTGATTAACTCTTGACTTGTTAAAAACTGGACTCAATTCAATCAATTCAGTTTATTACAGTCGTAGACCAGAGACCAGAACAAATAATTCACTCAACGAATATCCAGTTAAAAATTCTAGAATAAAATAATAAATAACAGATAAAATCTATGATAAATTCCAGTCTGTCAATTACACCTGGTCTAACTTTACTAAAGGAATGTGGTGGCTCAATGGCTAAGACACTAAGTTTGACAATTGAAAGGTAGGCAGTTCAGCGGTTCGAATCCCTGGTGCCGCGTAACAGGGTGAGCTCCCGTTACTTGTCCCAGCTTCTGCCAACCTAGCAGTTCGAAAGCAGATAAAAAATGCAAGTAGAAAAATAGGAACCATCTTTGGTGGGAAGGTAACAGCGTTCCGTGCGCCTTTGGCATTTAGTCATGCCTGCCACATGACAACGGAGATGTCTTCGGACAGCGCTGGCTCTTCAGCTTTGAAACGGAGATGAGCACTGCCCCCTAGAGTCGGGAACGACTCACATATATGTGTGAGGGAAACCTTTACCTTTTTAACCTTACTAAAATAACAATTCATAAACCGTGAGGCCCGTTGTCAGTTTAATACTTAAAAGGCAAAGGAATAAGCAGTGCAAAGGGTTTGTCACATTTGTTGTGTAAAATATCTATGATGGATTAGACATGTGTTTCCAATGAAATCCCAGTGCTGCTGCACAGAATGTAGTGTCCTGTGCTGTAGTTATGGACTGTTCATCCTTAAGCAGCCACTGGAGTGGTTGCAGTATCGGAATGGCCAAGGTACTTAGCAATCATTGGAAGGATATGTTTTATTTCGAATATCTCTGTAAAGGGAACATCGAAGGAACATCAGAGGAGTATGGGATCAACAGTCTCCACTTCTCCTGAGCCACAGGAACAGAATCTTTCAGTCAATTGTATCTTTTGATGCTTGCTGTACAGGACGGCTGATAAAAGCGCATGGCACCATGTGAATGAAAATTTTGGACTTGTATTAGAGACTATCCTCGGGGAATTTATATCAGAGTTTCTTGCAAAAATCAAATCCAGAAGCACACACAGATAACTGATTCAGCAGGATTCATTAACTTCTCTTTATATACATAATAATACATGAAGATTAATGTACAATACCAATATAGATTCTTCTTCAGTGTAGTAGCAGTTATAAGCAAAATACACAGGCAGCAGTACAGCAAAGATGCAAGTCCAGACTGGTTTCAGTTTCGTTTCTCAGCAGAGCACAGAGCTGAGCCACACCCAGCATCCAGACTGTTTCAGCTTCCATTGGCTGACTTGGTTGCTATGCCTATTCATTGGCTGACCTTGTTACCACATCTCTGCCAGTTCATGAATAATCTGACAATTTCTCTCTAGCAAAATGTGTGTTTTGGGCAATTCTATGTGTAGTGTGTATGTGATGCCTGGTTTTTTTGTAGCTTTTTAGTTGTTTGGGGTATTGATGGCTGGCTATTAAGTCATTGGGTGTTGTTTCCTTGTGTTGCCAAGCCCTTGCTTCCTGAGCACTTGATAAACTGGCGGTAAATCAGCACTCCTGTTGACTGATAAGGGGCTCATTTCCCAAGCTTCAATCACTTCCCTGGCTGTTTATGTGCCTGCTTGTCCAACAATCTTAGTAGCTGCAAAATTGAATGTATGTCCTTGTTCATTAGTACCAAGTTAACTAAGTGAATTAAGTTAATTAAGACTTGAAATTTTGGACTTGGACAATTTAGAACTATGCCGCCTTCGGTATGACCTAAGCGTAGCTTATAAAATTATCTGCTACAATGTCCTACCTGTCAATGACTACTTCAGGTTCAACCACAACAATACACGAGCACACAACAAATACAAACTGAAGGTAAACCGCTCCAAACTCGATTGCAGAAAACATGACTTCAGCAACAGAGTGGTCAATGCCTGGAATGTACTACCTGACTCTGTGGTTTCATCCCAAACCCCCCAAAATTTTAACCTAAGACTGTCTACTGCTGATCTCACCCCATTCCTAAGAGGTCTGTAAGGGGCATGCATAAGAGCACCAGCGTGCCTACTGTCCAGTGGTGAAATCCAAATTTTATTACTACCGGTTCTGTGGGTGTGGTGTGGCTTGGTGGGCGTGGCTTGGTGGGAATAACAGGGGAAGGATACTGCAAGATCCCCATTCCCACTCCACTCCAGGGGAAGGATACTGCAAAATCCCCATTCCCTCCTCACTCTTGGGGGAAGGATATTGCAAAATCTCCATTCCCACCCCACTCTGGGGCCAGCCAGAGGTAGTATTTGCTGGTTCTCCACTACTGTTTCTCCGAACTGCTCAAAATTTCCACTACGGTCCTCCGAACTTCTCAAAATTTCCCCTACCAGTTCTTCAGAACCTGTCAGAACCTGCTGGATTTCACCCCTGCTACTGTCCCTGTCCTTATGTTTCCTATTTGTATCTATTTTATGTATTCAATTCATGCTTATACATATATATTACCAGTGGTGGGTTGCTCCCGGTTCAGTCCGGTTCTATACAACTGGTAGTAAAAACCAGCAGGAGGCTCCACCCACCTTCCACAACATCATCATGGGTGATCTGCACATGCGCAGAAGATTCTGTGGATGCTGAGAAGCAAGCATGCTCCTGCTGTGAATCAGTAATAAAGGTAAGTAGAACCCACCCTGTATATTATCTAATACATTCTTGACAAATAAAATAAAATAAATAAATTATACTTTCTTATCTTAACTTCTTGTTTGCTGCGCCAAATCCTTTGGGACTGGACCAAGCAAGAAAAGTGTGTCTGTGTGTGTGTGAGAGAGAGAGAGAGAGGGAGGGAGGGAGGGAGGGAGGGAGAGAGAGGGAGGGAGGGAGGGAGGGAGGGAGAGAGAGGGAGGGAGGGAGGGAGGGAGGGAGGAGAGAGAGAGAGGGAAGAGTGAGAGACAGACAGACAGACAGAGACAGAGACAGACAAAGATTAGCCTAACAGCTTTCCATTGGTGACTTTCAGACTCTTGGAAGACAGCCTGAAGCTTGGTGGGACATTTGAACCTTTAGTGGAGGTTCTGTGGATCTGCTAAAACAAGTGGTCTGGACTTAACAAAGGACACCCTTTTATGTTCCATCAATCACACTTTGGATTTGCTCTCTTGTACTCCTGGAAACTGAGAACATGAAGATTTATTAGAACAAATAAGAGTGATACATCTGAAAAAAAAAAAAAAACCCAGTCTGATCAGTTCTGGCATTGAGTTACAAAGCTGCTGGGCTTTAATTAGAGTTAGTTTATGATTAATTCCTCTTATTTTTTATATGCAGAGCATTAGCTTAGTTATATCTTTCATGTGAAAGGCTGTCAAATTTCATGAACAAAACTTGCCCATTATTTTCACACATACACACACACACATGCATCTCTGCTGTTTGCTTTATTGTGCTAATTACCCCGTGCACTTCATATAAAATTAGTCTGATTTTTTTGAAAGCAACTTGGAATATCATTTTAATTATTACCCATGAGCAAGCATTTGAAGTTGCTTTGTAATGTATGCTTTGAGGACCAAGCTGGACATGACCTTAAATGAGTATCTGAATTTATCATGGCTTTTTAACATGCAAATTACACATTTACATAGGGACAAATGATGCACAAAGCTTTGTCGTTATTCAAATCAGCCCTGATTTGATTTGGAAAATAATTCTGATTTGATGATTTAAACTGATTTTGAACAGTGTGCTCCTTTGCATGTCAAGGAGGATCCCATTTCCTTGAATAACGTTAACTTGATCGCTTTCATTTGGATTCAGAAAGATAATTCAGTTGGGAGCTTTGACCAAATTCCGTTAGAATCCACTTTTGAAATTGAACCTTCCTCAATTTCTAATAATTATCTGGGTCTTGGTTTATAGCAGGTGAGGAATGGAGAACTTAATATTTTCCTTGCTTGGTATGGTACCTCCCCATCCCAATAATCTTCATCTCCTAAACAGATATCGGGCAAGTCAAAGGAAAAAGCAGAAACTATGGGTATTTATTTATGGAGATTCTCAATCATGCAGGTCAACGGTGGATTTCACGTTATGTTACTACTGGTTTGCCCCGCGGTGTGCATGCTGCCTTCTGTGCATGTGCTTTGCTCGTGAGCGTGTCTTATGTGCATGCACCAAGCCTTAAAAACATGCCTAAATAGGATGGCATAGAGCTGGGGTGGAGGGTGGAGTTTGAGGTGGGGCGGCAGACAGGCCTACCCCCAATTTCCACTACTGGTTCAGTGAACTGGTATGAACCAGCTGAATACCACCTCTGATCCAGGTCCATGGTTTTCCCAAAGGTGCTTCTCCAAAAGACAACTGGACTTTCTTGATTTTTTTTCTAGAAAACATTTTACTTTTCATCCAAGAAGCTTCTTCAGTTTTTCTTCAGAACATTGTTTGGTTTGAATCAAAGGGATTTTTTTTTTTTGGCTTTTTATTTCGGTGTTCCTGGTTTTAATAGATTTTCATTTTATGGTGCTTATCTTTGTAAACTCCCAGAATCTTGGGGAAGAATTGTGGCTTTTAAAAACTGTGCATTTGATTTGATAGATGAATTAACTAATGAGTTGGCATTTTGACTGTGAGAAGAAGATGTATCTTACTGTGGGAACTGACATATTGAATGTTGCATGACCATTGTTTTCACAAGGTCTATCCTCACTAAGGGGATTAAGCCTCAGGACTCTGTGTGTCAATGTGTGTGCGTGCGTGTGTGTGTGTGTGTGTACTTACATGGGAGAGAGAGAGAGAGAGAGAGAGAAAGAGAGAGAGAGAAAGAGAGAGAGAAAAAAGAGAGAGAGAAAGAAAGAAAGAGAGGGAGAGAAAGAGAGAGAGAGAAAGAGAGAGAGGGGGAGAAAGAGAGAGAGAAAGAGAGAGAAGGAGAGAGAAAGAGAAAGAGAGAAAGAGAGAAAGAAAGAGAGAGAGAGAAAGAGAGAGAGAAAGAGAGAGAAGGAGAGAGAGAAAGAGAAAGAGAGAAAGAGAGAAAGAAAGAGAGAGAGAGAGAAAGAAAGAGTGAGAGAGAGAGAGAAAGGGAGAGAAAGAGAGAAAGAGAGAGAAAGAATGAGAGAAAGAGAGAGAAAGAGAGAAAGAAAGAGTGAGAGAGAGAGAGAGAAAGAGAGAGACAGAAAGAGAGAGAAAGAGAGAGAGAGAAAGAGAGAAAAAGAGGAGAGAAAGAGAGAGAAAGAGAGAGCAGGGGAGAAAGAGAGAGAGAAAGAGAGAGAAGGAGAGAGAAAGAAAGAGAAAGAGAGAAAGAAAGAGAGGGAAAGAGAGAAAGAGTGACAGAGAGAGAGAAAGGGAGAGAAAGAGAGAGAAAGAGAGAAAGAATGAGAGAGAGAGAGAGAGAGAGAGAGAAAGAGTGAGTGAGAGAGAGAGAGAGACAGAAAGAGAGTGAAAGAGAGAGAGAAAGAGAGGGGGGAGAGAAGCTATAGTGTAAATTGTAATATTACAGAGAAACAGTACCAACATATTTAACAGGACCATTTCTGCTTCAAGGATCATTAGCATTTTCACCCTTTTATGGCAAGGAGAAACTAGCATATCTGTTGACTACAATCATGCTACAGGGTCAATGTTTAATTTGCACCTTCAGGCAAAGAAAATGATTACTAGTAGCTCTCCACTTCTTCTGTATCTATTGCTCTATATCTGGTGGGTTTCCTTTTTTTAAAAAAAAAATTCTTTGTAAAAAATGTAAATTAAGGACCCGGGATGTAGCAATTCCGTAAATATAGTGATAAAGCAGGCAATCTGAATGCTGGAAGCCCCTGGTGTTGTTCTAATAGCTTTGCTAACAAAACTCCATATTTTCTGAATGGCTGGAACATCAGTAGGACAAGTCGACATTATCATGGTGAGAAAATAAGGGAAGAAGATCAGGTTATATAAAAAGGGTAGCTATAAAAACAGGATCACAGAGTGAAAGCTCCATGGACCAGAGCTTCCTAGAGAACATTGCCTTGCAAGCTGGCCATATTGCCTGTTCTTCCAACGGGAATGAAGTACTGAAGCTTTATTTATTTATTTTATTTTATTTATTTATTTAGTCAAGCATGTATTAGATAACAGATACAAGTATAAACATGATTATGAATAGATGAAATGGATACGAATAAAAGGGGACATTAAGACAGGGACAGTAGACACACTGGTGCGCTTAGGCACACCTCTTAGGAATGGGGTGAGGTCAATAGTAGACAGTCTAAGGTTAAAGTTTTGGGGGTTTGGGGAAGAAACTACAGAGTCAGGTAGTGCATTCCAGGCATTGACCACTCTGTTGCTGAAGTCATATTTTCTGCAATCGAGTTTGGAGCGGTTTACCTTAAGTTTGTATCTATTGTTGCTCGTGTATTGTCGTGGTTGAAGCTGAAGTAGTCATTGACAGGTAGGACATTGTAGCAGATAATTTTATGTACTATGCTTAGGTCGGATCGAAGACGACAAAGTTCTAAGTTGTCTAAGTCCAAAGTTTCAAGTCTGGTGGCATAAGGTATTCTGTTGTTATAATAAGGCATTATAAACTGAACTCCACTGAAGGACGCAGGAGATAGAGCAGGGGTGAAATCTACTTAACTTCCCTACCGGTTCGGAAGTGCACGCAAACTTTTCTGCGCATGTGCAGAGGATAAAAAATGATGACCAGGTGGGTGGGCAGAGCATCGCACTGCCATCGCTACCGGTTCTCCGAACCACCCACTGCCATCGCTACCTGTTTGGCTGAACTGGTCCAAACTGGTAGCATTTCACCCCTGAGACAGAGTGAGAAAGCCCACCCATGGGATTGACTACAGGTTACAAGGACTGCACCTGGGGGACTCCTGGCATACTAACAGTACAAGTAATGTAGCTATCAAAGGAAAAAGAAGCTCTTCATCATTGGAGAAATAGCCAAGGGAGAAATAAGAGGAGCCTGGTGGCGCAGCAGACTAAAGCACTGTTATTAACATCAAGCTGTCTGCAATTACTGTAAGTTCAAATCTCACCAGGCTCAAGGTTGACTCAGCCTTCCATCCTTTCTAAGGTAGTAAAATGAGGACCCAGATTGTGGGGGCAATAAACTGACTTTATATAAATATACAAAAGTATGAAGGCTATTGCTTAATGCATTGCAAGACGCCCTGAGTCTCCGGAGAAGGGCAGCATATAAATCAAATTAAAAAAATAAATAAATAAATAAAAAAGCATTGTTTATTGGACAGAAATATCTTTTGTATCTTGAAAGCTCCATAGGGGAGACATTCTGCAAATGGATTGAAGGAGGGGGAAAAAAAATGGAACTCTCCAATGATGAAATTTGGTTCAAGGAGAAAGAAAGATACTTAGAAATGCTAAATTCAGACAAATTATTATACCTAGGGTGACTTCCTGAGCTTGTTTATTCTGGAATATATTATTTCAACTTCACTTAGACTTTAATAAGTACATGGAGGTTTACAGCTCTATTAATACCGTCAGAGCAAGAAAAGCCCAGATCATAAAAAAATATGGATAGCTTTATCTGATGCCTTTTGTTACACTCAAATTATTCGTTATGTTACATTTGCATTTTCATCAAACTCGGTTTTGATACTTTTAAAATTGTATGATATTTTGGCTGACTTCTTTTGTCATCTCTTTCTTTGCAATAGGTAGGAGGGAAAATGCTTTGAAAACAATGAATGGAAATAAATAATTTTGGGGCATTGAAATCGTATTAAAAGCAGAGACAGCCTCTGATGCTCTTTCTAGGGTTTATTCATTAATATATATCGGTACATTTGAACAACAGTCAACTTATAAAATAATCATGAACAGTTGAATGATATCATTGTAAAGAATGAAGAAATTCTAAAACCATTCAGTGTAAATATCAAACCATTATTGTTCAACATTTAGCTCCAGGAAAGCTGCATTAGCTACTATAGCTCATTTCCTATTGAACATACTCCATAATAGAAATGAAGCATATAAAATAGCCTTCAATTGTGGTACAGGTCCATTGCATCTCAACCAAATTGTTAAAAGGTATATAATACTTTAGTTTCAGAGGTGGATGAAGCTAAGAGAGAAAGATGCTTAACTGAGATAGAAAAACCAGACCAAAAGAAATGGAGTATTTACAAAATCTCATCATATCTCTAGGCCTCACTGCTTTTTTAAATTTTTTTGCTTTGTGTCTAATATGTGGCAGCCTTATGTTTTTAACTCTCTATTCTCATGAAAAATCTAGGAGAAAGTCTTAATATCAAGAATAGAATAGAATAGAATAGAATAGAATAGAATAGAATAGAATAGAATAGAATAGAATAGAATAGAATAGAATAGAATGACAGAATTGGAAGGGACTTTGGAGGTCTTTTAGTCCAGTGTCCTGCTCAGGCAGGAAACCCTATAGCATTTCAGACAAATGGTTGTCTAACCACTTCTTAAAAACTTCCAGTGTTGGAGCATTTACAACTTCTGGAGGCAAGTTGTTCCCCTGATTAATTGATCTGTCAGGAAATTTCTTCTTAGTTCTAGGTTGTATCTCTCCTTTATTAGTTCCCATCCATTGCTTCTTGTTCTTCCTTCAGGTGCTTTGGAGAATAGCTTAACTCCCTCTTCTTTGTGGCAACCCCTCAGATATTGGAAGACTGCTATCATGTCACCCCTGGTCCTTCTTTTCATTAAACTAGACATACTCAGTTCCTGCAACCGTTCTTCATATGTTTTAGCCTCCAGTTCCTTAATCATCTTGGTTGCTCTTCTCTGCACTCTTTCTAGAGTCTCAACATCTTTTCTACATCATGGCGACCAAAACTGAATGCAGATGTTTCACTTCTTATGCAAGAAGCTTCTTCAGTTGTGCCTGAATGGCAGAGAATGGAAGATTTATATTCCTTACCCATTTCCACCAACCGTTCTTTGTATGTTTTAGCCTTCATTGTCAAGCCTCAGGAGATGGCTTCATCGGCTCATCTTTGGTTGTCCCAAAGGTGCTTTTTCAAAAAAAAACAACAACTGAACTTTTGAACACATTACAGTTGCTTTTTGAAAAAGCACCTTTGGGACAACCATGTCCTGGATGACTTAGAATCTCATAGACAATCATCTGTGGCTGATCTTAAAAAGCTAAGAAGGCTCAATCCTGCTTATCACTGTGATAAGCAGGATCATTTTAGAGCTGCTGGCAAGCCTGGAAAATAAAAACAGACACAAACAAAAACAGAATTATGGATTGGACACTTTCTTCCATACTAATGCCAGAAAAACCAGAACTATTAATGAGGTATGTTTTTTCAATTCAGATTAGAACTGGAAGGGACCTTGGAGGTCTTCTAGTCCAACCTCATGCTCAAGCAGAAAACCTTACAGCACTTCAGACAAGTGACTGTCCAGTCTCTTCTTCAAAACCTGCAGTGATGAAGCACCCATAACTTCTGAAGGCAAGCTGTTGAAGATAAATCATCTTTAAGTTGACTGTTAGTTAAAGCCAACTTAAAGATGATTTTTTACTTTTAAGGAGAAAAAAAGTTAGATGGCTATGTTGTTGATGCACCACAGAAATATTAATTAAATCAATGGATATTCCATCTAGAAATGTTTCATAAGGAAAAAAGAAAAGTTGACAGAAGCAGACGTAATATGAAACTTCTTTTCCAGAAATAATGTTTGGATGCTAACACTACAAACTTCAAAAGAGAGAGAGGGGGGGGAGGGAGGGAGGGAGGGAGGGAGGGAGAGAGAGAGAGAGAGAGAGGGAGAGAGAGAGAGAGAGAGAGACTATGATGTCTTTTCTAATAAATTCCCACCTTCCCATACAGTAATTGTCACAACCTTTGTTAAGGGATGCATGCAAGGCCATTGAATGTTCCTCCAGCAATGTTCTCATTCTATTGTATGCCGTGTGTGGGTTAGTCATCCTTCTGGGAAAAAGTGCATATTTTATACCTGGTTAGAACTTGGTTGACATTTCATGAAAATTATTTATATGGTTAAAGGCTAGCAAACACCCCAAGGAAATCTGGATTTTGTTGCTTCACGGGTAGTAAAGCTGCATACAGTAGAGGGAGGATGAGAGGGAGGGAGGAAGGGAGGAAGGAGGGAAGGAAGGAAGGGAGGGAGGGAGGAAGGGAAGGAGATCAAAGGAAGGAAGGAAGGAAGGAAGGAAGGAAGGAAGGAAGGAAGGAAGGAAGGAAGGCGGTGACGTGGAGCAAAGGAAGGAAGGACGGATGGACGGACGGATGGATGGATGGACAGACGGAAGAAAGGAGCGAATCAGTTCACTCTCAGCTGATCGTTGGAGCAACCAGCTTGCCCAAATCAGACCGAATAGGCTAAATCCCACCTGTGGTAAGGAACCAGGCTAGAAACCTGCAACTAGTAAGTTCAAGTTCTGTCTTGGGCACAAGTCCAGCTGTGTCATCTTGTGCCAGTCCTCACTCTCAGTCAGAAAAAGGAGGAGGAGGAGGAGGAGGAGGAGGAGGAGAAGGAGGAGGAGGAGGAGGAGGAGGAGGAGGAGGAGGAGGAGGAGGAGGAGCAAGCGGAGGCGGAAACAGCAAACCTGTCCTGAAATCTTCCTAAGAAAATTAAATTGTAGGGAGATTGTCCAAGCAGTCACCGGTGGGTTACACTGGCTCGAAGACAGCAAAATAAACTCCACCTTCACCAGATCTAATTCTATGGATCGATTAGAAATGACTCTGGTTTTTTTTTTTTTTTTCTTTCAGTGTGGGTTGACATGTACCCTCGTTATAGCTATGTTGATACGGCCAACTAGGGTACATGTGGGAGGTCTCTTTGTGTGTGTGTGTGTGTGTGTGTGTGTGTGTGTGTGTGTGTGTATTTATATACTACAAATTTGTGTTACAAGAAGAAACTACCTGAGGAGGCTGTGGATTAAAATGGAAGCCCTGGGAAAAGACATAATTCAAGGCCACACAAATTTCACCCGTTCTTAAACAACACAGCATTCTCACTACTTACGTTTGTGCCAAGTTCTTCCTTTTCATAACAGACACAATATTTCTATTTTAGAGACATAGACATTTCTATTTTTATCTTATTAGAGAGTCAGATTGACTGTCTCTATCTCTGGCTCTTCTGTTTAAAAGACAAGGAAATTATTTGGAATCCTAAAAGTACTTGCCTTACCATTCAAATGAATGTTTATTTGTTTATTATTCTTATTGATTTTATTTTTCAGGGCATTGTTTGACTTCTCTCTTTTTTTCCAAATTGCCTTTCTGATCTTGTAGTATTTTTTTTTCCACTTCCCAATATAATACTTGAAAATCTTTGCAATAAAATTGCAAATCGCAATTTCTTCTTCTAATCTAATCTTTTTCCAATCCACATCTACAACAGCTCACAGTGTATTCTTCAATATCTACTTTATTTTCCTTTGTTGGATGAATGTTTGCAATGAGGTCAAAAATTCCACATGGGTACCACATCTTTACGGATGCGGTGGCTCAGTGGCTAAGACACTGAGTTTGTTGATCAAAATGTCGGCAGTTCAGCAGTTTGAATCCCAAGCGCCGCGTAACGGGGTGAACTCCCGTTATTTGTCCCAGCTTCTGCTAACCTAGCAGTTCGAAAGCACATTAAAAATGCAAGTAGAAAAATAGGGACCACCTTTGGTGGGAAGGTAACAGTGTTCTGTGCACCTTTGGCGTTTAGTCATGCTGGCCACATGATCACAGAGACATTTTCAGACAGCGCTGGCTCTTCAGCTTTGAAACAGAGATGAGCACCGCCCCCTAGAATCAGGAACGACTAGCACATTTGTGCGAGGGGAATCTTTACCTTTATCTTTACATCTTTTGGACTGACGTGCCATTCACTTTTATGTGTGTCATTACACCCCCAAAGGGGGTGGGGCTTAAATGACAGTTGGGGCCACCATTTTGAATGTTTTGACCTGCTCCCTGCAAAACACCCCTATTTTTGAACTTTGCTTGGATTGTACTTTTTTTTCATTGTATGTTTCTTTTCGCTATAATATTCAAGACAACATAAGAAGGGACAACCTGAAGCAAAACATCGAGAAGGTTCTTTTGATTGCAGATACTTTCCATTGAAGAGACACAAAACTGGATTACATATTTTAGCAAAAAAAAATTATGTCTTCCAGATTGCCAATAATTCACAGTGGAGAACTTGATGAAGAGATTGCGCTTTGGTGCTTCATAAGGAGTTTGTTCAATTTTCCACCTTCTGCTTGCTGGGCTTCTGAAGAGCTGTTCTGTGGAGAGGTTGCTGATTAGAAGGAATGAGCAGCAGAAGTGTGTGGGGGAAAGCTAAACCTCCCCTGCTTGTGACGATCCATGATTTGCAGTCAACATCTGGAATAATATCAGTGGTCTTATCCAGGGTTGGGATTCAGCTGGTTCAGACCGATTTGGACGAACCTGTAGCACCAACGATCAGCTGAGAGCGAACCAGTTCACTCCGACGATCAGGTGGGCCTGCCCATCTGCTCCTGCGCTATACTGACCTATATTTCCTTTGTTTGAAACCCATCTGATAGGTGTGACAGAGTAGATTGCTGCACATCAGCTGTTTTACTCACCGGGGCTGCAGTAGAATGTAAGTTTTAGAGCTGTTTTTAACCACACCGTATGCGCGCTCAGGGAACCGGTTATTACACCAGTTGACTCCCACCACTGGTCTTATCTGCAACATTTTGACATCCTGCTACTTCAATATTGTTATTATTATTCCTTACTTATGGATTTGGAACGTTTAAAGGACTGAATGCCTGCACCTATTCCATTAAACGTGTTGCAATATTAAAGTTCCCTGCAAAATATTAACACCTTTGGGCACAGGAGCATAGCAACCAAGAAGTTCTTCTGGATTACATTTTTATTAAAAGTGGCTGGAGGGAGAACCTGGAGTTTTTCTGCATGGACATCAGATGTTCTATCATTAAGACTTCTGCTTGAAATCTTCCAGAATCAGTTTGGTTTAGTGGTTAAGGCATCACGCTAAGAAAGGAAGATACCATGAATTCAAGTCCCATCTTAGCCATAAAAGCCATTTGGGTGACTTGGGGCCAGTCATACCCTCTCAGCCCAACCTTGGGTCATTGTTGTTGTGGGGAAAATAGAAAGAGGATGTATAATTTTTTGCTGCCTTGAGTTAGTTATAAAAATAATAAATAATTAGAGCCTGGATTGCTCTGCAGACAAGGCACTGTAATTTAACACTAGCTGTCTGCAATTAAAGTAAGTTCGAATCTCGCCAGGCTCAAGGTTGACTCAGCCTTCCATCCTTTCTAAGGTAGCTAAATTGAGGACCCAGTTTGTGGGGGCAATAAGCTGACTTTGTATAAAATATACAAAAGTATGAAGGCTATTGCTTAACGCACTGTAAGCCGCCCTGAGTCTCCAGAGAAGAGCGGCATATAAATAAATAAAAAAAAAAACAATTGTCAGCTTTGGAAGCGTATTAAGCCGGAAGCTTCCATGCTGCCACTTTCTCCTGTGTGGGAAGCTAGGAGGGGAGATTTAGTAGAGGGGTTGTCTTTAGACATAATAGCATTCTTCCTGTCGGTCAAGGTCAGGGCAATCCTGCATCTGGAGAAGGAATGGTCAGAGTGAGGTCTCGAGATGGGACGGATGGTGATTGGAGCATGTGATCGACTGAGAAATGAGGGGATGGTTTTGGGGGTTTTGATTTACTGAGGGAACACCTGGACCTCTCAAATTCAGGTTTTCCCAGATGTGCCAGTTTTCCTATTTTAGTAAATAGAACTTTGAAATATGCTTGCTTCAGAGTTTTTATTTGGAATTGGGTTTTTTTCTGGAACACTGACAACAATACAATAATAAATACAATAACGGGATACAAACAAACCAATGTCTGAACCTTTCCCTTGTTTTAAGAACTCAGAGGTACTTTTGGCTATTGTCTTAGACGGACAGTAACAAGATTTAATTCCATTCAAGTATTTGTGTGCTGTAGAAATTTTGCTTCAATACTCTAAGATTTAGAGCTAAACTCTTAATGTGTGCAATTGGGTACTAATGTTATCTGCTAAGATTCAGACAACCACTAGATGGCAGCAGTATAATCCCTTTGCTGCCATCTAGAGTTCATCGAGACCCTTACAGCCTAGATAAGTTCATCCTACTGTGTATATTCATTTGTTGACCCCCTGGTGAAGCTGTGGATTAAAAAGGAAGAGGGAAAAAAAATGTACACGGTGTCTCTCTTGTGTGAAAGAAAGCAACTCGGAGAGTGATTTGAAGCACAAAACAGGCCCACAAAAAGGATTAACGCTCCCTACCTTTTTCAGCAACTTCCATTTTTCATTTGCAGTCTCTGCACTTTGGGAAACAAGAAATAAAGAGATCTGGAGACAAAATTCTTGCAGCCAAGAATCATTTGTACACTGTCTGTAGTGAGGCCTGAAACAATCAGGTCAGAGGAAGCTCCTAAAGCTACCATAAGTCTTCCTTAAAAAACGAATAAGAAATCGTTAAGGAATATGGAAATTCCAAACAAAGTACATAATTTGTATCACTTTATTTTAAAGGGAAGGAAGAATGATAGCCTGTGCAGGAAATAGAAAAATTGCTTCCAAAAAGATCTCCCCCAATATCGTTTCCTATTTAATAGAATTCACTGATGCCAATCGATTAAACGATATTGCAGATCTACTGACTTAGAAATTAAAACACGTTGAACTGAATAAGGTTTTCTCCCAAGGCAAATGGGGTGTAGACTGCAGTTTAAAAGAACTGCTTGCTGTTTTGCAAATGATCACTTCAGCATATCTCAACACGTGTGTATTTTTATTGAGCAGATAAGCACTTGGGTTTGGATTGAGTTCAACTCTGTTCAGTTGGGCTAGGCCAGGGGTGTCAAACTCAAAGACCGGGGGCGGGATCTGGCCCACGGGGTGCTTAGATCTGGCTCATGGGGCTCCCTTGGAAGCAGCAAAGGATCAGCCTGTGGTGCCTCTGCCAGTGAAAACAGAGCTGGGAGGGGCATGTGCGGCCCTCCCGGGCTCCATTTTTGGGCGCAATGGCCTCCTGTCAGCAAAATAGAGCACGGGAGGACCTGTCCACATCCCCCTGGCTCCGTTTTCACTGGCAGAGGGATAGCAAAACAAACTATTTGCATTCTTTTAAGTTTAATATTCTTTTAGAGGATTGTTGAGAGCCTTAACAACTCTCTAAAAAAACTCAGGTGACCAACTGTCTGCAAGGAATATAAACCCATCCTTTCATTCCCCACCATCCAGTCAGAGCTGAAGAAGCTTCTTGGATGAGAAGTGAAATGTCTTCAAAGAGAAACAAGAAAGTCCAGTTGCTTTTTGAAAAAAAGCACCATTGGATTCCTCTTCTTTCCTATTTTAATAGTGGGGAACTGCAGAATGCTTTTGATACGGAAGCCCTTTTATATTCAGTTTGCCTTCACTCCACCTGATATCATGAAAGTCAACAATGGTAGCTGAATTGCTTTATTAGAAGTACGCTTGGGAGAAGCCCGAGCCAATTTCTATTTGATTTGAAAGGCCTCTCTGTTCCCAAGCAAATCATTTGACAAAATCATAAGTTGATGCTTCTCGGTTCCTCGAATGCTCCAAAGGAGAGATACATCTCGACCTTCAAATGCTCAGCAGAATTTTCTTTGAGGAGAATTAAAAATTGGACTGACACACCAATATCAGCCAACAGAGGTTTTGTTTTGTTTTTTTTTCTCCCAGGGTCATCCATTTGGAAAAGTAGAAGTGTTCCTCCTTGTAGAAGAATTTGGAGGACATGTTAAAAACCCCTGTCCCTTTGTTAACCACAGTCCTTGGGAAAATTCATATTAGAGGCCTTATCTTGAGTTACATAGAAATAGAGGAGAAAAAAAAGATGTTCCCCAAAGCTGTTTTCCATATGATATGCACCTGTTGACTTTATCAAGGTGACTCTGTAGCTCCCCATAGCAATTAAAAGCTCCATAGGATCATACAGAACAGATAAATGGGGCTTTTCGCCGTGCCCTTAAAACTTTTTTATTTCATCAAGCCAGGCTGGCTTAACCCCCCCTCCCCTTAGATATTTTTAATTCTTAATTTGATTTTAGTTAGGGTGTTTTAAATTTATTGGGCCAAAATTTGTTTAATTCTTTTTAAAAATTTTAAATTTTGTATGTGATGTTTTTATTCTTGGCTGTTCACCGCCCTGAGTCCAGTTGGGAGAAGGGCGGTATAAAAATCTAAATAAACAAACAAACAAATAAATAAATAAATAAATAAATAAATAAATAAATAAATAAATGAATGAATGAATAATAAATAAATAAATAAATAAATAAATAAATAAATAAATAAATAAATAAATAAATAAGAAATTGGGCAGTTTTTAAACAGATGGGTGAGGTGAAGAAGATTAAACTACTTGCCTCAACCATTTGTCTTCCTGGCACCTTGGTAACACAACAATGTTGGGAAAATAAGCCACCTTCTTTTGAATAGAATAGAATAGAATAAAATAGAATAGAATAGAATAGAATAGAAATCTTTATTAGCCAAGGAATTTGTCTTTGGTGCATATGCATATGGTCTCAGTGTACATAAAAAGACAAGATACATTCATCAAGAATCATAAGGTACAACACTTAATGATAGTCATACAGTACAAATAAGCAATCAAATCATACTAGGAAACAATAAAATTCCCTATCACACCAGGCTTGAAATTTTAGGCCTGGATAGCCTTAAACTATGCCATCTACGTTCTGACCTATGCTTAGTTCATAAGATTATTTACCAAGAAGTCCTACCTGTAAATGAGTACTTTAATTTCAACCATAATAACACAATAGATTTTACAATATCAATAGATTCAAACTCAATGTAAGTCGCGCTAATCTTGATTGTAGGAAATATGACTTCTGCAATAGAGTAGTAAATGTCTGGAACACTCTACCTGATCCTGTTGTTAGTCTCACTAATCCCCAGACCTTTTACCTTAAACTGTCTACAGTGGACCTTTCATGTTTCTTAAGAGGTCCCTAAGGGTGTTGGTATATCACTACTCTTCCAGTGTTGCACGTATAGTATTCATGCTGCTGTTATCATATGTATAATTAAATTTGTTGTTTATTTTTCATAGTGTCCATTCACTATGCCTAGTAGGAAGCTTTCTGGTCTTAGTTCTATCTTCTGGTGTGTTATTTCCTCTATTTGTATTTTGATCCTTTGCCAATATTGTTTCGCCATTGGGCAGGTCCACCACATATGGTAATAGGTGCCTTTGTAACACCAGATAAAGTAATCAATAAACTTATGGAATGTGCGGAATTAGATAGACTCACAAAATAGGGAAGAACATGACTTTTACTTAGTATGGGAAAAGTGGTATAGTTGGTTGAAAGATAGGAAAGAGATGAAACAATAGGAAGTAAACAAAATGACCAAATATAGTATGATGGAAACAAAGAACAGACATAGGTCAACAAAATCAATAGTAGATAGACAAAAGGGAATGGCCAAATAAGGAAGAGTCAAAATACAAAGAGAAATGTATATTACAGTTGCGACAAACTGGACATGTATTGAAATGGGTGTTTATATGTTTTTATGTTTTGTACATTTCATTGTTCTGTTTAGTTTGTACTTATAAATAAAAATTGGAAAAAAAAAAAAAGGTCCCTAAGGGGGCATGCATAAACGCACCAGCGTGCCTACCATCCCTGTCCTACTGTCCCCATTTATATGTACCCATTCTATGTGTTTATGGCTATGTTTTGCCTATTTATGTCCTTTTATTTGTGCCAATTTTTTTTCATGTGTCCATGTCTATGTCTATACTATTACTTGTTTCCTTATACTTGTTGACAAAGAAATAAATAAATAAAACAATCAATATCAATATAAATTGTAAGGCTACAAGCAACAAAGTTACAGTCATGCAGTCATAAGTGGGAGGAGATGGGTGATAGGAACGATGAGAAGACTAATAGTAATAGTATTATATTAATAATAATAACAGAATAATAATAATAGAATATTATTAAATTCTATATTTAATTAAATAGTTAAATGATTATTTAAATTATTAAAGGTTTGTTAAAACCTTTGGCCAAGTCTGATTTCTTGCAGTCACTTTATTTTTTTAAAAAAAAATGCATTATACTTAAAAGAGGCAGAGTGGAAATATAGACTACAGTTAACCCCATTCTGATACATTCAGATTGGGTGTTTGTGTGGGGAGAGAGTTCAGTGTTGTGAAGATTTAAGTTTATGGGAGAAAAATCCAGCTATTTTCCCAGGCAGAGGGGCTTTCCTTCCAAGTAGGAGCGTGTGTGTGTGTGTGTGTGTGTGTGTGTGTGTATAAAGCAGGAGTGTACATGTGTATGTGTATATCATGGCTGAAGCAAATTATTTATTTGCTTCAGCCATGATATAAAACAGCCATATTTAATTTAATTTAATTTAATTTAATTTAATTTAATTTAATTTAATTTAATTTAATTTAATTTAATTTAATTTAATTTAATTTCCAATTTATATACCGCCCTTCTCCCTGAGGACTCAGGGCGGTGTACAGCCAAGATAAAAAAACATAGAATACAAATATTAAAACATTTAAATATATATATAAATTTGTTGCTCCCATCACTACTATATATTGTTTTAGCACTGATGTACCTCAGTCTATCTGCTGCCTCACATGTTGTGGAAAACATGACAGCGACTTAAAAGGATTAGGAAAATGTCTGGAATGAAAATAGTTTTAAAACATATAAATCATGGATTTTATTAGAACATTTTCCTTGCTTTAGTAAATGTTTTAAAATTTAATATGTCTATTTTTACTATTCCCACTTTGGTAACATCCTTTCATTCTCATTCAACTAATAACTTAAATCCTGTCATTTTCATCATACGCTCTGCTCTTGGTGTATTTTTACTAAACCGCATTGAATAAAATAATAACCATAGACATGAAGTGGTTGGCGGAAAAGGTACATGTAAGACCCTCCTCTGTAGAAAATTGGTTGGCTGATTGCTTTCCCATCTTTAAGACAAAATCCTCCCCTCCACCCAAAAAAAGATCTGCTACCTATCTTGATGGATATAATTCTCGATTCCTTTCTGATCATCGTCCTTATGCGCGAGCACCATTTATGTGACAAATATCTGTAAATAAAAGAGTTAAAATTCTGTACGTTTGAACGTCATGAGGAATCCGTGCAGAATGAGAAACCACTTTCTACATCTGAGCTAGACTAAAGCAAATAGCCTTTTTTTGCCTCTAATTAATCTTCCAATACCTTTCACATTTTCATAATATCCTCTCTCATTATGCAGATTTATGCCATTAATTATTAATAGTGCAAATAAAGCCAACCCAGAGAAATTATGAACCCACCGCTGGTTTGACATGAGGTTAGAAAGGGTTGAACCACCGTTAAAACTGAATCCAAATCATGTGATCGTGTGAGTTGATGAGTGAAAAGAGAAAAAACAGCTACTGTATATTTGGTTAGTTGGATTCCTTTATGTTGGCAGACAGGCTTCTGCTAGTATGTGGGAACAATTGTGTTCCCTTTATCAGGGGTGAAATGCTCCAAGTTCGGACCGAATCGCACAATCCAGTAGCGATGGAGGCGGGTGGTTTGGCAACCAGTAGCAAAAATCCCTGCCACCCCCCCCCATGCCCAGCTGAGCCTCACAATCATCAGAGGCTTTTTTTTTTACTTTTAAAAGCATTTTTTCTACAACCACTTCGGCCGAAAAAAATGCTTTTAAAAGTTAAAAAAAAAAAGCCTCTGATGATCGCGGGGCTCAGCTGGGATCGTCAAAGGCTTTTAAAAGAAAAAAGCCTCTGCTGATCAGGCAACTCAGCTTGGATCGTCAGAGGCATTTAAAAGAAAAAAAAGGTTTTTTTTTTCCTTTTAAAAACCTCTGACGATCCAAGCTGAATTGCCTGATCGACAGAGGCTTTTTTTCTTTTAAAAGCCTCTGACGATTCAAGCTGAGTTGTCTGATCGTCAGAGGCATTTGAAAGAAAAAAAGCCTCTGCCGATCAGGCAACTCAGCTGGGATCATCAGAGCCTTTTGAAAACATTTTTTTACAAAAAAAATGCTTTTAAAAGTAAAAAAAAAATTGCTCATGACCACCCAGTCACATTACCCCCACACACCACAAAGCCATGCCCATAGTACCAAATTTTAGATTTCACCACTGCCCTGTATATTTATATTTATATTTTAGGAAAGATGCACACACACACACACACACCCAAAAACAAAACTCTAAAACGTGGGTGTCTACAGGAGAGAAAGACCAAGTGTCATCAGGTTAATGATGATGTCCTCAGGCATATGACATCTTTTTGGTTTCTATCAGTTGACTCTGCTCTGACATGAATCAAAATCTGTACACCACTAAAATTGTCATTGCTAGGACCTTTAACTAGGCGAAAAAGGTACAACCAAGAGCAATGATTTTTGAAACAAACAGGCTAATTTATAGAATGTGCCCAAAAACTGGAACCCATAACTCCTGAGGGAATGAAATTTAGGGAAATTGTGGCTTCTTCAGTGCTACTGGCTGATGCTCCACTGCTGATTTGCTGTTGTACTTATGGGAGCCTCAATTTCAATGCTAAGTGACAGTTTCCCAGGCAATCTCGCAATCCCTCACTCCTTTCCCTTACCCAAACAAATGGATTAATTTATAGAATGTGTCCAAAAAGTGGAATCCATAACTCCTAAGGGAATGAAATTTGGGTAAATTGTGGCTTCTTCCATGTTACTGGCTGCTGCTGCACCACTGAGTTGCTGCTGCACTCATGTGAGCCTCAATTTCAATGTTATGTGACAGTTTCCCAGCCAATCTGGCAATCCTTCACTCCTTTCCCCCACCCATCAGCAGCCATTTACATGTCTACTGGAAAGGGAAGGGGAGGGAGGGGACGGGAGCAGTGGTGGGTTGTTCCCAGTTCTGTCCAGTTCTTTAGAAGCGGTAGTAAAAGCAGCAGGAGGCTCCGCCCACCCACTCAGATGTCATAATTGATGATCTGCGCATGTGCAGAAGCGCGCGCATGGTCCCATTGCGAACCGGTAGTAAAGGTAAGAACTCACCCCGGGAGGGAGGGAGGGAGGGAGGGAGGGAGGAAGGAAGGAAGGAAGGAAGGAAGGAAGGAAGGAAGGAAGGAAGGAAGGAAGGAAGGAAGGAAGGAAGGGTTTTAATGCTGCTTGCCAGCTTTCCACAAGAAAGTACAGTGGGGAAGCTGGCAAGATAATGGAAGTCATTATCTGGTCTCACCCTTGATCATTCTGTTTCTCTATTTGGGTAAGGAATTAACTTTGAAATGATGATTCAATGGGAACCTGGTTATATAATATGCAGGTTATATAATATGTTCTTTGTGTACTTGTTTAGGAGAACCTTCCTTAAAAAGGCTTCTGAGCAAGAAGATCGAGGATGAGACTACAGATGAATCAGGACAAATTCTGTCTTCTCTACAAAATAGGAGGGTGCTTAATCACTTTGGACAGAGGCCATTTGGCAACGCTGCTTCCTCCTACTATTAATGCTAGTGTTTCAGTGGTAATTACCATGTAATATTTATCAAAATTATAGCAGGAAAGCAATTTCATACTGAGTTGATTACCACCTGGACTTCGCTGCCACGGATTGGATAAGTAGTAGATAAGCAGGGTTTCAAGAAACGAGGAAGAAAATCCTTCTTTTTCCCCCATTGGGAAAACACTTTTTGAATACACGATGACACCAAGATCAGGCCAAAAATAAAACTGTCCTGGGAAATCTTGATAGGCTGCATGTGCAGTAGATCTGCAGTGCTATTGTCCCCAGCTAGGAATGTCATAAATAAATGGATTAAGTAGTTGGATATTTGTGCTCGTGTAATTTATCATGGCATCATAGTGTAAATCAACCCCTATAGGACCAATTCTGTTTAGGATGGATGTATTCCCTTCGCATGGAGAAATCCCGTGGGTTTGTGTTCTTGCCTCAGCTAACATAATTGCACAGATCAAAGTTCCATATTTGTCCCCATACATAAATTTAACAGGCACACGGACTTCCCTGCTATTTGCTATTTCCCTCCCTGGTGAATCTCCGTCTGGCCGATCCATGTGAGACAGAGTGATTTCTTTTCTTTTCTTTTCTTTTCTTTTCTTTTCTTTTCTTTTCTTTTCTTTTCTTTTCTTTCCTTTCCTTTCCTTTCCTTTCCTTTCCTTTCCTTTCCTTTCCTTTCCTTTCCTTTCCTTTCCTTCTCTCCTCTCCTCTCCTCTCCTCTCCTCTCCTCTCCTCTCCTCTCCTCTCCTCTTCTTTTCTTTTTCTTTTTCTTTTTCTTTTTCTTTTTCTTTTTCTTTTTTGCAGTAAGTGAGCGTAAATTCAACAGGTGAAAGCTAAATCTTCAGGGGCAAGAACATCTCACAGGCTTGTAGCAAAAAGGCGAACGTTAAATAAATTGTAAACACTGAATGGATTGATAGAAAAGTTGAACCTCACAACAGCTAAAGCAGGATTGGATGGTTGAGGATTACTTGGCGTTTTGGTGGGAGGAGGCCAGAAACACTTGGCTGAATTAGAAACTTGAAGAATATCCAGAACGGTGGCGACAAGCCCCTTAGCAGAATATGGATATGTGCATAAATGCTGGGATCTAAGCTTGTCTCTAGAGCAGTGATGGCTAACCTTTTTGCCATCGTGTGCCAAAAGTGGGGGGAGCACGTGAAGGGGTCGTACGCACGCGTGCCCACATCCATAATTCAATGCCCCCCCTGTGCATGTACACGCAAACCCCCTGCGCTCCCCCTGCTTTTGGCACATAATGGCAAAAAGGTTATTGATGGGTCCAGTAGGCCCATTTTTTGCCCTCCCCAGGCTCCAGAGTCTTTCTTGGAGCCTGGGGAGGGCAAAAACGGCCTCCCTCATCCTCCTGGAGGCCGGAAATGGCCGTTTCCCAACTTCCGGTGGGTCCAGAAGGCCCGAAAATCAGTTGGCCGGCACACGCATGCATGCTGGAGCTGAGCTAGGCAAACACTCGTGTGCCCACATATATGGCTCTGCGTGCCACCTGTGGCACGCGTGCCATAGGTTTGCCGTCATGGCTCTAGAGAAACAACATCTTTATCTAGCTCCTAAAACAGAGTCATTAGTATTCATGTCAAGTTCACTTATTTAGTTTTTGGTTGGTCAAGTTAAAGAAAGTTCTGGATCTGTCTTGCCCAGTACATGCATCTTTACAAATAATAATAATAAAAAAAAGTAAATATAGATCCAGATATGTCAGAGTATGGATATTCATGGACTGGAATAGATCAGCCAATGGGGACTAAATGGAGACGTGGTAACAAGGTCAGCCAATGAATAGGCATAGCAACTTAGTCAGCCAATGGGAGCTGAAACAGTTTGGAGGCTGGGCGTGGCTCAGTTCTGTGCTGTGCTGAGAAACGAAACTGAAACCAGTCTGGACTTGCATCTCTGCTGTACTGCTGCCTTGTGTTTTGCTTATAACTGCTACTACATTGAAGAAGAATCTCTATTGGTATTGGTATTATGATGCATGAGGAAGAATTGGTTAGACACATAAAAGAGAAAGGTCCAATGCATATTAAAAGACTTTATAATGTTTTGTTAGAAAGGGACTCAGAAACTGAATTAGTTAAAGACTGTATGATTAAGTGGGCACAAAACTTTGAAGAACCAGTGATGTTGGAAACATGGGAAAAAATTTGGGTTCAGAATGTTAAATTTACGCAGTCGCAGAATTTGAGGGAAAATTTTTACAAAATGTTTTATAGATGGCATCTAGATCCTAAAAAATTGTCGTGTATGTACCCTAATGTCCAGCCTAAATGTTGGAGATGTGATTGCATAGACGCTACATATTATCATGTTTGGTGGACCTGTAAGAAAGTTAAGGCTTTTTGGATAAAAATTTGGTGGGTCATGCAGAACGTTTTGAAGAAAAAAATTCAATTTTCTGCACAAGTGTTTTTATTGGGTATAGTTAAGGGTTTTACACTGGGTGAAACAAAATTGATATTGTACATGATAACTGCAGCAAGATTGTTGATAGGTAAATACTGGAAAAATGAAGCGCTGCCTACGATTGAGGAATGGACTCTGAAGATGGCCAGTTTTGCAGAGATGGCGAAGATTTCAGCATATTTAAAAGATTGTTCTCAATAGACTTATGAATGGGAATGGAAGAAGTGGATAGATTATGTTCAGCATAAATATCAAACTAGGAAGTATCAAATAGCCTTTATTTAAAAATGTTACAGCAAGATAGTAATATTTTAGGGTTGAGAATAAAAATTTGCTAGAAAATGTTATATTAAGATAGAAATTTTTTAAGGTTGAGGATGAAAATTTGTTAGAAAATGTTATATTATGATAGAAATATTTTTAAGGTAATCAGGAGGAAAATTTATTTGAAAACGTTATATTAAGATAGAAAGAGGTTAAGGTAATGAAGATGAAAATTTGTAAGGGGGAGGGAGGGGTTTAAGTCTTATATATAAAGGAGGGTTTTTTCCTTTTATCTGATATGAGTATATTAGGAAGTCCGGGGGGGAGGGGAGGGTTAGGGTGGGTTAGGGAGGTTGGGAAGTTTGGGGGGGGTAGTGGGGGGGGGGGGAAAAAAAGGGGTGAAAATGTAATTGTAAAACTTTTGCAATAAAAAAAAAAAAAAAAAAAAAGAATCTCTATTGGTATTGTAAAATTGACTTCATCTGTTATTATGTATATAAAGAGAAGTTAATGAAGCCCGCTGAATCAGTTATCTGTGTGTGCTTCTGGATTTGATTTTTGCAAGAAACTCTGACAGGATATATATGTGAAATATAGATATATATCTCCCTTCCATATATATAATATCTATCTATCTATCTATCTATCTATCTATCTATCTATCTATCTATCTATCATCTATCTATCTATCTACCTACCTACCTACCTACCTACCTACCTACCTACCTACCTATATTCCTAAAGTGATCATCATCATCTTTTTACATCCCAATAATCTCTCACAGGGTGGAGTCTGGGCAACCGAACGGAACTAACAGAATGTTTACTGGCCGGATGCCCTTCCTATTGCCAATGCAGAGTTTTGTTCAGCAGATATATCTTCATTGTGCCCAGAGAGAGAAATATCTGCCTCTACCTTGGATAGAACTCATGGCGTCCTGATTGTGAGGTGAGAGCTCCATCTCTAGGCCACTGCACCACTCCTATCTTACTAAGATGATGCGCATGATAAAACATACAGGGCTATCATTTGGGAAATGAGATGTGAAGTTCTTTCAGTGTTTCCATGCATACCAGATTTTTATTTGAATTATTATTATTATTTGTAAAGATGCCTGTGCTAGGGCAAGACAGATCTAGATATATATCTCCCGTCCATTTTCTCTGTTTGAGCTTTGTACCCTTGGAAAAAGGAAAAATATTGGTCCCAGAACTTCAGCAGAAATAGTCTGAGGAGATTCATCAATATCTGATCACCCAGAAGCTTGATCCATGTGATTTTTTTTTTCCTCTTTGGGAAAGGTCACAGGGCGAAAGTGTTCCAACTGCATCTTTGTGCAACCAGCACTGATGCAGAACGATGACTCATAACCAAGGGTAGGCTGCTGGGGGTTTGGGAGAACCTCTAGCTAAGATTCTGTGCAGTTTGGAGAAACCCCAAATCCCACTCTTGGATGGCCATGCCCACCCGACCCCTCCTAGGAGTCCCCACGTGGCCCTTTTGGATGCAGGTAAGTGCAGGGCACGTGCCGTGGCTCGGGGAGGGTGAAAAACAGGCCTAGCAGAAGTTCGGGAGGGCCTCTGGAACCTGGGGAGGCCATTTTCACCCTCCTGGAGGCTCGAAGAAAGCCTCTGGAACCCGGGGAGGGCAACCCCCACTGACATGGTACAGGAGGCCGACTAGGCCACGCCCACCATAGCCACACCCACCCAGCAACCGGGCAGAGAACCCCTTGCTAAAATTTTTGTAGCCCACCTCTGCTCACAACATTGACTCTTAAAAGAAAAGGCAGCAGTGAGATTGCTTGCTCCAACAAAATATGCATATTACTAGCCTGGGTGAGAGATGGATTGGCATTGATGAGTGGTAACTGAATGTGGGAACCGAGTCCATTAAATAGCGATACTTCAGAAGAGAAATGGATACTTTCTACAATGATGAAGCATTTATACCTTAAATGCCTCATATTGCAGTAGCAACTGTACACAAAAGTACAGTTTAAGACACAAAAGTCTTAAAGAAAATAATACATACATAGATTCCTTTTGGGCCATCTATCTCACTTCCTAGAGCTTTGATGACTGATATCTATGCCAGCTTTTAAGATAGGCAGAAAGACAGACAACCCAAAGAGATGTTGATTATCACTTTGCATTCATCTTCATATGACGGTGGCAGACAGCATTAATTGAGACTGGCGTACTCAAAGAAAACCGGATAAAAAGAAACGTTTTTAGACAGATCGATTAGTCCAGCAATTGTGAAGATTGCAAAGTGATCCTGAATTTCTTAAAAACAACAGCAGCAGCCCTCTATTTCATTGCCATATTCATTTTCTTTTTTCATAATGCAGGTACTGACTTGTCAAGGGAAATATGGACAGTAAAGCAGTGGTGAAATCCAATTTTTTTTTATTACTGGTTCTGTGGGCGTGGCTTGGTGGGCGTGGTGTGGCTTGGTGGACGTGGCTTGATGGGCATGACAGGGGAAGGATACTGCAAAATCGCCATTCCCACCCCATTCCAGGGGAAGGATACTGCAAAATCACCATTCCCACCCCATTCTAAGGGAAGGATACTCCAAAATTGCCATTCCCACCCCATTCAAGGGGAAGGATACTGCAGAACCTCCATTCCCACCCCACTCTGGGGCCAACCAGAGGTGGTATTTGCCGGTTCTCCGAACTGCTCAAAATTTCCACTACAGGTTCTCCAGAACTGCTCAAAATTTCTGCTACAGGTTCTCCAGAACCTGTCAGAACCTGCTGTATCTCACCCCTGCAGTATTTTGCTTTGCAGCGTTCTGTCTGCCTAATCCTTTATTTTTCTCACGATCTAGGTTTTTAATTGGAAAGGAAAAAAAAGCAAAAAGAGATCTTACTGAAAGTATGTTCCTTTCCACCCACTTTTTTTTTTTTTTTTTTTTGCTGAGCAGTAAATATACTGTAAGCTTGAAGCTTCACCTTAGAGTCTGTGAAGAGAAAGAGGTTGCAATCCATTTGACTTTGAACTAGTTTGGTTAATCTAAACAATAAGAAGATTTTTTAAAAAAAAATGATAGAGGAACTTCTAGATTCTTTTCTTGGGCTTTTCACAACAAATGACTTCTAGAATTCTTTTTTTTTTCTTTTTCTTTTTTTGTTTTTTGGGGGGATAGCTTTCCCCACCTTGGGAAGATGGGGACAACTCCACTTAACTCTCAATAGGTAGTGTGAAGATAAACAATCTACTCTTGAGTGAAAGTTGCATGACATTGGGTGCAGCTTTGGAATTTGGAACCAAGTTCCTTCTCTTCACTTCAATCTGACCTAACTCTGAATCCTGGAAGAAACCATTTCAATTATTAGATCCAATTTAATTCATTCTGGTACCAGTCCTAATCTTTACATCTAGTAAAGATGTACTGTCAACTCGCAAAGCATCCCTGGCCTGCTCTCGAGTTGCCATAAGCAAGGGGGATGGGAAACTGACAAAGCAGCATGGCAGCCAAAGGCAGGAGCACATTCCAAACATATCTTTCTCAAGGCTGTATCCCAGGGTTACCCACAGCTGCCAGAGGGGAGTGATTTCTACAACCCGTGAAATTGCTCCGTTGGTGAATGTGATTGATGATACATCCTGGGGAGAGGGGGAAACAGGGTTATGATTGGGGCCATAAATTACGTGGGGTCAGAGTTGGCTTCACTTGAGAATGTGCCAACATGAAGCTCCTAATAAATAATTGGATTTCTTTTGAAGCTTGGCTCGAGGCTCATGATTTAATTAGGATATCCATTGGAACCTTGACATGTACCTTATTTGCTCCAAATAAGTTGCTCTGTTAAGTGGCTGTGATTTTACAATGTTTTTCCTAGGATCCAACCAGAATCTGACCTTTTATCATTTAAGACCGTTGTGCTGTGTCATGTTGTCTGTGATGACAGAGAACAGATTGTGATGTCTTCTTTGAGACACCACTTCAGGTACTTTAAAAACTTTGGAAAAAGTGCAGAGATGAGCGACTATTAAGGTCCTGGAGACTAAAACATGAACAATAGGCAGGAATTGTATATGTCTAGTCTAGAGAAAAGAAGGACTAGGGTTGACATGATAGCAGTATTCCAGTATTGGAGAGGCTGCCACAAAGAAGAGGGAGTCAACTTATTTTCCAAAGCACTTGAGAGCAGGACAATAAACAATGGATGGAAACTAATCAAGGAGAGAAGCAACTTGGAATTAAGAACAAACTTCCTAACAGTGAGGACAATTAATCAGTGGAACAGCTTGCCCTCAGAAGTTGTAGGTGATTCACCACTAGAAGTTTTTAAGAAGAGACTGGACAGTCATTTGTCTGGAATGGTATAGGGTATATGGGTTGGACTAGAAGAATTCCAAGGTCCCTTCCAGTTTTATTCTGCAATCTAAATACTGCCTTTCCTCAATGTCCATGCATGCACCCATCCATCCATCCATCCGTCCGTCCGTCCGTCTTCTCATTTCCATAACAGCCTTCTGGTTCTGTCATAATGATATGAATGCAATAAACTATGGTTTTAGGGAGCACAGAATACTCTACATAGATCATTATTATGCCTCACACTCCTGGATTATGATTTTTGTCTATGGACAATCAAAGGCTGGACAATCTATCCAGCCTGAGATGTCCTTAATTTAAACAGTGACTGGTAAAGTTGGGATAACACAATTCCTACTGCCTCAGTTTTTACCTGATCTACTAAACTCTTCTTCCTTGAGCTTTCTGAAAGGGAAATTTGACCACCATTCCTAAATCCAATAATCTCTGCTTCAATCTTTCCACTGGGGAGAATATTCACTCATGGGACTTTATATACAGTAATCATCAGCATAGCATAGCCAATAAGGGGAATTAATAATAAACGATGTCCTAGGGGAAGAACTATAGGACTCAGTAACAAAAATCTAGTTACTAATTACTCAGGGGATTCACAGATTTTTGACAGCAGAGCTCAATAGATATGTCAATCAAACTGCACGATATCTTTTTTTTTTTTTTTAACCACTCAAGGTGGTTGTTTCTTCAAAAGGAAATCTGACTTTTGTTAGAAAGCAACATGTTGATTTGTGTTCTTTTGTTGAGCATTCATACCAAAGGTGGTATTCAGCCGGTTTAGACCAGTTCGCCTGAACCGGTAGAGGAAATCAGCTCTATGCCATCCTATTTAGACACATTTTTGAGGCTGGGCGAAGGCACGGAAAGCACGCATGTCAGCAAAGTGCATGTGCGGAAGGCCGGACGCATGTATGGACGGGACGCACGTGAGCAATGCGAGTGCGTGTGCACACAGATTTGCGAACCGGTAGGGAAAGTAAGTGAATACCACCCCTGATTCATACAATCATTTTTAAGGTGAAAGGCTAGATCTGAACTAACTCAGAAAAAAAAAAACCTGAGCTTCCTCCTCCATCAGACAAATCATCTGGAAAGAATAGCCAAATTCTGTCCAGTGAATTTATACATTTATTTGGTTCTGATTCATTTAGCATACTAGCTTTATGAGAAATAGAGATGTACATTATTTTCATTCCAGATTTAGCTGGGAGCAGTCTCTCTCTCTCTCTCTCCCTCTCCCTCCCTCCCTCCCTCCCTCCCTCCCTCTCTCTCTCTTTCTCTCTCTCTCTCTCTCTCTGTCTCTCTCTCTCCCTCCCTCTCTTTCTCTCTCTCCCCCTCTCCCCCTTCCCCCCTCTCCCTCTCTCTCTCTCTCTCTTTCCTCTCCCTCTCTTCCCTCTCTCTCTTTCTCCCCCCCTCTCTTTCTGTGTGTGTGTGTTTGTGTGTGTGTGTGTTTGTCCCAGCACATTAGTGGTGGGTTGCCCCCAGTTCGCCTCGGTTCTATAGAACCAGTGGTGGGTTCCTCCCAGTTCAGTCCGGTTCGGCCGAGCTGGTAGCGGTGATGATATGACCTCACTAAACCGGTTCTCCCCCCCCGCCCTCCCACCCCTCCACTCCCCCACGTTATTCTTACCTTTTATTTGGTCCCACCCCCAATCTATTGCTGCCTCCTGAGTCCCAGCTGATGACTAGAGGGAAAAAAAAAACTGTTTAAACTCTTGCCGCGGGGCTTCAAAGGGCCGTCCTACAGCTGATCAGTGTTAAAAGCAAACAAATGAGTTGGGTCATAAGTGTGAGGACTGGTTGTAAGTGTGAGGACCTTCCAGAAATGTCTCTGACCAGCTAGCCACGCCCACCTAGTCACATGACCTCCAAGCCACACCCACAAAATAAGCCACACCCACAGAACCAGTAGTAAAAAAAATTAGAACCCAACCCTGTATAGAACCGGTAGTAAACTCAGCGGGAGGCTCTGCCCGCCAACCCCGATGTCATCAAAATGCTTCTGTGCATGCACAGAAGCTTCTGCGCTTGCGCACATGGCCCCACTGCAAACTGGTAGTAAACATAAGTAGAACCCACCCCTGCAGCACATCTATAGTGGAACACAAATTGCAAGGACAAAATCCAAGTCTTCATGTTTTCATCAGGTAATAAAAACTTCCCTTTGGAAAATAACAGTGCTGGCTCTTCGGCTTAGAAACGGAGATGAGCACCACCCCCTAGAGCCAGAAACGACTAGCAAGCATGTGCGGGGGGAACCTTTACTTTAATCTGTACGAAATCATGTTAACCCAAAACATACTAAGCACACAAATTAGCATGCCTGCATTTGCATTATATTTTTGGATTTCCTGCCGATATCCCCATCATTTGTGATTTAGGGCATTTCCAGAGAGAATAGAGAAAAAAAAATGGTAATCATCTGAATTGCAAAATAGAAGAAAATAAAAAGGGAAAGTTTTCAATAACATGACTGGATAATTTCCTTTCAAAATTATTTATACATAACTTGATATCACAATAGTCATGAACAGCAGTGACATTCTCAAACTATTCCAGGTGGTGAAATCTAAAGTGAATATGAGAAGCTCCTGAAGCATCTCTTCAGGTTGTGAACAGTCCACAAAATGTCAAATATAGTTGTGCAAACTGATGGACAACTATACTTGAGACAAAATAATCTAACTTCACCTTGAAGGGGTCTTGAGGTCATGAAAAGCTCATTAAAGATGTAAAATCATTATAAAAAGCCTAGTCTGATGATCCTAAGGAGTGAGAGAATGGCCAATATGAAGATGCACTTTTAGAAATTATAAGCATTTACAGTTCTGAAATACCGTGTACAGTTTCTGACCATCAGATCTGAAAAAGGATAAAATACAAATGATGATAGAGCAACTGGAATAACTTTTTTATGCAAATAGGCTGCAATGTTTGAGACCAGGGTTGGAAAAAAAGCAACAGAATATGGGAGTTGATGAGGATGTACAAAATTATCTATTGCCCAAGAAAATGGTGTCAGACCTAGAAGCCATCTTTTACATTTGGGCCTTCAGGCCTGCCACATTTTCTATTGTGGGAAAATGGGAGGGGGGGTTGTATAGAGTGTGGGTGATAGGTAGTCAAAATAACATTCTTTTCTCAGAGAGTCAAGGCCACCTTGCCTTGAAGCTGCGATGAGGTGACTGGGAGGTATCTCCAATTTTGGATGGTGTCTGATTAGACTGTCTGATGGACATGTGGGTGCTGGGCAGGGACTTGAACTTTCTTTTAGGTGGGGAAAACCTGAAAACTTTCATATACGGGTTTTCCCAGTTGTGCCGATATGACATTTCTAATAAAGTGGAACTTTGAGGAAACTCAAGCCACAGAGTCTTCTTTCGTTGGGGGTGTTACTTGGAACCCTGACAAATGAAGAGAGAGCGGGGAGAGAGAGAGAGGGAGAGGGAGAGGGAGAGGGAGAGGGAGAGGGAGAGGGAGAGGGAGGGAGAGAGAGGGAGAGAGAGAGAGAGAGAGAGAGAGAGAGAGAGAGAGAGAGAGAGAGAGAGAGAGAGAGAGATTTTATCTTTCTTTAGGTCCAAAAATCCAGAAGTCATTCCAAAAAGTTGACCAGGAGGCAATTACAGACATAGATCTTAGTGCTGTTCTCATGGAAATAAATGGACCTTACTGTCTTCTGCAAAGGCTGCTACAGAATTGTTCTTTGAAGAAATTAAGATGGGTGTAAACTAACAACTCAGTGGTGTGATTGTAAAAAATAAAAGAAGAAAATTGAAATTATTGATTGCTGTCACAAAACGGTTTACTTGGTCATTGGAAATCTTTGTGTCCATGGTTCCTGGGCTTTCTCTGTTGAGACAGCATCAATGGAATGAAGAATGGTTGAAGACTAGAATCTAACCAAGGTATATGCATGCGTTTCTGTGTCTGCACATGTAACTGTATTCGAAGCATCACCAACCGTTAAACCTATGGGCATGCAATGTCTTTACTAAATTACACTGTAAAGAATGAAATAATTGTCAGTTAATTAAGTTACATTTGTATGTTAAAAGAAATGTATCTCAGATCTACTGTGCATGAAGGACTTCTGCTCATAAGTCACAAAATCCCAGCTATTTTTGTGTAGCACTTTGACATTACTAGACAATCGGATAAATAAAAGCCCCATTTTCAGTTAAAAGCCACCCAAAGTTTCCATGCCAACCAATACAGTTGTTCCCTATTATAGAAGACTTATGTACTTCTTGAATGTACAGAGGATTATAGGCTGATGGCCTTCAAGAACATTCCACCAAAATCCCACTTTGCTTTCATATACAAAGTTATTAGTCCTAAAGTAATTATTTCTTCAGTTATTTAAATGAGACATCATAACAAGAAGGTATGTAGGGCTGGTTGCCTAGATAGCCACTCGAAATTACTTTCCAGGTAGTGAGGTTTTAATGTATTGCTCCATCACTAAATGCAAAAAGTATGCAGTGTCCTATGTGCCACGTATCTTAGTGGGAGCGTTAGCATAAGTAAGAGAAACATATTTATGAAGGCCACATATGTGATTTCTGTCAGGTTTCAGTGTTGTCTTCAAATAAATTGCATTTCCAAACAAATAGTCTTTGATGAAATCTTTCATTTATTAAGCACGACAATCTGTCTCCGATTATGTCGTAGCCAACACTGACTTCCTGACCCCAAACCTTCCCTTTCCATTCCCCAATTCTCTGTGTCTCATTGGCCATCTTCCAAATCACTCTCCCCATATCTACTACTTCAGCTCCCAGGAATGTCCCCACTCCCATCTCATCTCCTAGGGGATATTATCTTCAGGGAAAATAAGTAGGTGAAAAGTCAAGCGTCCTCTTGCCAGCTGCCCCCCACTTCTCCTCCTTATGTCAGCACTGGAACGAATGTAGTTTGGAGTGCTGACAATTTCCCTTGCATATATTTAGACCAGAACTTGAATAACTCTATGTGTGGCTATTGAAGGACTGAGGATAATGTTTTAATATGGTCTCATGCAATGGTGAAATCCAATTTTTTTTTACTACCGGTTCTGTCGGCGTGGCTTGGTGGGTGTGGTGTGGTGTGGCTTGGTGGACGTGGCTTGGTGGGCATGGCAGGGAAAGGATACTGCAAAATCTCCATTCCCACTCCACTCCAGGGGAAGGATATTGCAAAATCTCCATTCCCACCCCACTCTGGGGCCAATTGTATTTGCCTGTCCTCTGAACTATTCAAAATTTCTGCTACCGGTTCTCCAGAATCTGCTGGATTTCACCCCTGGTCTCATGTGACAGTATTTTTCTACCTGCCTGCCTGGCTGCCTGTCAGTCTGTCTTTCATCTATCTATCTATCTATCTATCTATCTATCTATCTATCTATCCTATCATCTATTATCTATCTATCTATCTTCTCTCTCTCTCTCCCTCCCTCCCTCCTTCTCTCTCTGTCTCTGTCTTTGTCTCTCTCCACCCCCCTCTGTCGTATGTTGCAGAATCTAAAGCAGCTAATGAGTAGCATATAGAGCAATGGCAATAGCACCAAGAGTTATATACTGCTTCATAAGCATGGATTACAGGATCAGCATATTGCCCCCAACAATCTAGTGAAGGAAGGATGGAAGACTGAGTTAACATTGAGCCAGTCAGGATCAAACTCCTGCCAGTAGGCAGAGTTAGCCTGCAATACTATATTCTAACCACTGTGCCACCATGGGTCATACTGTATGTACATAGAATTATATAATTATATATACAATATTGTAATAATCTATATAGAAGTTGTCTGCTTTTCCCTTTGTACACTTGGACTAGAAAAATATTTCTCCAAGTCAATTACCATCTACTAAAAATGTAATTTCTAAATATCTACTTTTCTTCTGCAGATAACATTTTTGCTGGGAGACTTTAATATCCAAGTTGAAAATACTTCTTTAAAAATGTAAAAGGCCCATCAGAAGCTGCATAGTCCAGTTTCTTTCAAAGGGGTAAAGAGAAACCAAAAAAGAGTTGGCAGGCTGCCTTTTAATGCTGCACGGAGCTAGTTTATCTTTTGGTGTTACTCATGGTGGTATATATTTCACGCACCACAAGCCCGTCTTGTCTCACTGTTTGTTTTTTGCCATTCTTTTAAGACTTCACTTGGCAATGCTCAGATGACATCTATGACTCTCGGTTATTGTACTCAATTAATTTCCATATAAAGTTTATCAGGCATTATATGCTCTGAAAACGAGAGCAATGTTTAATGAGTTTGGTGAATTCTTCTGTCAACATGTCTTCGTGTCATTCATCGTTACAAAAAGCTCTCAGTCTTTTATTCACACACACAAAAAATAATCAAACATATCAATAGTCCCAACAAATCTGGGTTTATCCGAAAAATCCAAATTGTTTGTCTACTAGAAATGAATGGTTGTCTGTGACAACCGGCCCCTCCCAAACCCCTCCTATTTATTTCCCAGTCAGGGAGGGGCTGGCTATTGTCTGTGTCTGCCTCTCCCTGAGAGCTGGCTTATTGATTTCCTTTGCTCTCCTCTCTTTTCCTCTCTGTGCATACGTGCATCTGGGATGGGCCTCATTTGTTCCTTCCCCTCACTCAGGTAAGGCCCTGAAGACAGCTGCCTCTCCACTGAGGGAGAATGGAAGGCCCTGGCCAGTGGTGTGAATCAAATAATTTAATAACCAGTTCACCTGAACCAGCCCAAACCAGCTGAATCCCACCACTGGCCCTGGCTCTGATGCTGTTTTCTTATCAGAGCCTTCCAAAAGCTCCGAAGCTGGCCCAGGCTCTCCCTCAACCTCCCCCTCATCTGACTCTGCAGCTGATGGGCCACAACACTTTCTGCCTGAATAATTTCAATATCCTGCAGTCCTTATTTCAAAGAATGGAAAGACATAAAATAGAAGGTCTGGATAAAAGTAGTTGTGCTAAGCCAAAGACACAGCCCATTTTGAGTTTTTTGGAGATCCCCAGAAATGTGCTTCCAAAATTTAGTGTCATCTGGCATCTGATAAGCTTCATGTACATATTGAGTGTGGACATAGATAGAAACAGCTGCTGAAGACACCTGTTCTGTCCTCAACCACACGCACACACACCAACAGATGTTCAAGAGTTAAAGACCAAACCAGCCGGCAAAATCCTTTTCTTTATGATAATGGAACTTGGCAACAACCTAGTGGCTGCCTGCCAAGAGTTTATTATTTACAAAGAGGAGAGATAACTTCTCCCCACTTCTGATACATCAAAAGAAACAGCTCAATAATTACAATCAAGTCCAGAGATAATCCAGCAAAGTCTATAGCAAAAGTCCGGCAATGCAGAATGGCGTGGAAGCTTTCAGCTTTGTTCGTCACAAGGTTTGACTGGCCACCACGCTACCTTTTATATCCTGTGGGGTGTGGTCCAGTGACTCAGCCTAATCTCGGGCACGCCTTTTCTTCTGTTGCACGCACTTATCTCTGCGACGCTGGCATGGTTCCAGCCAAGACTCATTAACCTCATCACTGTCCATCTGTGGCTGTGTGGACGTGCTTGGCCCAGGCCCTATCTCTTGCCCTTCGGCCGACACCAAAGGCATTGCCAGAGAGGAGGGTCATGGAGAGGGAGGCCTTGCCAACTCCTCTCCTTCACTCTCCGAGTCCTCTCCTGCCGATGACACAGGCTCAGGTAACGGAGCCACAACAACACCACCCTGACATGTCTGATAAGGTCATTGCATCAACCGCAATATGCCACCTATTTTCTGTATTCTTCAGCCATTGGAATGGGAGGAACACCAAATCAAAAATAAATAAATAGACTTTTTTTTTTTTTTTTTTTAAAAAAGAGGATGTTTAGCCCTGCTCCACAGCAACTTATTTTTATATGTGATGATAAAGAAATCACATTCTGTTACACGCAATATAAGTCACTGTGCCTGCTCGGTAAAAGACTTAAAAATGTTTAATGAGATGAAAAGATTCTGTTTTATTATTCGGTTTGAGTGCTGCCAATGAATAGTTTGGTGTCATTATTAACTGAACACAATAGCTAACACAAATGTGCCTAGTCATTTCCACTGAATCCTCATTCAAGTGCTATAATTTGCAAATCCATCCATGCTTTGAAAAGTGTTAGGCAGGCCTTCGAAACTGAGGCTCAAGAATACTTCCAGCTAGATCGTCATGGCTTGTTATGGACATGTTCCATGGTCACCTATAGCTAATAGCAGACCTAGTAAATAAATTGTAGAGGGATTTGCAAGTTGTACGATTGAGGTAGGATTATGAATAGATTAACCTTGATGATTAAAGAGAGAAAAGATATGGAATATTTTAAGATATGGGGGAAATTTTATGATTGGATAGAAAAGAGAAATAGATAAAAATTTTGATAACGGAATAGGAGAATATTATATTAAATGTATTGTATTTGGGGGAAAATATTGTAATAGAGAAATGGAAATTATAAGGGAAGAAATGAAGATAGGAAGAGTAATCAAAAAGAAGAAGAAATTACTGAATCACCGAGATGACACACAGAAGGATTGATGTATTATGTGCTTATGTGTGTAAAAAAAATAAATTTTACAAAAGAGAGAGAGGAGGGGGGATATAACAGCCACAGGTAGGCATATCCATACTGCCCAGTTGTTCTGACGTTGTAAGATTTCTGAATGTAGTAATAGGGTACTGAGGTACTACTATTTATAGTACTTATATAGTATTTATATTGATATTGTTTCCTGATTGCTTATTTGTACCCTATGACTATCATTAAGTCTTGTACCTTATGATTCTTGATGAACGTATCTTTTCTTTTATGTACACTGAGAGCATATGCACCAAGACAAATTCCTTGTGTGTCCAATCACACTTGGCCAATAATATATATATATATATATATATATATTCTGTTCTATTTTACTAAGTTTTTGGAGGTACCAGGTTTAAAATGTTTGGCTTGCTGAGTCTTTAACAGGAAATTATTTCAAGAGGGTCATTAAACCAGCAAGAAAAGGGAAAGTTTCTTCAAGCCAGCTGGTCTGGGAGCAGATAACCAAGTGCCCAAGGATACAAGAATTTTTGATTGATCTAATATATTATAAAAATACTATAGTAGCCTGTCTGAAAGAATTTCAGTAACTGCTGGGTATCAAATGCAAACCCAATTTACAGTGAAACTAATGATGAAATACTTTATTTCTTTATCTCTCCTTCCAATTCTAATCTTTTTTTTTTGTCGATTTGATTTATGTTTAGAATTCATATAGATCAGAACCCCCCGCATATATGCCTTGCTCGCGTCCCAAACAATTTCAATAGGGGTACCCTTATTCAAATTCATTTCAAAAAATTCCTTCATTTGTCCACAGAATGTTAATGGACTCAAAGTCACTCTCTGTAGGCTGAAGGAATGGATTTCACACTTCTTGTTGGGCTGCTTTGCTTGTGACTGTGTGACAACATCTTCTCGTAAGTCAACGAACGACAACACTATAAGGGCAAGAGCTTTTCTGAGAGAGAAATATGAAACAGATCAGCCACAGATCTCACCTGGCTGATCTAGTCTGAGTTTAGGAAGGAAACAAAGTTGATTATTTAGACCAGGGGTGTCAAACTCAAGGCCTGCGGGCTGGTGGTGGTATTCAGCCTATTCGGTTCTATCCGGTTTGGGTGAATCGGTTGCAGCGGCTGCATCCACCCGCCCAAACATAATCATATCCCATTTATCTACGTTTTTGATGCTCCGTGCATGCGCGAAAAGCCCTGCACATACACACATGCGCGGAGGTGCACTCACATTTGTGAACCGGTAGCAAAGGTAAGTGAATACCACCCCTGCTGCGGGCCAGATCCAGCCCATGGGGTGCTTAGATCTGGCCCGCAGGGCTTCCCTGGAAACAGCGAAAGACTGGCTTGCAGTGCCTCTGCCAGAGCTCACAAGCTCTGTTTTCACTGACAGATTGCTAGCAAAACAAACTACTAGCAAAAGTGGCATTTGATCACATGAGTGATGTTGAGCTGATGGCACCAACTCTGGCCACATTCCCCCACCCCAACCCGAGGTCAATGCAACCCTAATGAAATCGAGTTTGACAACCCTGGTTTAGACTGTACAGGTTAACATGTCACCTTTCTCATTTGAATGCCATGTGATTCCTGATCCCTTATGTAAATTAAGAAGCAAATTATCTAAAGGTAAAGGTTCACCTGCACATGTGTGCTAGTCGTTCCTGACTCTAGCGGGCGGTGTTCATCCCCATTTCTATGCCGAAGAGCCAGTGCTGTCTGAAGACATCTCTGTGGTCATGTAACCAGCATGACTAAACGCCGAAGGCACACGGAGCGGTTACCTTCCCACCAAAGGTGGTCCCTATTTTTCTACTTGCCTTTTTTTAATGTGCTTTCGAACTGCTAGATTGGCAGAAGCTGGAACAAGTAATGGGAGCTCACCCCGTTACGCGATGCTAGAGACTCGAATTGCTGAACTGCCGACCTTCTGATCGGCAAGTTCAGCATCTTAGCCACTGAGCCACCGTGTCCCATGCAAGTTATCTAGTAAAGTCATAACTTTGTGCCTTTTCTAGTTGCTTTTTTTTTTTTCCTTGCTCCTCTCCGAGCAAGGATGAGGATGGATGGATTAAATCCACTCGCCACCAGATGGCTCTCCAGAAGCTGCTTTGTTATCACTTCCTATCATGTCTTGAAGCAAAGCATTGATCATCCTTTGGAAGTCTGGAGTACCGTCAAAGCAGCTTCTGGATTAGAGTCGTGTCTAATAAAATAATAGCTATTTTTACATTAAAGCCCCGAGGATCTCTTTGAGAAGCAATTTGGTTACTTTAATTTCTGTACCCCATAAAAGGCTGTTATCTAGTTTGTGCTTCTGTTCATCTTTTTTTCCCCCCGCTAAGAGACAAAGACCTACTCAGAGAATTCAAACTGATTTTGAGTTTTAAGCTTCCTACTTTTAAAGGCTAAAGCAGCTTATCCTGTCAAGATTTCCCCGTTTTTAACGTATGAGGAATTCGAATGTCACCGGAGTTTGTTTAAAGCTTTTGATATAAAAGAGAAGGAATTATATTTGCGGTTGATGTTGGGGTTAATATGAAATCATATTTGGATATAAACAGTATCTTGGTAATAAAATGCACATAGGTTCCATTCCCCCCCCCCTTTTTTAGCACTATTAGTTTTCTTATCTACTCTGCTATTCAGATTATACAAAGTGAACAAAATACAACCAATCAAATCTTTAGTCCTTCATAATTAGGACTGGCCTAAAAATATTTTATTATTATTCGTTAAATATGAAACTTAATCAACTGAACATTCAAAATGCATCACAAATACCATTGACTAGTGCTAATGGTTGATACGGGTTGCTGCCAGTGTCTTAGGTATCAACCAAGGTTTTATTATTATTATTATTATTATTATTATTATTATTATTATTATTATTATTATTATTTACTTTATTCATTAAACGTGAAACTCAGTCAGCTGAACATTCAAAAATGCATCACAAATACCATTGACTGGTGCTAATAGTTGATACGGGTTGTTGCCAGCGTCCTAGGTATCAACCAAGTACCTTCTTAAGATGTACAATGTTCCATGTAATGCAGTTTTTTGCAGTTCTGCTGGTGTTATTGCAGGAAGCTGCTATTTGTTGATGTATCCTATAAAATCCTTGGACATAGTACCAAGTGCCCCGATGACAATGGGTATCACTGTTACATGTTTCATCCATAGTCGTGTAGTTTCGATGGCCAGATTGTGATATTTCATGATTTTTTCCAGTTCTTTTTCTTCAACTCTGGCATCTCCTGGTACCGTGATGTCAATAAATTGTACGTTTTGGTATTTGACAACTATGATATCTGGCGTGTTGTGTTCCAAGTGACAATCAGTCCCACAAGATCTTCACTTTCTCATTTTCTATAATTTTTTTCACTTTATATTCCCATGACTTTTTGGATACAGTCATATTTTTACATAATGACATCATCATCATCATCATCATCATCATCATCATTATGCCTGACACTTAATGGCAAACAAATGCCTCACACACATAAGCTCAATTGGCCAAACTCAAGACCAGCCAAGCTCTGTTGGCATCTGAGAGGACATCAGTGGAAATTAAATAATGACAGTGAAAATTAAATAATCAACTAAATCACTGACTCATTGATGCTCTTTCAGGACAATGGAGGTCATGCTCCTGAAGCAGGTACTGTATTTAATTTGGCAAATTCTGGCAGGAACTGGGAATGTTTAATGAAGAGAAGGACTCTTCGTTAAACATGAGATCAGTCTTCCAATATTTGAGGAGCTGTCACAGAGAACAGGATTCAACCTATCCTCCAAAGCACCTTATGAGCCAACAGTGTGTGGGGGCAGCCAAAAAAGCCAATGCAATCCTAAATTGCATTAACAGAGGGATACAGTCAAGATCAAGTGAGGTACTAATACCTCTCTATAAAACCTTAGTAAGACCACACCTAGAATACTGCATCCAGTTTTGGTCACCACACTATTAAAAAAGATGTTGAGACTCTGGAAAAAGTGCAGGGAAGAGCAACCAGGATGATTAGGGGACTGGAGACTAAAACATATGAAGAACAGTTACAGGAACTGGGCATGGGTAGTCTAGTGAAGAGAAGGACCAAGGGAGATATGATAGCGGTCTTCCAATATTTGAGGGACTGCCACACAGAGGAAGGGGTCCATCTATTTTCCAAGGCACCTGAAGGCCAGACAAGAAACAATGGATGAAAACTGATTCAACCTAGAAATAAGGAGAAATGTTCTGACAGTGAGAACAATCAACCAATAGAACAGCTTGCCTTTGGAGGTTGTGTGAGCTTCATCACTGGCTGCTTTCAAGGGGAGATTGGACTTCCATTTGTCAGGGTCTCCTGCTTCGGCGGGGGGGTTGACTAGATGACCTACAAGGTCCCTTCTAACTTTGTTAACCTATGTAACACCTGAAGGCAGGACAAGAAGCAGTGGGTGGAAAGTTACCAAGGAGAGATCCAACCTAGAACTAAGGAGAAATTTCCTGACAGTGAGGACAATTAATCAGTTGGATAGCTAGCTTTCAGAAATTGTGAGTGCTCTTAACACTGGTGGTTTTAAAGAACAGTTATTTGTCTGGAATGGTATAGGACAGTGATGGCTAACCTTTTTGCCATTGTGTGCCAAAAAGCGGGGGGGGGAGCACAGGGGGTTGCATGTGCGCGTGCCCACACCCATAATTCAATATGTCCCCCCCCCGCATTCCCTCTGCTTTTGACAGGGTGGGCCAGGTAGGCCTGTTTTTTGCCCCCCCCCCCGGCTTCAGAGGCTTTCTTGGAGCCTGGGGAGGGCGAAAACGGCCTTCCCCACACCCTGGAGGTCTTCCAGAGGCTGGAAATGGCCCATTTCCCAACTTCCAGTGGGACCGGAAGGCCCATTTTTCACCCTCCCCAGGTTCCACAGGCTTTCTAAGAGCCTGGGGAGGATGAAAATGGCCTTCTCCACCCCCTGGAGGCCCTCCGGAGGCTGGAAACTGCCCATTTCCCGACTTCCGGTGGGCCTGGAAGGCCTGAAAATCAGCTGGCTGGTGCATGCACATGAGCTGGAGCTGAGCTAGGGCAACACTTGGGTGCCCACAGATATGGCTCTGCGTGCCACCTGTGGCACGCGTGCCATAGGTTCGCCATCACAGGTATAGGATATCCTGCTTGAGCAGGGGCTTGGATTAGAAAATTTCCAAGATCCCTTCCAAATATGTTATTCTAAGGTTAACTTGGCTCACACTATTAAGATATAGCCTCTATCAGATCAACATTGTTAGAGATAATTGAGATAATTTTTTGGCGTAATATGAATGTGATTTTCCACTGTCACTTTCTGGAATGTTGATTTATCTCTCCAGGCTCGTTTTTAGTCTCTCTACATCCTTTTTATATATATATATAAAAGTTTTTTATTTTAGAGACAAACAAACATACAATACATAATCAATCATTCAGTGTATCATCCGAGTACATCTTTTGTGTCTTCTTCCTACTCCTCCACTATTTATCATATCTTCATTTATTATAACATTTCTCCCACATTTCTCAATTTTTTTCTATTAATACATTTATCTTTCTCTTCTTTCTTGTTCACTCATTTCATTACATTACCATATATATATATATATATATATATATATATATATATATATATATATATATATATATATATATATATATCTTCTCTAACCAATGATAAAATTGTCCCCATACCTTAAAATATTCTGATTCCTCTCTTTCTTTAATTGTCAAAGTCAATCTAATCATTTCTCCACAATCCAATATTTTCTTAATTACTTCTTCCTCTGTAGGGATTTTCTCTGCTTTCCATCTTTGAGCAGTTAGTACAATACTATCCTTGCTGCAGTTAGTCTCTCTAAATCCTAAGCAGTTTCAGTCCTGGTGGCAGTTTCTAGGAGGGGATAGGTATGTAGGAAGGGGTAGCTTTTGACATTTTTGATGTCTCTTGTTCTATGACCCTCGGTCAAAACCAGCAAATGCAAGTTTGGACACGTTGAAGAGAGAAAAATTCTTAAGAAGTATGTGATGACTAATTACAGAAAATAATGACAAATGAGATGCCATTCACAATTGATTACCCAAAATCAAAAGGACGGACTTGGGGACAACAGACAAATCTGTCAACCTCAATGTCTTATATGACATAGTTTCAATTATGTTTTGCATGCATGTTAGTTAGTTAGTTAGTAAGCAATTTTGCCCATTTTTACCTATTTTACAAACATAGTTTAGTTTTGTTTTAATTGCTATAGTTCATTACAATATTCAGGAAAGTGAGGTCAGAAAGACAGTTATATTTGAGATTGCATTTTTTTTTAAATTGAAAATGTATATTGAAATTATTGAAATGTGAGCTAATTATTTTTTTCCCCCTCTGGTCCTTAGAGGTATGTACACAAACCAAATCAATCTGTAAAAATCAATAATTTTTACTCTTTCTAAAGCCTTAATCTTACAAAGGACAACTTTATTTCATTTTCATTACACACACACATAGACACACACACACATATGAGAGGACATGCTGTGATAATTAATGCAGAAAAAATAGGATTAGTGTTTTCATATTAATAAATTGTTGGCTATTTTTAATCATTATTATCATTACTCAGTTGATCTACCCTGCGTGCTTGTGAACTTTTCATGAAATCCATGAATCTGATGACACTCATTAGGTTCTGTTTTATGGATAAGAATTGCACTATTGCGTGACAGATTTCGATGTTCAGAATTTTTCGAAAATGTCTTGGAGAGGGGGACATGGGCTTTGGTGGAAAATAATATTCACGAATCCATTATTACAAAATGGACAGACCCACTTTCTGAACTGGAAAATGTTCTAGTGCCGTGATGGCGAACCTATGGCACGCGTGCCACAGGTGGCACGCGGAGCCATATTAGTGGGCACACCAGCTCAACTCTGGGGTGCATGTGCGCGCCGACCAGCTGATTTTTGGGTCTTCTGGGCCCACCAGAAGTAGGGAAACAGGCTGTTTCCTGCCTCTGGAGGGCCTAGGGGCGGGGTGGAGAAGGCCCGTTTTTCTTTCTTACCTGGCTCCAAATCCTCTCTGTGTATCTGGGAAGGGCGAAAACAGCCTTTCTCACTCCCTTGGAGGCCCTATGGAGGTTGAAAGGGCCCATTTTCTGACTCCCAGTGGGACAGGAAGTGACGTTTTTTCTGTCCCCAGCCTCCAGAGACTCCTAGAGAGGCTCCTAGGGACTCCTAGAGAGGTTCTGGAGGCTGGGGACAGCAAAAAATGTCACTTCCTGTCCCACCGAGAGTTGGGAAATGGGCCCTTTCAGCCTCCGTAGGGCTCCCAGGGGAGTGGGAAAGGCTGTTTTCACCCTTCCCAGATACACAGAGAGGATCTAGAACCAGGTAAGAAAGAAAAATGGGCCTACCAGGCCATCATGTGCCAGGAGCGGGGGGGAGGAGGTTGCGCACACATGCGCGTGGGCACATGCGTGCACGACCCTCCCCCGCCCCCCCTCTCCTGGCATGTGATGGCAAAAAGGTTAGCCATCACTGTTCTAGTGTATTATCTTTCCTTTTTTAAAAAAAAAAGAAAGAAAAGAAAACATCTTATTGGTTGTTGATGAGGAAGAACAGGGTGATCATGATGAGGAAACTTTTTCCTTCTGTTCCATTATGTCTGATTTTCAGAAACTGCCTTCACAAGTCCCTGCCATTTTCTTGGCAAAGTTTTTTTTTTTTTTTCCAGAAGTGTTTTGCCATTGCTTTCTTCCTAGGGCTGGAGTGACTGGCCCAAGGTTACCTCGATGACTGTCTAAGATGGAGTTAGAATTTACCCTCTCCCTGTTTCCAGCCTAATGGCTTAACTACTATACCTGACTGGCTCTCATAATGATAATAGCAGGGGTGGGTTCTACTTACCTTTACCACCAGTTTGCAACGGAATTGCGCGTGCACTTTGCTTCTGTGCATGTGCAGATCGCTGATGATGACATCCGGGATGGTGGGTGGGGCCTCCCGCCAATTTTACTACTGGTTCTTGCGAACTGGTCCAAACCGGGGGCAATAAATAAATACAACTGAGGTTCTCAGAAAAACTTTTGAATGTTCTTATCACCTAACATCAATGCCTACTAGGACACATGTCTCAGGTCAACATTTTTTTCTCCTTACTTAGTCATTCTGTTTAAAGATTTATAACCTTTGGTCGTCAAGTGCTCGTTTTATTGTTTCAAGATTGCATCATGTTTTTTGTTCAGAACATATTTATAACCAGGGGCTAAGATTCTGTGCAGTTCGGAGAATGCCCAAATCCCACACCTGGCTGGCCCCGCCCACCCAACCCTGCCCCACCCAGGAGTCCCACGTGGCCCATTTTGGATGCAGACAAGTGCAGGGCACATGCGGAGACTTGGGAAGGGTCTACCGGAAGTTTGGGAAGCCAGAAACAGGCCCGTTTCCAGCCTCCAGAGGGCCTTTGGAGCCTGGGGAGGCCATTTTTGCCCTGACAGAGCTCGAGAAAAGCCTCTGGAGCCACCCCCCCACACACAGGAAGCTGACTTAGGCCATGCCCACCATGGCCAGGCCCACACAGAAACCGGACAGAGAACCCCTTGCTAAAATTTTTGAAGCCCACCCCTGTTTATTACCCAGGCAGAGAGAGGAAGAGAAAGAGAGAGGGGGGTCACAGAGAGGGAGACAGAGGAAGAGAGAGAGGAAGGGAGGGAGGGAGGAGAAGAATAGGAGTCAATCAATCAATGTTTATTTAGTGATTGAGCAGCCCATGAGGAAAAAAAGAAAAGAGATAAGATAGAGGAGCTCACAAAATTCAAGTTAAATGAAAGAGAGGGAGGAGGGAAAGAGAGGAGGGGGAGAGAGAGAGACTTTTTCTTCCTGAGGTTTTGAAGTTATTTTGATTTAAGTGAATTAAAAACAACCTTGTACATATGCAGAATGCGGCTTTGCTTTATTTTACCGTAAGATCTGCCTCTTCTCCTCTGGCAACCGATCAAAGGTAATAACATTAGGAACAATTAATTCTAATCAACTCTAATTAAATTTAAATTTGCATTTATAGAAGTAAATGGAAATTAAAGCAACTTTCGGTTTTATCCCAGTCTCATCTGCTCTGTTTTTGGAATGCCGTTGCCTACAACAACGTTCAAAGGTCTAACAGGAAGCATCTACTTGGAGGGAAAAAAAAAGGGGGGGGAAGGCCACCTCTGGCCCATATTAAGCAGGACCCCTTGCCCTAGACTCCAGTAGCATAAGCAGAGGAAAAGCTAATAATTGTTTCTTCAGCATTGGTTGAAGCAAACAGGCTAAAAAACAAACTTAGTTGTTGTTTTTCCATAATCTAGAGAAGTCTTGGATTGCAGACCTCACCTCTTAAGTTAGGGCAAAAACCCTTTTTGTGAGTCACTCTGCGTGGTGTTTTGGTTTCGGTTTTTCTGTGTGCCAAATTAAAAGCAACTGGATTGTTAAAATTCCCATCATTTCCCTCCCCCAAAGTTATTGACTATGCTTAAAACTATGTGCAATATCTACCCGCAAGTATGCAATCGTGGGATCACGGATCATAATAAAATTGTGAAAGTTGTGGTAATGAACAACATATTTTGATCCCTGTCAGTTTCTCGTTAGTCTACTCATAAAAGTCTTTTCAGTTAGTTACCTTAAATGTGCTTTTTTTTCAGGAGGCAACTGGACTTTCGGGTTTTGCTTTGAAGACGTTTCGCTTCTCAGTCAAGAAGCTTTTTCAGCTCCGAGAGAAGCTTCTTGGATGGGCTGGAAGAAATATCCATTTGGATTTGGTTCCAAGTAGGGAAAAAGACACTGGAAACATAGAGACTGATTGGAAAGATGGTTTTTAATGATGGACAGGACTACATGGTTTGAGGTCCTGGGCAAAAAAGGTGTGTGTGTGGTGTGTGTGTGTGTGTGTGTGTGTGTGTGTGAGAGAGAGAGAGAGAGAGAGAGAGAGAGAGAGAGAGAGAGAGAGAGAGAGAGAGAGAGAGAGAGAGAGAGAGAGAGAGAGAGAGGAGAGAGAGAGAGAGGAGGGAGAGAGAGGGTGGGTGGGTTTCAGCAGCTTCTGACTAGTTCTGGAGAACCGGTAGTGGAAATTTTGAGTAGTTCGGAGAACCAGTAGTAAAAATTCTGACTGGCCATGCCTCCCAAGTCCCAGCTGATTGGGAGGAAATGGGGATTTTGCAGTAACCTTCCCCTGGAGTGGGGTGGGAATGGAGATTATTACAATATCCTTTCCCTGCCATACCCACCAAGCCACGCCCACCAAGCCACACCCACAGAACTGGTAGTAAAAAAATTTTGAAACCCACCACTGGTGTGTGTGTGTGTGTGTGTGATATATATATATATATATATATATATATATATATATATATATATATGTATGTATGTATGTATGTATGTATGTATGTATGTATGTATGTATGTATGTACCCTCTGTTGAGCTTGTATTCTGATTGGTTGTCAGACTCCCATGGGGCCATGCTGGGATAACTTTGTAGGTTGCCTGTGTCCCAGGCTTGGTTGAGCCTTGCTGGGTGATGAAAGGGCTTTGGGCAATTCCTACTATGGCTCTGAAGGAGATAGAACTTTGTTATGTAGAATAGACTGGCCCAGTCCTTAATGGCTCATTGACAAAGGTGGGCGGATGTGGGGAGCTGAGTTTTCTGACTCCCTTTTAGGGAAAATATTCTGCCCCTTTTCTTATTTCTTAAAATATTTTCCTAGGAGAGGGGTGGGTGCTAACTTCCTACAGATGAAAGTGAATCATCTTCAAAGAAAAACCAGAAAGCCCAGCTGCCTCTTGGAAAAGCACCTTTGGGACAAACACACAACCTGGATGACCGAGAAGCTCCAAAGTCAGTTCCCCAAACACTTGTCCCAGAGAATATTTAGCATCCAATATCTCACTCAGCAGAGAACGTCTTCTGAACCCCACCAAAAGGCATCTGTAAATTTCCATTGTATCTCTAATTCCCATCGCACAGGTGAGGAAATGTAGGACACTATATGTGACTTGAGACATGAGGGAATGTCGTATCTCATTAACATTGCTTTCTTAATGAAATGAGTCTTTATTAGTTACACAGAGTCAAGTTTTGGTGGCATTCTGATCCTTGGATGCAAGGTCACATAAATACTATAGAAATCAGAATAAATATAAACTGCTCATGACCATTGGATGCCAGGTCAAGTAAATGCTATAGAGAATGTAGAAATCAGAATAAATATATAATCATTGCACTGCGGCAATATTCTTTGCAATATAATGCTTGCAAGTCCTATTTACACATCCTTCTCTCGTTTCCAAATGTTGAGCATCCCATTTGAGTCACTTCCCATTCTGTACGGAGAACCATTCCGAATTGATCTTCATATTTTATCCAAACTGATGTGTCTGCTTCTAGGGCCAATCATTAAATCTGTCCTCAAATTTCTCTATGGAGAGGCTCAATGGCTTCCTTACGCCAATAACACTTCTGAATGCATGGTGACTGCCATAAAGTCCCCAGCATACTGGATACCAGTCACATGGTGGGTGGGTGGGTTTAAAGCCCCCTCTAGGTATGCTTATGGAATGAGTAGTCATCAATCTTTGAAATTGGTTCTGGGGTCAAATTGTCCTCAATTTTTAACCAAATCTCCCTTCTTAAAGCTTAAGACTGGTCCACCACGACCCTAAATTCTGAACATATAGACAAAAGATCAAGCAGCTTTCTTGCTTTTTCTTCTTTCTTTCTTTCTTTCTTTCTTTCTTTCTTATTTCTTTCTTTCTTTCTTTCTCTCTCTCTCTCTCTCTCTCTCTTTCTTTCTTTCTTTCTTTCTTTCTTTCTTCTCTCTCTCCCCTCCTCCTCCTCCCTCCTCCCCCACCCCTCCTTTCCTCCCTTCCTCCCTCCTTCCCTCCTTCCTTCCTTCCTTCCCTCCTTCGTTCCTTCCTTTGTTCCTTCCTTCGTTCCTTTCTCCCTCCCTCCCTCCTTTCTTTCTTTCTTTCTTTCTTTCTTTCTTTCTTTCTTTTTCTCTCTCTTTCTCTCTCTCTCTCTCCCCTCCATCCTCCTCCCTCCCTCTTGCCCATCCCTTCTTTCATCCTCCCTCCTTCCCTCCTTTCTTCCTTCCCTCCTTCGTTCCTTCTTTTGTTCCTTGCTTCCTTCCTTCCTTCCTTCCTTTCTCTCTCCCTCCCTCCCTCCTTTCTTTCTTTCTCTCTCTTTCTCTCTCTCTCCCCTCCCTCCTCCTCTCTCCCTCCTGCCCCACCCCTTCTTTCATCCCTCCCTCCTTCCCTCCTTCCTTTCTCCCTCCCTCCTTCCTTCCTTCCTTCCTTCCTTTCTCTTTCTTTCTCTCTCTCTCTCTATATATATTTTCTTTCTCTCTCTCTCCCTCCCTCCCCTTCCTCCATCCCTCCTGCCCCTTCTTTCATCCTTCCTTCCTTCCTTCCTTCCTTCCTTCCTTCCTTTAGTACTCTGCAAATAGAAGAAGGTTATTTCTATCATTTGAAGATGGAGCTTTTCTCTTTAAAGAGCTTTATATCCTCCATTCATAGGCTAATACTAAGATATTTGGCTTCTAAATACTTTGATCTAGTGTATTTCCTTAAATGAATGTCTGCTGTTCATGAAACGAAAAATGTTATGTTTTCCTTCATTTTGTTTGCTTACTCAGCAACCTGTATATTTTTAAGTATGGACCCAGTAGAAACAAAGATGGTTTGCAAGGGAAAAATATGGAGAGCTACAATGAATATTGTTAGTGTAAAGTGTTTTTTTTTTTTTTGTTGTTGTTGTTACCTTATGCCTCTGACTTATTATTTCTTACTACTTTTCTATGTTCTGCAGAAGACAATAGCATATGTCCTGCATATATGAAAACAAACCTGAGTGACAAAATGTATATCATTAAAAAAACTGGGTTTATTCATTTGCATAATATATTCTACAAAAATAGAAAATGATGGGTGATCTATTTCAGTCTAATCAGGTTGACTCTCCATTATGTCTTCTATTTTGCAATTCTTCCTGTTGTGTTTATTTATGTGGTGTTCAGACATACTGCCTAATTTATTTTTTTGAAATGTTCTTGTTATTTTCATGTACTTGACACTCCTTACAGATTAAATAAACGATTGAATAAAATTGTGGATATTAATTTACAGATCAGATAGTCCTAATAAAAAAGATAAGTATATATGCGTAAAATAAGCTGTTGCATTTTTCCAATCCTACACAAATACAACTCAGAAAGATATGGTGATTCAAAGTCTTTATTAGGAGCTCTGAAACAGTATAGTGCTTATCAGCAAGTCCCATTGTTGATCAATATCCAGGCTTAGAAACAGATTTACAGTTCACCTCTATTTGACCTGTGGCATATATAACAGGAGGATTTTTCACCCCTACAAAATAAGCAGGCAGGCAATTTGACATAAGATTAGATATATTTGCAAGTTTAACAGATAGCTGAAAACCAGATTACAATCCAGAACGTCAAAGAATAAAAATGCATAGGGGAAAACCAACTGTACTTTCTTTGTTTTCCTGGAAAATTTAGAATTTAGAATAACAGAGTTGGAAGGGAATTGGAGGTCTTCTAGTCCAACCCCCTGCTTAAGCAGGAAACCCTACACCACTTCAGACAAATGGTTATCCAACATCTTCTTTAAAACTTCCAGTGTTGGAGCATTCACAACTTCTGGAGGCAAGTTGTTCCACTGATTAATTGTTCAAACTGTTAGGAAAGTTCTCCTTAGTTCTAAGTTGCTTCTCTCCTTGATTAGTTTCCACCCATTGCTTCTTGTCCTGCCTTCAGGTGCTTTGGAGAATAGTTTGACTCCCTTTTCTTTGTGGCAGCCCCTGAGATATTGGAACACTGCTATCATGTCTCCCCTAGTCCTTCTTTTCATTAAGCTAGACATACCCAGTTCCTGCAACCGTTCTTCATATGTTTTAGCCTCCAGTCCCCTAATCATCTTTGTTGCTCTTGTCTGCACTCTTTCTAGAGTCTCAACATCTTTTGTACATCATGGTGACCAAAACTGAATGCAGATGTTTCACTTCTTATCCAAGAAGCTTCTTCAGTTGTGCCTGAATGGCAGAGAATGGAAGATTTATATTCCTTGCAGTTATCTGATCATTAGCACGCTTTCTGAAAGTCGTTGTGGCCACGTGGAGGTTTATCTTTGCCCTCAGGGTAACCTGAATAGTGCAAATGGGGATGGAATCTTCTTGGAACTACTGAAAGGACTGTGTTGTAAATAGGTCCCTTTTTGTTGGGACAACCATCACCTGGATGACTGAGGGGAAAAAAATAGGTTAAAAAAAAGAGAGATTGCTGTTCTTGTATAGATCAAATTCAATTAATGATACCTATAAAGCAGGGGTGTCAAACATGATTTCATTGAGGGCCGCATCAGGGCTGTGTTTGACTTTGGGAGACCATGGTGGGTGTGGCCATGGTGGACATGGCTACCTCAATATCACTTGTGTTGGGGGAGCCTGTGGTGGCCCCAGTGCTCTGCCAGCAAAAAACGGGCTCCCGAGCTCTGTTTTCAGCTGCGACGGCTTCCAGCAAACCTCTGCCAGTGAAAATGGAGCTCGGGAGTGCTATATTGTAAGGCTGAGGCATTAACGAGGTGAATGAGGCATGAGCTAACGATGTTTATTAACAGGAACCAACAGCAACAGAAACGTAACAGAACTCTCTGTCTGGTAGATGACAGGTCTTTTATACTCCGAGCTGTCAACTAACTACCCAATCAGAACAGTCAGAAACTCCCGCTTGTTTATGGCCACTCCTCTTAGCCAATCCACAGTCAGCATTCTTGTTGTCGGGCCACTGGCGAATCACAACAGGGAGGGCCACCTGAGGCCCTCGCAAGCTCCATTTTCAGCCATAACAGTCTCCTGCAACACTCTGCCAGCAAAAACAGAACTTGGGAAGTTCTCCGGCTCCATTTTCACTGACACAGGCACGGTAGACCGGTCCTTTGCTGTGTCCAGGGCGGCCCCGTGGGCCAGATCTAAGCACCCCATGGGCCATATCCAGCCCCTGGGCCTTGACTTTGACACCCCTGTTATAAAGTTTCCACCACTGTTTCTACCTTGTTATAAAGTTTCTACTATTGCCCTTTAGGGCAATAATATGACATTCATTTTTGTCCTGTAGAACAGTGAAGCTGGAACTATCCACCTCCTAAATACAGGGAGATTTAGAAATGAAATAATTTTTCAGGTATGTATTACTGAAAATAAATCCCTCCCTTGATGCGTCGATCAACTACACGCGTGGATCCAGGGTTATCAACATATTATCATTAACATCTCACTCTGACTTCCTGTTATATACTACATCCTGTCTTTTGCTGACCATAACTTTAGGAAAGATGGAAGACATTTAATGGTCTTCTGTAGATTATTTTTGTGCAGAGTTTCCTGTCAAATTCAGTGATATATCACAACTTCTGGACATAATTAAGTGTGTCATTGTAGTAGCAGTTGTTGGAATAAAAAATGAAGCCCTGGGAAAACCTGAGAAGGAAAAAAAAAGGAGGAAGGGAGATTCATTGCAAGGGAAATGGCCTTCAATGGTAAACAATAATGTGTCTTCTTCAAGGAAATTTGGACATGTTTGGTCCTTGGAGTATCAGTTAAAAGTGAACTTCATATAATTTCTTCAGAATGTAGAATAACAGAGTTGGAAGGGACCTTTGAGGTCTTCTAGCTCAACCCCCAGCTCAAGCAGGAGACCTTATACCATTCCAGACTGGCTGTCCAATCTCTTCTTAAAAGTCTCCAGTGATGGAGCACCCACAACTTCTGAAGGCAAGTTATTCCACTGGTTCATTGTTCTCACTGTTAGGAAATTTCTCCTTAGTTCTACGTTCCTTCTCTCCTTAATTAGTTTCCATCCATTGGTTCTTGACTCGCTTTCTGTTCCTTTGAAAAATAAGATGACTTCCTCATTTTTGTGGCAGCCCTTCAAATATTGGAACATTGCTATTCTTCATTTTAATCAAGGTCAGCAAGGCCTATACAGGCACGTTACATATATACATACATATAAATTCAGTCTGCGGTAGCCAAGGGCTGTAATCAGACAACCCTGTTTCAGCCTACATTCTCGCACAAGCTGTGCAACCTGCTAAACCACAACAAGGTAGCCACAGTTTCTGTTCAAAAACTCAAACTGCCCAAAGAGCTGCTGATCCAGTTCTACAGAGGAATTATTGAGTCTGTCATCTGCACCTCCATAACTGTCTGGTTTGGCTCTGCAACCCAACAAGACAGACACAGACTTCGGAGGATAATTAGAACTGCAGAAAAAACAATGGCTACCAACCTGCCTTCCATTCAGGACCTGTATACTGCACGAGTCAAAAAGAGGGCTGTGAAAATATCTACAGACCCCTCCCATCCTGGACATAAACTGTTTCAACTACTACCCTCAAAACGACGCTATAGAGCACTGCACACCAGAACAACTAGACACAAGGACAGTTTTTCCCCAAATGCCATCACTCTGCTTAACAACTAATTCCTGTTGACAACACTGTCAAATTAACTACTAAGACTTACTACTAAGTATTACTATTTTTCTCATCCTTACTAGTACCTATCTCTTCCCACTTATGGCTATATCCATGTTGCTTGTAACTTTACAACTTATATTGTTTTTATTGTTTCCTAGTATGATTTGATTCTATTCTATTCTATTCTATTCTATTCTATTCTATTCTATTCTATTCTATTCTATTCTATTCTATTCTATTCTATTCTATTCCATTCCATTCCATTCCATTCCAATACATTCTTCATTCCAATACATTCTATTCTATTCTATTCTATTCTATTCTATTCTATTCTATTCTATTCTATTCTATTCTAGTCCAGTCCAGTCCAGTCTTCTTCATTCCAATACATTCTATTCTATTCTATTCTATTCTATTCTATTCTATTCTAGTCCAGTCTTCTTCATTCCAATACATTCTATTCTATTCTATTCTATTCTATTCTATTCTATTCTATTCTATTCTATTCTATTCTATTCTATTCTATTCTATTCTATTCTATTCTATTCAGATCTCTGTACATAGTAACACCTTCATGGAAGAAGTTTTCACTGTCTGGTTAAGTTGTTCCTTGAACCTTGACAGAGTACCATGCTCTTCTGGTTATTTTAGCTTCTGACTCAACTAACTATCCTTCTGGATATTTCTCTAAGTGGATTAGGGAATTGGATCTTGGACCATGTTTTATCAATTCCAAACTCCCACCTTAACCTGTCTGTTTAGTTCACAATCCTGATGAATTGGTTTCAACTTCCGAACAGAAAATCTGTCTATCCCTACTGGGGGAATAGAGCATTGGGTGCAGGGGTGAAATGTAAAATTTGTTACTACTGGTTCTGTGGGCGTGGCTTGGTGGGTGGGGGGTAATGTGACTGGGTGGGCATGGCCAACTTTTTTTTTTTAACTTTTCAAAGCATTTTTTCTAATGCTTTGAAAAGCCTCTGCCGATCAGGAAACTCAGTTGGGATTGTCAGAGTGGCTTTTTAAAAAATGCTTTGAAAAGTCTCTGATGATCCCAGCTGAGCCACGTGACCATCAGAGGCTTTTTTTTTTTACTTTTAAAAGCATTTTTTCTACAACCTCGTCCAACGAAAAAATGCTTTTAAAAGTAAAAAAAAAAAAAAGCCTCTGATGATCATGCGACTCAGATGGGAATGGTGGAGGGGGGGCACGCAGGGATTTTTGCTACCGGTTCTTCAAACCACCCGCCGCCATCGCTACCGGATTAGGCGATCTGGTCCGAACCGGGAGCATTTCACCTCTGATTGGGTGACTTGTGTATCACATAAGAAAGGAAACATGAAATTAGGTTCTAAATCACTGTCAAAATCAAGTGCATTCCTCAAATTTCACAGTCTGCACCTGAACCTGTGGGTTCCTTTAAATTTTGCATGGTAGGTTTTGTTTTGCTTTGCTCTTGAAAGACCATAATATTTATTTACACATTCATACAAGGTGGCAAAATATTCAGCCTGGTTTTAAATGCAGGAGAAACTGGCACCTATACCAGATGCTGGTAGGCCATATGGAAAGTATGATTAACTCAGTGGTGGGCTGCTGCCGGTTCGGACAGGTTCAGGCGAACCTGTCGTTCCGACCAGGGTTAGGCCCACCCACCTGCCCTGGTGCTATCACGTCCTATATAATTGCCGGTTTTTTGATGCCATGCCTGCTCACATTTTCGGTTCTGGGCAAACCAGTTGTTACAGTATGTGACACCCACCTCTGGATAAACTACCCATAGTAATTGGGTTCACTCAAAGTATGGAAGTTGCGATATCCTGGGAAGGAACTGTGAACAACATGGCTTGTTTCCGCATACTGATTTACTCATATGAAATTGGTGGAGCTCAAGAGGACACGTCGGAATATATGGGCAAACTAAGTCAGCATGCAAAATAACAATAATAAGTCCAAACTACTGTATATTCTTACTCTCTCTCTCTATTTGTATATGTGTGTATGTATGTGTGTGTGTATCAATATAGGTACTCTGCCTCACATGAAAAGAATAGTGCCTTTTTTAAGCATTTCAACATCTCTGTATAATACGAACTCATTATTTTGGAAGACTTTATACAATTCCCTTGCATGTGCTTTACTGCCATTTTGAAAATTTCCATCTTGCTTTGGTTGTGGCCAAGAAATGTCAAAATGTACTCAGTCCTTTAAAAAAAAATCTCTTTTTCCAGGGCAGAGGAATGTGAAAATCAGAGTATTAATATTTTATGTCAAACAGTCCTATAAACCCTATTCGGTTCATAACCACATGTTTAACCAAGTTATTCCATTTCCTCAGGAAATTTTATCTACAAGAGGAGCATTGGGAGTCCTCAATTAATTCTGTGTATTCTCATATTTCAGTTCCTAGGATTCATAAGGGTGGTGACAGCCCACACCCATGTGCAAATGTACACACACCCATACATAGAAAGAAACAAACAAACACTGTTTTCAACAATACTACATTGCACATTCGAGAGTAATTTGCAATAAGGATAGGGGTTGTATTGTTTGCTTACAGCTGCATTTAGAATAATTTGGGCAGGAAAATAATACAATTAGTTGACTTTGATGTGAGATGCAATGGTGACTTTTTTTTGGGGGGTGGGGGTGGGAGGGGAACTAATTGCTTTGTTTTTAAACCATGCTATGTTACTTGTCGTATACTATGGTTTGCACTTTGTTCAGGAAGCACATTTTCCTATTTATGGAAAACATAGTTAAAATACCTTGGGGCCTGCTGGAAGGAAGGAAGGAAGGAAGGAAGGAAGGAAGGAAGGAAGGAAGGAAGGAAGGAAGGAAAGGAAAGGAAAGGAAAGGAAAGGTAAGGAAAGGAAAGGAAAGGAAAGGAAAGGAAAGGAAAGGAAAGGAAAGGAAAGAAGGAGTAAAGGAAAGGAAGAAAGGAAGGAAAAAGGAAGAAAAGGAAGGAGGGAGAAAAGAAAAGAAGGAGAAAAGGAAGAGAAAGAAGGAAGGAGAGAAGGAAGGAAATGAAGGAAGGAGAAAAGGAAGGAAGGCAGGAAGGAAAGAAGGACAGAGAAAAGGAAGGAAAGGAAGGAAGAAGAAAAGGAAGGAAGGAGAAAAAGAAGGAAGGCTGGGAAGGGAAGAAGGACAGAGAAAAGGAAGGAAAGGAAGGAAGGAGAAAAGGAAGGAAAGGAAGGAAGGAGAAAAGGAAGAAAAGGAAGGAGGGAGAAAAGGAAGGAAGGAGAAAAGGCAGGGAAGGAAGGAGGAAAGGAAGGAAAGGAAGGAAGGAGAAAAGGAAGGAAGGCAGGGAAGGAAAGAAGGACAGAGAAAAGGAAGGAAAGGAAAGGAAGGAAGGGAGGAGGGGAGGGTGGAAGGAAGAGCTTCCTATTCATAATTATATTATTATATGACAACAGCCTAAACACTATTACTCACATTATCAATCATTTGTTATAAGGTCTCCTGCCTTGAGCAGGGAAGTATGAGTTGAAGAACTTCAAGATCCATTCCAGTTCTACGATTCTGTGTTCTAACTTAGTGTCAACACTGAAGCTTTATCATACATGTTTATAATTTCATCTTATAACAACTCATTACATTACATGTTCTGTGTATGTTTCTATTGTCATCTAAGTTATTGACCCAGATTTCTTAACTGACAACTGTTTTCTAATATGAGTTAATTCAGAAGAGCTTTATCTTTTCATACAAGGTTGTTTTATTTTCCAAAGTTGTATACAATTGTGTACGTACTGCTTTTTGTCTTGTTTTTTTATTTAATGAAATATGGTCCAAGTGACCCAGATTTCTTACTCAACAATAACAAATGGAACAATAGAATAAACCTGGAGTAAATGTAATTTTCAAAAGGCTTTTAAATGTTTTCCCAAACATCCACCCCTATGGTTGTATTGTTCTTTGTGTGTCATTTTACATTGTGTTGTCTTTTTAACCGAAAATGTAAATAAAGATTATTTTTTTTAAAAAAAATAATTGTTATAATTACTAGTCATTCATTCATTCATTCATTCATTCATTCATTTATTGAGTTGACTCTGCTTGAAATGTAGCTTTTGTGGATGGTGGTTGGGGAATTAAGTTCTGACATCACACAAAGAGACAAAATGGACAAACCTTTGTGCCAAACAAGTTCTACCTTTACTTTTGTGAATAGACTTATAGAATGTGATTAAAAGAAAAGCTATTTTTTTTCTTCTTTTATGTCCTCTGCCTAATACAAGTGCCCTTAACCAAAAGCCCTTAATCTTGCTTTACTTTATAAGGTAATGATTATATCTCTTTTTGTACCCCAGCTATTTTATTCCGTAGTGGACATTTTCATCCCACCATACATTATTATTATTTTTAACGTAAGTTCTATTTAGGTATAATACATCAATTAAATGCACAGGCCAAATTTACAACTTCAAGTTTCCGAAAAGGTGCTGGTAGTTTGTGATTCTCCAATTTAAATACTTATTTAAAAAAAAAAAATCATTTTTTTTTAATCAAAATGGGAGGAAAATATGAAACCAAGAGATCAATGCCCAATTGAATCGTGATTGATAATCCCTAGTTAAAAAAAAAAAATACTTCGTTACTAAGACAAAGCTATTTTAAGCTTCAGTTCCAAAATGCCTGCTGTAGCAAAGCTAGCTTGGGATCCGAGAAACAGAGTTTATTGGTGAATTAATTACCTTTGGAAAGAAATCTGTGCTACCCATTCATACCCTCACTTCAGTGACACATGCAGCTGGGGTTGATTTACCAATTCAACAGAGAGCATTCCAAGCTTCTGAAGGTATAAAATTAATTTTGGCACTTCACTCCTTGGTGAGGTCACCATATTGGATATTCTTCCTGTGTAGAAACTCATTGGGAGCCAAACAAAAAAACACCATGCTAGCACATTGTATAATAAACCTTCCTTCCTCCTGGACTAGTTTATTACGTGTGCAATAGACTTTATTTTAAAAGGTGGGAACATTGAAAATGTCATCTCCTATTACAGAAGGAACAATCTTTTCCTTTTCTTGTAGTAATATCCTATCAAAAAAAGACACCTGGTCTGGTGTATCATATTTTCTAAGCGACCTGAGGTAAAAAAAATAAAAATAAAATAAAAACATGGCTGCAATGTTACAGATAGGTGTTACATCCATGTTTATGCATGCAGCAGAGCACTTTTTGGAGATGAAATCTGAATTGTCCAGTTGTAGTAGACAGCTGGCCTATTCAGATAGAAACTATCCAACTTGCTTCTGGTAAATAAATATCATTCATCTTCTGTAATTAAAAAGACTCTCTCCCTCCCCCCCTTCTCTCATAGACTGATACACAATTGGGTCAATTGTTAGTATCTAAATGATGCCAGTCGAGCTAGGTGGAAACAGCTCATATTAGATGAATTGAAAAATCTGGCTGGGTCTTAGTTAATGGTTAGTTGGGTGACCACCTTGGAAGCCAATGACCCTGGGCTGGGCTGGAAAGTAGTTAAAAACTTCCTAGAGGGGAAAAATCTGCATGAATGTGTACATGTAAGAAACCAGGAATATTTTACCTTTCTAGAAATATCAGTTGAATGTTTTATTTCAGATTCACAACTGTTATAATAATTGCTCTTTCCATACCCATAAATTTTGAAACTGGGTTTTGTTCTACTTGGTGAAGGTCAAAGCAAATATCTCAAAGGTGCTTTTTCAAAAGCCAACTGGGCTTTGTTTTTTGCTTGAAGATGTTTTGCTTCTCATCCAGGAAGCTTCCTCAGTTCTGAATGAATGGTGAAGGACAGAGAAACCTACAAGTAGCCTCAATGACTCATAGAAAGATTGCTAACAACTAGATTACTGCAAGGAATATACAGTAAATCCTTCCATTCTCTACCATTCAGTCAGAACTGAAGAAGCATGGCTGAGAAGCAAATTTAAATTTAAAAAACTTAGAACTACGCCTTCAGTATGACCTAAGAGTGGCTCATAAAATTATCTGCTACAATGTCCTACCTGTCAATGAATACTTCAGCTTCAACCACAACAATACATGAGCACACAATAGATACAAACTTAAGGTAAACCGCTCCATACTCGATTGCAGAAAATATGACTTCAGTAACAGAGTGGTCAATGCCTGGAATGCACTACGTGACTCTGTGGTTTCTTCCCCAAACCCCCAAAGCTTTAACCTTAGACTGTCTACTGTTGACCTCACCCCATTTCTAAGAGGTCTTTAAGGGGCGTGCATAAGAGCACCAGTGTGCCTTCCGTCCCTGTCCTAATGTTCCCTTTAATTGTATTCATTTTATGTATTCAATTAATGCTTATACATATATATATATATATATATATATATATATATATATATATATATATATATATATATATATATATATAATCTAATATGTACTCGACAAAATAAAGTAAATAAAAAATAAATAAATAAAATTTCCAGCCTTCCTAGAACTAGATGAACAGAATGGACACACAAACACATACGTCAAAACTCTGAAAATGTAGCTGTTGAACTGAGTTTGGCCTGGATACTAATGCAAGTTAGAATTCACATGTCAAATCCATGCTCATTTACCAAGAATGAGATGAGGAACAGGGAGATGTGGTGTAGAACAATGTTCAATCACAAGAGGCATAATTAATCTCGGTAAATCCTGAAAGTTTGTTTGAGAAACAATAGAAAGGAGACAGCTTAATTAAAATCCAAATACCAAACATCAAGACAAAGATGTTCTGTAATTAACAAGTAAGACAATACAAAAGCTGTGTGCATGTGCAGATGGTACGGTTGTGTGTACAGCACATGGGGGAGGAGCCGCGCATCAGCACGGATGACACACACATGCGCAAAGCATGTGAAGTGCATACCTGTTTGGCACTCGGTGAGTAAAAGGTTCGCCACCCCTTCCCTGTACCGTTTCAGACAAATGGCTGTCCAGTCTCTTTTTAAAAGTGACATTTTAGATGCCATTTGCAACAGTGTAGATGTCGATGTGGTATTATTAATTTGGATTGTTAGCCACTGGATTAGATGGAGGGTTCATTTAACCTGGCATGTTATAAATGGTCAGCAGGATAGCAGAATAACAGAGTTGGAAGGGATCTTGGAGATCTTTTTGTCCAAACCCCTATACAAGCAGGAGACCTTATACTATTTCAGAAAAAATGGTTGTCCAATCTCTCCTTAAAAACTTCCAGTGTTGGAACATCCACAGCTTCTGGAGGCAAGTTCCAGAAGTTAATTCCACTGATTAATTGTTCTAACTGTCAGGAAATTTCTCCTTAATTCTAGATGAGTTTTCCACCTATTGCTTCTTGTCCTGCCTTCAGGTGCTTTGGAGAATAGGTTGACCCCTTCTTCTTTGTGGCAGCTCCTTAGATTCAGCATCCAGAACCATGGTGGCACCATGGTTAGAAGGCAGTACTGCAGGCTACTTCTGCTGACTGTCGGCTGCCTGAAATTTGGCAGTTCGAATCTCACCAGCCTCAAGGTTGACTCAGCCTTCCAACCTTCTGAGGTGGGTAAAATGAGGACCCAGATTATTGGGGGCAATATGCTGGTTTCTGTAAACTGCTTAGAGAGGGCTGTAAAGCACTGTGAAGCGGTATATAAATCTAAGTGCTATTGCTATCTGATTATGCTTCTACCGCAAGTTCAAATGTTAGGAATTTTGGAAAGGAAACTGCAGCTCAGTAAAAAAAGAATTTCATACATGGTTTCTCCAATAAGGTTTACTTTTAATTCAACTAACAGGGAGCATGAGAAATCTAGAAATCAAAAACTGCAGGATGCCAAATGGTGAAAATACCTTATACTGTGCACAGTTTTGTAACTAATTCAGAAGTCTTTTTTTTTTCTCCTACACCACATCACGTCTCCACATTTTTGCTCAGGTAGTCAACCTTAAAATGATGACATGCTAAAAAATAAGTTTAATGGTACAGGCCTGAAAACTTAATATCCAGATATATAATCAAGGAAGTTCACCCGAGGACTTTTGTCCCAATCGTAATCTCTATAAACAATTTGCCTCACAAAGCTGTTGTGACGATAATATTGTAGGACAGAATGAAATGTCTCTTGTCTGGAGCAAGGTGTTATAGAAAATGTTACATACGGACGTACGGAGCACCATTTGCATGTCCACCACTGATTGGCTAATCTAGCGGCGGGAAAAATAAACCACTGTCAGTGGTCGGCAAGGCTACCAGAGCCCTTTAAAAAGAGAGCTCTGGCAACCTGCCGGTCTCTTGTTCCTGATTGCTCCCACCCGCGATTTCCGCTACTGGTTCGGGTGAACTGCTACAAACCGGCTGAATACCACCTCTGTAAATAACTGAATTAATTAGCAAATGGAGCCCTTGAGCCAGTGATGAGATTGAAATAATTTAACAACCGGTTCTCTGCCCTAATTATTTCTTCCAACAACCAGTTCACCAAACTGCTCAGAAAGTTAACAACCGGTTCTCCCGAAGTGGTGCGAACTGGCTGAATCCTACCACTGCCTTGCGCCCTAATCTTCCTTCCTTCCTTTCCTTGAGCCCTAATCTTCAACTCTAGTGGAAATCCAAACCTTAACTAATGTTTGGAAATAACAATCCACGTTGCTGTACTCTGAAATCTCTATTTATTTTATTAAGGAGGAAATGTAGTAAGAACAAAGCAGGGGTGAAATCCAGCAGGTTCTGACAGGTTCTGGAGAACCGGTAGCGGAAATTTTGAGTAGTTCAGAGAACCGGCGAATACCACCCCTGGCTGGTCCCAGGAGTTGGGAGGGAATGGGGATTTTGCAATATCCTTCCCCTGCCACACCCACCAAGCCACACCACACCCACCAAGCCACACCCACAGAACCGGTAGTAAAAAAAAATTGTATTTCACCACTGGAACAAAGGCAGAAGATAGATGATTAGAAGGAAAATAATTCTTATGGTCCAGTATTGTCTTTTTTAATAGTTTTCCAAAAGAACTGGGAGGACAAATTTCAGAATAGCATCTACGCTAATTTCAATATTTTGGCTTAACATTGCTCATTGAGTCAGCTGCTTAATGTCCAAGAAAGCTTTGAATGTCATAGTGCAAAGTAGTTATATTTCTCTAATGTTGCTCTCACTAAATTCTTAAGGAGACTAAACATCAAGGGGCCGAGACAGAAGTCTATATCCCATAAAGCCAAAGAGGAAGGCTTCTGTTTTGACAATTGCAGTTTATTGTTCAAATCTCAGAAGCTAATACACAAAATAAGACTCTTTCATTATTTTTTCTTCAAAAGCCTAGTGCACTTTCAGAACAAGATATACAAAGTCTTGCCAAACTGCAAGCTGAAATCTCCTCTGGTTCAAATGTCTTACATTAGTGAGTCGACTAATGGAAAACAGCTTAAGAAAACAGCCTTGGGGAAAAAGTTTAAAGGGGTCTTTGGGGCACAGGAGATCTTCAAGTGCTGTTATGGGCTTTTACTGAGTCAAATGTTATGGCCATTTTCCCTGCAAGGCAGACTTGTTCAATGAACCGCTAATTTGCAAAGTCTGTTGAAATTAGGCTGAGGACGTAGGATGGGTTTAGCAGGAAGTGCACAAAAGCTGAACTCTTCCCACCCTGTTCCTCCCCAGCTGCCTACTTTCACTTGGATTTTGTTTTATTGCAGTATTTCATTTTTTTAAAACAAACAAAAAAAAAAACAAACAAACCTGCATTTAATGATTTTCAACAAATAGCTGATACCGACAATGATTTACAATCCAGTTAACAGCAAGAAGAACAAAAGAAGGAAAGTTCCACCATCGAAAATCCCTAAAAATAACATTGCTCTAAGCATTTGAGGGGCTGCCATAAAGAAGGAGGGGGGTCAACCTATTTTCTAAAGTTTCAGAAAGCAAGACAAGAAACAATGGATGGAAACTAATCAAGGAGAGAAGCATCCTAGAACTAAGGAGAAATTTCCTAACAGTGAGAACAATTAACCAGTGGAACAGCTTGCCTTCAACTGTTGTGGATGCTCCATCACTGGAGGCTAAAACATATGAAGAACAATTGCAGGAACTGGGCATGGCTAGTCTAGTGAAGAGAAGGACCAGGAGAGACATGATAGCAGTGTTCCAATGTTTGAGGGGCTGCCACAGAGAGGAAGGGATCAAGCTATTTTTCAAGGCACCCAAAGGCCAGACAAGGAATAATGGATGGAAGCTGATCAAGGAGAGATTCAACCTAGAAATAAGGATAAATTTTCTGACAGTGAGAACAATCAAGCAATGGAACAGCTTGCCTTCAGAAGTGGTGGGTGCTTCATCACTGGAGGTCTTTAAGAAGAGATTGGACTGCCATTTGTCAGAGATAGTGTAGGGTTTCCTGCTTGGACAGGGGGTTGTACCTACAGTACAAGATCCCTTCCAACTCTGTTAATCTGTTAACAGACTTTCAAAAGCCTGTTTGGAATGGTATAGGATATATGGGTTGGACTAGAAGTCCTCCAAGGTCGCCTTCCAACTCTGCTATTTTGTTATTTGCTTCAGTATCAGACTAGCAGTTAGTGATGGTGAGCAGATTCGGATGTCGATAATTGATTATGGTTTGACCGCTTATTTGTACCCTATGACTATCATTAAGTGTTGTACCTTATGATTCTTGATGGATGTATCTTTTCTTTTATGTACACTGAGAGCCTATGCACCAAAGACAAATTCCTTGTGTGTCCAATCACACTTGGCCAATAAAGAATTCTGTTCTGTTCTGTTCTGTTCTGTTCTGTTCTGTTCTGTTGTTCTGTTCTGTTCTATTCTGTTCTATTCTATTCTATTCTATTCTATTCTATTCTATTCTATTCTATTCTATTCTATTCTATTCTATTCTAAAGTAGGTTTAGGGCTCTTTGCCAAAGAAAATTATACAAATGTATCTACTGTGTAGAAGAGAATATTTGTAATTCAGGGCCGAACTGTGGGATCCTTGGTACTCTCCGAGTTTGGTGGTTTTCTTGCAGATGCTTAATTACCCAGTTAGATAACATAACCAATGCTAAGCAGATGCTTGATTACCAAAGTAAGTAACATCATCAGTGGTAGCTGATACACAGATGTATCTGTGAAGTCATTGGAAGTAAAGGCCAACTGAAAGAAGATTTGATTTTTCAAAGAAAAGCCCAATTTTGTAGCGACGGAACATTTCTTTTCATTTATATGCAAAGAATGTGTGATGATCATCTAAAAATATTTTTTTTTTTCATTTACTCCCAGAAGTGCTGCACCGTTCTCTCTGCGGGTTTTTTTCTCCCCCTCTTTTCCAGTGTGATAATTCTTCTTGCTAACTTGCAATACATAACAGCATGAAGCCCAGCATGTCAAGGGAAGTTTCAGAAAGATGCATATTTAGCTACTTTTGCTTCTTGTATGTATTTTGCTCGGTGGGTCTTGAAGGAGACATTAGAATTTATCAAGAGGATGTGAGCATGCCTACTTTTAAAGAATGTAATAGCCAATATTAAAAAGAAAAAGAAACTATTCTGAACATGTGCAAATCAATATTATGCTCATTTGATTCTGGTTAATTACAAACAAAACTATTTTTTCCCCCTTATTTGCTTTTAAATCCACCATAATTCATTCAGAAGAGTATAAACCACAATGCCATGGGGAACAACCTGCATACAATCTCGGGTGGTGAACAGAATTATTATTTTTTTTAATTTGGCTTTCATTTTACTGGCTAGTTTTTTTTTTTTTTTCAAACAGCCCATTAATTTTGCATGCTGTAGCAGTTTTAGGCATAACTTCTACAATATTCACCATTTGCTGATGCAGCATTAAAAACTTTTGTGAAATAGGGAAAATATATATACCAAACTTTTTTTTTTAAATGTCTCTTACTTTCAAAGGATTCTACCGAAATTGCCTGTCGTTCATTTTTATTTTCTCTTTGTCTCCCTCTTGTGCTATGATTTTTCTTTCTTTTAATTCACTGAAATAGATACATAAAAAACAGTATTTTCTCTCCCCCGTTTCTTTTTCTTTTTTTCAAAAAAACAAAAAACAAAAAACACCCTCTTCTGGTCTGTTTAGTCACTTGTAACAGTGTTTACTGTTTACATTCTTCCACTAAGAATGGTTATCTAATTATTGTGTGGCCTCCTGACCAGTGTTACACAATCACGTCAATTATTGTGTGGTCTCTTGACCACTTATTTGGCAATAAGTGCCAAAAATAAGATGACGTGATTGTGTAACACTGGTCAGGAGACCACACAATAATTAGATAATCTTTCTTAGTGGAAGAATATTCTGGCTGTTGAAAGTTTATATGCATAGAAAGAAGGGGGAAGGGGGAAGGGGAGAGGAGATGGAGAGGGAGGGAGAGAGAGAGGGAGAGAGAGGGGAGAGGGGAGAGGGATAGGGAGGGAGAGGGGGAGAGAGGGAGAGAGAGGGAGAGAGGGGAGGGGAGAGGGAGGGAGAAGGAGAGGGAGGGGGAGGGGGAGAGGGGAAGAGAAGAGAAGAGAAGAGAAGAGAAGAGAAGAGAAGAGAAGAGAAGAGAAGAGAAGAGAAGAGAAGAGAAGAGAAGAGAAGAGGCAAACTCCTCTCCTGCCTTAAGATTTTATTGAAAAAATTCTTTTATTCTTAGTAAGTGGGGGGGGGGACCTGTATTTTCTTGTATGATGTATATCTATATTCATGGGACAAAGATTTAGGCACTGCTTTAGAACATACATCTCTCTCTAGATACAGTTCCCTCCCCCTCATCTACCTAAAAGGCTACATTAGGAGCAGGTGGTCAATCTGATCAGAAGGGCAATTCTGAATTCAGGGTAGATCGATTGATCCTCTGAATCCTATCATCCCTCTTTAGATATAGGGCTTTGTGGGAAGGAGGAAAGCAAGCACAAACACACAAAACTCGAGGAGCCGCATTTTTCTACTGCATTACATGCCAAGCTGTATATTAGGGCTTTGCAGAGGTGGTTGGACAAGAGAGATGATTTCCAATTTCAGCCTGTTGGAATTTGTCTCCTAATCCATACAATCTGTGCAGAAGTGTGGACTTTGCCTCATATCAGAGCTTAGGCCTAGTGCTTAACTGAAGGCAAAAAAAAGAGTTGTTTTCATGCAGGATGGATTAGGCTGGAGTACATAACTACCAACCTGGGAAACATCCTGAGCAAAGAGTCTCTAAAATGCATTCAACCTTGTAGGGGAATGGTAATTGTGTACTGACTGATGTGGGAAGCCCCCTCTCCCCCCCCCCAAAGAATGAAATATTTTGGGCAATATTAAAAAGACAGGATAGAATATTTCCCCTAAAGGAGAAATGGGGAAAAATATAAACCTTAAGCCCCAGTTTCCCTTCCCCAAGCAGAAACTGAGGAGGCCATCTTTTTAGAAATGCAGATTTGGTAATCCATTCAGAAAGACTGGGTCGGACAGATACTCCAGATAAGCAACAAACAAAAGGTTGACAAGATTAGCTCAGACAAACACCAAAGATTTGCATTTCCTCTTTTGCCTATATAGCCAGCTTTGACCCCTACATGACCCCCATAGGAATCCAGAAGATATAAAACCCACCCACTCTCAACTCCATTTTGTCAGCTGTCCCAGAATCACATGTGATTGGTGGTTCTCCTTTATCAATAAAGGGAGTCTTTCTTTCCAGTCAGCCACCATTTTATTTCCAGTGCCTTTCTCCCAGATTGGAACTGAACCAGATGGATTTTCCTTCCAAGACTGAGTAAGGGATGTTTTAGAAGGCTAGAGAATGCAACTGGATTAGCAGGACTCTTCCCCGATTCATAAAATCCTTCATGTTTGAGTCATCCTGGCACATCCTGAGAAACAGGCAGATTTTAACTTGGCTATCCCTGTAGTGTGAATGTTCATCTGGATGTAATGTAAATTAAGCGAGCACCAATTTTCAAAACACTACACTTTGTGATACATTGTGATAAACTCTGGGCAAAGTTTAGCAATCTTCCTTTTAAAAAGGCATATTTGTATAATCTCTTTATTTCCTTTGCTTGCCTCGATATTTTAATTTTTAACAGTCAGATTAGAGGATGAAATAATGAGAAAACACAAGGTTTTCAGATATCTGCTTAACCCAGGCATGCAATGGATAGTGTTGTGCAGAAAATTTGAGAGAATTGATTCCAATGTTGAACTGCTTTATCAAAAAATTGAGCTGAAATCTGCCTTTCTTGATCTTATTAAAATCTCTTGGACTCTCACTCTGGATTAATACATACTGGTTCTTGGACTTCTTCCATGAAATATCCCTTCAGATATAGGAGACAACTAAGATGTATGCAAGGGAAGGGTCAAATGTGTCATCAGTCATGAGTTTCTTCGCACCCAGTCCATCTTGAATTCCTTTGACTCTTATCTACCACCAATTTGCTTTGACCGTTAGTAGTTCAGATTCTTGTAGAGAGTTTAAGCTTGCAATAAATCTTTATACCCATTTGAACTGCCTGGATCTTCTGATTTCCCTGGCACTTGATATCTGGTACTTTTTAAAGTGCTCTCATATTAATTTTGATTTTTTTTTTCAAAGTTAAGCGTTTTTAGATCCTTCTATCTGTTTTCATAATGTTAGCTTTTACTTCCCTTATCATCCCGGCTGTCCTTCTTTGAACCCAGTTTCAGCTTGTCTGAATTGGCCAGTTTAGCTTCATAGAATCCTGAAAAACATCTCAAAAAAAATATTCCGGTGAGGAATAAACCTTCTCAGTTAACTTCCATACTTCCTGTTGTTGTGCATCTTCAAACCCCAGATGATAAATGAGATTTCAAGCAGATGAAGCATATTATACCTTTACTTGTGACAATCTAGTATTAAGGGTGCCAAATGGTTGTCTTAATTAGCAACCAAAGAAACCTGAAGTACTTGGGATAATTAGTTTGCTTTAACCCAACAGAAGCTGAGGTATGCAACACAGCTAAAATACTTGAAAGTGAACATTAAAAATAGCACGGAGGGTAGGGAGGAAATAAAAACCTTTATTGCTGGATCAGAATTGATGGAATAAATTGAAAGCTTGACATTCCAAAGTCAAATTAAATTTTCTAGATTTAGGAAGCTAAGCAGGACAAAATCAGCTTAGTATTCAGAAACAGGATTACTGCAGGATTCCATTGCTATAAGCTGAAAGGTAGAAACGAAGAACCTGGGGGAAAAAAAGCAATACTCTACTACAATCACCATGAAGGAATGAATGAATGAATCAATCAATCAATCAATGGGTACTTCATTGAAATTTTACATCAATGAAAAATACAATCAGTGAAGCAGAATCTGTAAAAATTATAATGAAACAATAAAGAGATGACCCATAGTCCATCCATAAAACAGATGGATTCAACTAGAGCAGTTATTTGAAGATTGTACCAATGGAAACCCTAAAGATTTTACCATTAGAATGGAGGAGCCAACTGGGGACAGATCATCCTGAAGAACATATACAGTATCTGTGTGTTTCAGTGGTGGGATTCAAATTTTTTTTACTACCGGTTCTGTGGGCGTGGCTTGGTGGGCGGGATATGGCTTGGTGGGTGTGGCTTGGTGGGTGTGGCAGGGGAAGGATACTGTAAAACCTCCATTCCCTCCCCACTCCAGGGTAAGGATACTGTAAAATCTCCATTCCCTCCCCACTCCAGGGAAACATACTGTAAAATATCCATTCCCTCCCCACTCCAGGGGAAGGTTACTGCAAAATCTCCATTTCCTCCCAATCAGCTGGGACTCGGGAGGCAGAGAATATCTTTAGTCTTTAGGATAAAGACTATCTATATCTTTAGGATAAACTTAGTCAAGATTAACTCAAGATTAACTCAAGATTCACAGACCTAGCTCAAATCAATTCTGTCAAGTAGCCAGGACTTCTTCACACTTCTTTCTTTCTTTCTGATTATGTACCGTATTTTTTGGAGTATAACATGTACCTTTCCCCCCAAAAGGGGGTGAAAATTTAGGTGCGTTTTATACACCAAATGTAGCCCCAACCACCCACTGGCCCCCACCCTTTGGCCTCTGCCTCGCAACAGTTACCTCCTTGCAAGCAAACAGCAAGAAAAAACAGGTTCTTTCAGCTTCAGCACAGCCTAATTAGCACAAGTTGATTGGATCAGCCTCCCGATTCTCAGCTGATTTGCTCTCAGCTGTTTTGCGCAGGGCTCTGCTGCTTGCTGTAAAGAGGTAAATTGCTGGAGCAGATTTTTTTTTCCTTTGTGCTAATCAAGCTATGCTGAAAACGAAAATGAAAGTAAAGCAGGCTGTTTGCTGTTTACTGCAACGAGGCAAAATTGCTCAGAGGCAGAGGGAGATTTCTTTTTCTTCTTTTCCTCACCAAAAAAGGTAGGTGCGTCTTAAACTCTGGTGCGTCTTATACTCTGAAAAATACGGTAATTTGGAATGGCCACACTCCAGGCTAAAACATTAATAAACAAACCGTCAAATAAAATGCTGTGAAAAAACATTGATGCAGATAACAGAATAACAGTTGAAAGGGACCTTGGAGGTTTTCTAGTCCAAACCTCCACCCCACTCACACAAGATTTCAGATAAGGGGTTATCCAATTTCTTCTTAAAAACATCCAGTGATGGAGGACTTCTGGAGACAAGCCATTCCAGTGATGAATTATTCTTAGTTAGTTGAAAGTTCTCTCCTTGATGAGTTTCCATCCATTGCTTCTTTTCCTGACTTCTAGTGCTTTGGAATATAGGTTGACCCCTTCTATTTTGTGGCAACCCCTGAGATATTGGAACACTGCTATCATGTCACCCCTAGTCCTTCTTTTCAGTAAACTAGACATACCCAATTCCTGCAACTATTCTTTATATGTTTTAGCCTCCGGACCACTAATCATCTTTATTTCTCTTCAATGCACTCTTTCTAGACTCTAAATATCATTTTTTTATATCATGGCAAACAAACCTGGATACAATATTCCAAGTGTGGTCTTACTTATGATGATGGAAACTTTGTTGGCAGAGCTGTTATATTGATTTTTGGATTCTGGTGGGAGAGGGACTGAATGGGTAGATAAATGGGAAGGTAGTCAGTGGTGGGATTCAAGCAGTTCGGGCCAGTTCGGGTGAACCGGTAGTTAACTTGCTGGGTGGCCCAACCCGTCCCCTCCTTGCCCTTTCCAGGAGTCCCCACATGCCCCATTTTGGCTCCCAGGTAACTGCAGGGAGGCCTCCTAGGCCCAAAATGGGGTGTGGTGGGGTGGGGTGCCTCCCTGCGGCCCATTTCCGCTTCCAGGAGGCTTCAGGGAGGCCTCCTAGGCCCAAAATGGGGTGTGAGGGAGTGTGGTGCACCCCCCGTGGCCCGTTTTCACTCCCAGGAGGCTTCAGGGAGGCCTACTAGGCCCAAAAAGGGGCATGGGGGTGCGGTGCGCCCCCTACGGCCTCTTTTCATTCCCAGGAGGCTTCAGGGAGGCCTACTAGGCCCAAAACGGGGCATGGGGGTGCAGTGCGCCCCCCACGGCCTGTTTTCATTCCCAGGAGGCTTCAGGGAGGCCTACTAGGCCCAAAACGGGGCATGGGGGTGCGGTGTCCCTGTGGCCCATTTTTGTTCCCCCCAAGGCCCATTTTTGCTTCCAGGAGGGTGCAAGAGGCTGAATGCTGTCTGTCACACCCCCTGGCCATGCCCACCCAGCCAGTTATTAGGGCAGAGAACCGGTTGTTAAATTCTTTGAATCCCACCATTGAAGGTGGTGTATTGTAAGGTACTATAGGGAGAAAAAAAAATGATGATGTAACCTAACTCCCAGAGAATAGCAGTAAATTGTTTTAGGCCCATCTTCGGAAATTATGCACTATGCCATTCATGTTTATTTACAATAACAAATGATGGTTTCTTCCATCTCTGATTGATGCCGACAGTTCGTATCCTTCGCAGAAAATGCTCATGGCCCTCAGAAGAAACCCTTAAAACAAATTAGAGCTACTGAGTTGGGTGTCCTAGAAATTTGACAACTAAACAAATAATGCTTTGAATTAGGATTTTCACTTTTCCCTGTATGTATGTGGTATGTATGTGGAGAAAGTGTTTTATGAAAGAGTTACCATATTTTTCAGAATATAAGATGCACCTAAATTTAAAAGAGGAAAACAACAACAACAACAAAAGGATTGGCCTCTGTGCGCCCCATTCTCAGCCCTTTTTTTGATCTCTTTTTTGGCCCTTTTCCAGCCTTTTATCATCCCATTTTTGAAAATTTTTTTGGCCAAAAAGTGCCTCAAAAACGGGCTAAAAAGGCAGAAAAAAGGCCCGAAAATGGGGTGTGCGGAGGCCAAAAAATGGCTGGTGGGTGGGTGTGGCTTCAGCAATATTCAGTCTATAAGACGATCACAGACATTTTTACCCCCTTTTGGAAGACAAAAAAGTGCGTCTTATAGTGCAACTATATGCAATTTATTCAGAATGTCTCCCAGCCTTTGAAGTTCAGTTTGGTTCACACTGATGGAATTAAACATCGCGTTGCTACACTTCCATGGAGAATGTGTTGCAAATCTCTCTGGCTATTGATTTCTCTGGGTTGCACAAATACTGTATATAGTTAGAATTAACCTTTCATTGTCCCATGAAAAGGTGACCAGCCATTCTGCATATATGTCAAAATCCTCTTTGGTCTTTCTCAATTTTTTTTTTTTAAATAAATCCAATTCCTTTTCTCTGGTGAGACCTTATAGCTAGTAAATTAACTAGATTAAGGCGACAGAACTCCCAATGTAGTACATACTTTAATTTTGTGCAATTAAATACAATGCAACTGAATGAAATCTCAGGAGTGTTTTTTAAAAAGTAGAAATATTTTTAACCAAAACACTAGGAAGAAAACTATATAGTGTTCCTTTGTAAGCTGCCAAGAGTCACTGAGAGTGACTGGGCAGCCATATAAATTCTCTAAATAAATTTTAAGAGTACATTTATCTCTGATCACTTTGTTGAATTAATGAAATTTTATTCCATCTTGGCCTTGGTCTTCAGCTGTATTGCTCTTCGGCTCCTCCCTTCCCTTCCCTTCCCCTCCTTTCTTTTAGACTCTTTTTAGATTCTTGTTAGAATTTTGTTCTTATACATTTTTAAGGCTTTTGATATGTAATTTTATTCTGCTGTATGTTTTATGATTTTAATTTTTTTTATACTGGTCTCTGACGGTAGTTAAAGATATTTGACTTCATTTGATTTGTTGGTTTTACTGCATTGGTGGTAGCTTTGTGTTACCTTGCTGTAAGTTGATTGTGACTACTGCAGTTATGAATGAAAACATTTGGAATAGAATAGAATAGAATAGAATAGAATAGAATAGAATAGAATAGAATAGAGGAGAGTACAGAACAGTAGAGTAGAGTAGAATAGAATAGAATAGAATAGAATAGAGGAGAGTACAGAACAGTAGAGTAGAGTAGAATAGAATAGAATAGAATAGAATAGAATAGAATAGAATAGAGGAGAGTACAGAACAGTAGAGTAGAGTAGAATAGAATAGAATAGAATAGAATAGAATAGAATAGAATAGAGGAGAGTACAGAACAGTAGAGTAGAGTAGAGTAGAGTAGAGTAGAATAGAATAGAATAGAATAGAATAGAATAGAATAGAATAGAATAGAATAGAATAGAATAGAATAACTTTATTGTCACTTTGAATGTACACTAATTATCATACATTAAAATAACATTTTGTTGCATACAGCTCTCAAAGGGTCACCACCTCCAATATACTGTACACTACATAAACATGACAGAATAAAAATAAATAAAAATAAATAAATAAATAAATAAATAAATAAATAAATAAATAAATAAATATGCATGTACCCACATATATTATATGACACAGAGAAGCAACACAGTCTAGTTTGGATGTATACATGTACAGGGGCGAGAAAAATGAATCTTGCAAGTTTCCCAGATGGATGGTATAGGGAACAAAGCTGTTACAGAATCTGGTCGTCCTACTAGAAATATGTCATGTTTATAACAAGGGGAAGGTGAACATGTGGTCCTACTCTCAGGTGGTTTGGAGAATAGCTTGATTCCCTCTTCTTTGTGGCAGCCCCTGAAACACTGCTATCATGTCACCCCTAGTCCTCCTTTTCATCAAACTGGACATACCCATGTCCTGCAACCGTTCTTCATATGTTTTAGCCTCCAGTCCAGTGGTGGGTTTCAAAATTTGTTACTACCGGTTTTGTGGGTGTAGCTTGGTGGGCATGGCATGGCTTGGTGAGCGTGGCAGGGGAAGGATACTCTAAAATATCCATTCCCTCCCCAATCCAGGGGAAGGTTACTGCAAAATCCCTCCCGATCAGCTGGGACTTGGGAGGCAGAGAATATATGGGGGCAGGGCCAGTCAGAATTTTTACTACTGGTTCTCTGAACTACTCAAAATTTCCACTACCGGTTCTCCAGAACTGGTCAAAACCTGCTGAAACCCACCTCTGATCCAGTCCTCTAATCATCTTTGTTGTTCTTCTCTGCACTCTTTCTAGAGTCTCAACATCTTTGATCAAGAGGCCGTGAGAAATCGTTGCTGCTTGTATGGTTAGGCAGAGAACTTTCTCTGATGAATATTCACAGGGTCCCATGGTGGACATTTGCTGGCTGTTGCTGGCTGTCAACACAGCTTAAAGTAGCTCACCCAGTGAAAACATTGCTTCCACACTGTGCTAGTACTCAAAATTTAAAACTCAGGGTTTTAAGAGCTAGAAGCAATTGACAGGAGGGTGTTTTTTGATGTTGCTATTGATTTTTTTTTTCATACTGCAAAAGTTCTGTTTTGTTCACTTGCTGTTTGTCTTTACACTTAACAGACTTGAGAGCACAAACCGGCTTAGTCATGAAGTTATAGATCTCTCTGGGTGTGATAGTACTTTCTTGTTGAAGGGATACAGCAAGGCAGAAAAACCTTTTAATATATAATTAATTGTGCCTTCTGACTCTTAAGCTTAGCATCTTATGCAGCCATGATCTCTTCTATCTATCTATCTATCTATCTATCTATCTATCTATCTATCTATCTATCTAATACTTTTCTGTCAGGATTTTTCCTACGTAAATCAAGATGTTTGTATTTGGTTTGGTTTCTCAAACCAAATCACCACTATATTCAAATCACCACTTTCAGGCTTTATCAGACATTTTGTGTTGTCTGCTGTGAGACCTAAGGGAAACTGGGATAGATCTATTTTGGCCTTATTAGGCCTCTTCGGGACTAGAAAAGTATTATACATATAATCCTACGAATAAAAGAACAAAATAAATATTTAACCTTACAGGGAGGAGTCATAAAATAAGGGTGTGGCTGGCTGAAGAGGCCTTTTATATATATATATATATATATATATATATATATATATATATATATATATATATATATATATATATATATATATATATATATATATATATATATTTTATTCGTAGGATTATATATATATGTATGTATAAAAGCTATAAATGTTCAACCAGAGTTTGTGCATTGGGTGTTGGGTATAGTTTGATCTATAACAGTCTGTAAGTACTGGTATTGAATATTCTAATTTTTGCATTATTGTAAGGGCAGATAGATGGGATTAATGCAGGGGTGAAATGCTACTGGTTCTGCCGGTTTGCCCAAACCGGTAATAACAAAAGCTATTGGTTCAGATGAATTGGTAGTAAAAAAATGCTACCGGTCTGGACTAATCAGTATTTCCAACGATCAGCTGTGCCACACGATTTATAATCGCGCGGCACAGCTGTCCCCTCCCCCACTGTTCTACTTACCTTTGAAAAGGCTTCTTAATTCTCCTTTTTCAGCGCTGTGAAGAAGCGCCTGTGGTGCGTCTGTATGCAAAGCATGCATTTGGTGCCCACCACGCATGTGTGTATGCAGCAAACCGGTAGTGAAGTGAACCGGTAGCAGACTTCAGAGCATTTCACCCCTGAATTAATGTAATTATTAAAATGAATATAATCTGCCAATAGATATAGAACTACAAAATACAATGAAATACATGAAAATAATATAATAAAAAAACCCAACAAATTAATATAATGTTATTGAATGGTCTGAACGATGAAATTACACTGGATCAAAAATCTGAAAATTAAAATCATTAGAGATGTTCCTTATACTGGCACTCATTCTGAAATATTTTAGGGCTGTTCCAAAGTTTGTTACAATATTTTATACCACAAGATGAAGGGAGGGAGGGAGGGAGGGAGGGAGGGAGGGAAGGGGGATATTATACTGGATCATTTCAATTGAAACTCCATGGAACTGCATCGCCAAAATAGCTAAAGGACACTGACTGTATATTACCAATTATGTTAGAGGCAGCCTAACGGAAATGTATTATTATAAATTATTATATAAATCCTGAAAAGGCAGTTTGTTCAAAATGATATGGTTATTCAGGTCTTCAAAAATCTAGGAAAATCTATTTGTTTTATTCCTCTTTTATGCCATGACCTTATTGTTATGTTGTAGTTGATCACAAGTCTTCCAGATGTGTAGACTGGATTTGGCATTTTTCTCTACCTATTGGATCCTTCCAAAGACCTTGGATAGGAATATATTGCTGTTTGATGGGGTTAATGATATCATTGCAGGATGGAAGCTGTTTCAAATAAAGCTGCCTTTTGTAATTGACTAGGATGCTTTTGTCAATACCAGTTGATGGTGTTTAAGTGGTGCTCCAGATATGATATTTTGGGATGGCGCCCAAAGCATCATTACTGTTGGTATTATCTTGAGCTTGAAGGTTGCCCAGCTATTTGTAGGGATCATCTTCATGTGGACTGTGGATATTATTTTCATAGGGCTGTGATGGTGAACCTATTGCACATGTGCCAGAGGTGACATGCAGAGCCTCTCTGCTGGCACTCGTGCTGTCGCCCCAGGTCGAAGCGATTCGTAGCATTTCTTTCTTGAGCTTCTGTTTCCATGCGAATGACGAAAGCTCACTGTTGTGGTCCATCAGCAGCCTGCAGAGCTAGCAATGGAGTCAGATAGTGAGGAGGCTGGGGAGGAGAATGGGTCAGTCCTGGAGTCTGGGGGAGGCCTAGACGAGGGCTCTGCATTGGAGGCAGAGATGGGGCCAGGACCATCTGGGAATGATGCATGGACTCCTCCAGAGTCAGACAGCAGAGAGGCAGAGGAATAGGAGAAGCCTGTTCCAAGTACATGCATGCATAGAGCTGCCAGAAAGCAAGAGCAGCTAAAGCAAAAGAGACAACTGAGGAGTAAGGCCAGGAGATCATTGGCCCCTCCCATAAGGCTTAAAAGAGCAGCAAAGGCGCTCTTGTAGGAAAGCAATGTTGTTAAATCTGCTTCCAGTCGGCGTCTCTTGTTTCTGAACTTTGTGGACTTTGACAAGAAAGGCCTTTGGCAGGGTGCCAAAGAAGATAAAGGTTTGTGATAAGCCCAAAGGACTTATTCTGAAAGACTTGGTTTGCAATTAATTTGGACTAAGCTGGGAATGAAGTAATTCTCAGCTGTTATAATAAAATAGGTTTGTTTGGGACTAATTGTGTCTTGTAACGACTAAGTGAGAAAAAGATCTTACCTCTTGCTGTGCTGCCGGTGTTGGGATTATCCACCTCCCGCCAGCCAGCTGGTCTTCGGGTCTCTGCTGTGCTTGCGTGCATGTCTGTGCATGTGTCCGTGCATGTCCATGCATGTGCACGGTCATGCATGTCTGAGTATATGCACACATATCCATGCACATACTCATTCATGCATGCATGCATATTTCAGTTTGGGCATGTGCGTGCATACAGTTTGGGCACTCAATGCCTAAAAAGTTCGCCATCACTGTTATAGGGCATCTGGATTCCTTCAGCTTTTACTATTTTCCTTCTAGTAGCACTGATGATGTTACCTAGTTAGGATAATGATAGGTCTGCAAGAAGACAAGCAAGCTCAGAGAGCACCGAGGATCCCTTGCTTTCCTTCTTTTGGTGGGAAAGGTAGTACATTTGTCCAGTCCAAAATTCATTTCAATATCTTGGTTGTATCTACAGTGTTAAACTGCAATTCCATTTCAGATCACGCCAATCTGGCTGTGTAGCAGTGTGTGTTTTTGTGTTGTGCATCTGTATAGAGACAAGAATATATTTGATTCCCAACAAAAATGAGTACACAGGTAGTCCTTGATTTACAACCACAATTGAGCCCAAAATTTATGTCGCTAAGCGAGACAGTTGTTAAATGACTGTTGCCCCACTGTACAACCTTTTTGCCGCAGTTGTTCATTGAATCACTGCAGTTTTTTTTTTTATGTGGGTAACATGTTTGTTCAGTGAATCTGGCTTCTTCCCCATTGACTTTGCATCTCAGAAGTTCACAAAAAGGTGATCACATGATCCCAGATCACTGCAACCTTCATAAATATGAGTCAGTTGCCAAGCATCTGAATTATGTGATCTTGTAATCATGGAGATCGTGCAACGTCGTAAGTGTAAAAAATGGTCGTAAGTCACTTTTTTCAGGGTGTTTATAACTTCGAACAGTCACTAAATGAACAGTCTCAGGAACTTTGAAATCCCAAAAGCATTACATTATAGGAGACACCATTTTGGTACTGAAGAATCAAAACCAACTCTGAATCAAAATATGCATTTTCCCGCGCAATGCATATATAGTTAAACAATAGCTTCTCTTTCTCCCTACCTTTGGTTGGTCACATAGTCCAATTATGAATTGTACTTTTGTTTTGAGGACTGTTCACTTTTCCGTTGGACACCTGCATCAGTAGCCTTGGCTCTCACGGTCTGTATCTGGCACATCTGCATTCTTTCTCCCTTTCCCTCTGCCCCAGTTCTTTGACAAGTTGAATAGCGATAAGACTTAAACGTCTCAAAATCAGTTCAATGTAACACAGTAAGTCGATGACTACCTGTACACAACATCTCATTTATAATATCACAAGTACAGTTTTCTCTGATGTTATTACATATTAGTGGAGTCCCAGAGCTTCTCCTGCTGTATATTTATTTTCCATTTCATTTATGCAAAAAGGATCTCACTGAACAAAACTTCTGCCTGAAAACAATCTACAATCCTCGACTTCCCTTGCTTTATGCATCTTCGGTGTTTCACTTGAATATTTTTTTCTGTAGCTCAGAGACTTCACTCCAATAAATCTTAATCAGTTTCCTTTTGTTAACAGGTCTTTTCCTTACCATTTTAGACTCTTGGTGGAGCTTTTGTTTTATTTATAAGGCTTTGCTTTATATTGATATGCATAGGATGCTTTCATCCGATTTTAATCACATGTAAAGCATTGTCAGTGTCGGCAGATAGACAGAGTGAGATCAGCTAGCGAATGTCTCACACAGGGTTGGAAATATAAAAACATTTATTTCCCCAAATATTTTTGCTGTGATGACAGTGTTGGTTCAGAGAATTCATTTTTGCGTTTCATAACAGCGAAACAGAAGTTGAAAAACAGTTGCAACCGAAGTTGAAAATAGTGGGAAAGGTCAGAAAAAGGAGAAATAATTTACCAGTCAGATTTACCTACACTTAATCTATTTAGCAGAACAGGAGAAAATATTCTGTCAAAACACTGTCACTGTGAAATGAATGCTACTATTTTTCTTTTTCAACAATGTCAGCATTTACCAAAACTAGAGTAATTTGTCAACGGTCCGGGCTTAAAACTTATATTGCATTTCTAATTGTTGCAAACCACTTCGTATCTTCCATCAGAAGAAGGCAAGATAACACATTATTATGACTCTGTCTAAACCAAGGGTGTCAAACTCCCGTCGTCACAGTAACATCACGTGACGTATCAGGACTTTTTTCCCCTTTACTAAACCGGCCGTGGGCATGGCCAGCACGTCACGCATCCGGCCCATGGGCCGGGAGTATGACAGCCCTGGTCTAAGCCATCTTGTATATAGCATAGCATAGCATAGCATAGCATAGCATAGCATAGCATAGCGTAGCGTAGCGTAGCGTGGCGTGGCGTGGCGTGGCGTGGGGTGGTGTGGCGTGGTGTGGCGTGGCGTGGCGTGGAATGGAATGGAATGGAATGGAATGGAATGGAATAGAATAGAATAGAATAGACTAGAATAGAATAGAATAGAATTTTTATTGGCCAAGTGTGATTGGACACACAAGGAATTTGTCTTTGGTGCATACGCTCTCAGTGTACATAAAAAGACAAGATACATTCGTCAAGAATCATAAGGTACAATACTTAATGATAGTCATAGGGTACAAATAAGCAATCAAATCAGGGGTGGTTCTAACCGGCTTTACTACTGGTTCTCTTTGTGTGCGCGCTTTGCACGTGATCGCCTCTTCGGTCGCATGCTTCACGAGTGATCGCCGCACACATGTTCGGTTCGCTCGCAGGCACACCAAACTTGCGCTTTGTGCAAGCGCATTGCGAATCTGCCCAGCTGAGGTGCAGCAATCCGCTCTGACGCACCTGGCAAAAAAAGCAGACATATAAGGTCAGAGTAACGCAGGGGCGGGCGGGAGGGCCCAGCTCCTGAAGACAGAGAACAGGTTCAGTGACGTCATATTGTCACCGCTATCGGCTCTCGCGAACCGGGCTGAACCGGGAGGAGCCCACCACTGGATCAAATCATATTAGAAAACAGTCAATATAAATCATAAGGATACAAGCATATATAGACTCAACTCTTTTGAATCTGGACATGAGCTGTCTTTTCATGGTCAATCCTTCTAACTTTGCTACATACATATTGTCTTGTCTAAATTCTCTGCAGGCTGATCTGAATAAGGTAAAGATCCTTTTTGGACCCATGTGATTTGAGATTTCCTAGCATTATCTTTTCATTAGTATATCTGTTTTTATCTCCACTTGTGTTTAGCATTCATTCTGTGGTCTGTTTGTGGATTTGGGGGTCATTGATCACAATGTACTTCCTTTCGGGGGGGGACCCACAATTTTATTTTTCTAATTAGATGAGGACAATGAGATGAAAATGTCATGGGAATATGAGTTTCTGCCATGGTTACTTGTAAGTGGGGAAAAAAGCCAATAGTCATTGATGTGATTTCATAAAATATGCCTAATTTTTAGCAATGTTTTGAAGATCCTTCCCATAAAACACAGGCTTCCAGGTCAGGCAGTCTTCTCCAAAAGAAGATTCTTCAGGCACAGCTCTGAGAATTCCATACTGGTTGGGAATTATGGGCACTGAGATCCCAAATCCTCCGGGATCAGTTCGGGAAAGTTAACATAGGCCAAATTCTTATGGATATATATCTTGAAAGAGATGGTGAAAAGCTATTGAAATAATCTAGCATTTCTGATGGAACAGCTGATTTTATAATCTCAAAAGACTCTGAAATGTATTATTTAGTTTTGGTTAGATTCTCTATTTCATTTATCCTAGAAGTCTTCCAGCTGCTATCTAACTTAACTGCATTAAAAATCAGTAAATTAGGGTTGGAAACTCCTGTGACAAGCTGAAAAAAGGTTGATTTTAGATTATATGTTTGCACATTCAGAAGCTGTAAAATAGAGTTTTATTTCACGAAGGAATACATGGTTTTAATTATGCATGGGCATGAATACACATTTAGTGAAGCAGACCCAGAAAATTTTTCATTCTTATCCGTCTTGGATAGTGACTCCCATCTAGAATCCATGTTACATTATAGGAGAACTTATGACTGAAATTCAAATTTTAATAATGTTAAAACACCATGTTAACAGTGAAAATGCTTAGAGTGGCAATACAAATGAACACAGATAATTAAAATAAATGGTGTGAATTAAAGTTAAATTAACAACTGAGGTTACAATTGCCGATCAAAACCTTGATAGATCAAGGTTCCTTGATAGTACAGAAAAGATCAAGAGCCTTCATAGTACAGTGGTCTAAGCACCCTGTTATTAACACAGCTGCCTGCAATTTACTGCTGGTTCGAATCTCTCCAAGGCTCAAGGTTGACTCAGCCTTCCATCCTTTCTAAGGTAGGTGAAATGAGGACCCATTTTGTGGGGGCAATAAGCTGACTTTGTATAAATATACAAAAGTATGAAGGCTTTTGCTTAGCGCATTGTAAGCCGCCCTGAGTCTCCGGAGAAGGGCGGCATATAAATCAAATTAAAAAAAAAACAAAAACCTAGATTGCTAGATTATTAAACTTGCAAGACTAAAATAGGGATTTCTGGTTCCCCGCCCCCCCAACGAAATTCTTAGTTAAATATAGTTTTAATGGAATTCAAATGTTAGTACAAATATTAGCATACGCACAACAGGGTCACACTCCAAATATTTATCCAATATGTTTTCGACTAACACATCTAACTCAGATTGAGAACATTTTATTTTAGTTCAGAAGACCAAGTAAAACAATCAGGAGTAGAATTGTTGAGGGTGATAGTAAAATACATATTTACCATGCACTTTTAAAAGATACAATATCTGTATTCCTATCTTGCTTTTTCCATTGTAAATGTTCAATATAGAAGAATGAGGTTTGGCTTCGTGGCCTTTTTTGTAGGCTTTTTTTTTCTGTGTGTGTGTGCATTTTCTAGTTTAACTAGATTATTGTATATGCCATATGTTATTCCACTGATTTGTGTAAAACATTGTGACACTGGGGTTAGATATTTCAGTAAGCACTTTATAATAATCTCCCTCTCTCCCTCTCTCTCCCTCCCCCCACCCCACCCCTCTCTCTCTCCCTCTCTCTCTCTATATATCTATATCTATATCTATATCTATATCTATATCTATATCTATATCTATATCTATATCTATATCTATATCTATCTATCTATCTATCTATCTATCTATCTATCTATCTATCTATCTATCTATATATATATATGCAAAAAAATCTCGGATGTTTTCCCGCGTCATGTTAAATAAGTTAGTTAAAATGTTTAAAATTCTGGTTAAAATCCTAGCTTAAAATCTTCTAAAATCCTTACAGAGCACTCTGCAAGGTCCTTAAAAACCTTAGCTAAAATCCTACCAGTACCTTAAAAGTTTTTTTTTTTATAGCAACATTTCGACAGGCTCGAATTTTAAACATTTTAACTAACTTATTTAACATGACGTGGGAAAACACCCAAGATTTTAATTTTTTGCATATACACACCCGCGAAAACTTAAGAAGACAGATGTGTGTGTGTGTGTGTGTGTGTGTGTGTGTGTGTGTGTGTAGGTCTTTGGTTATTCGGGTTTTCTCCCGCGTAAAATTGGAGGTGTCTTGGCAACGTTACGATGAAGTCTCATTCGTCATCTTCAGGCTGGTGTTTTCGGCTTCGTGTTTCTAGGAGCAATGTGTGTGATCACAGCTATTTCTTCCTTTTAACTGCCAGTGGGGGTGTGAACTGATTGGGTTGTAGCTTGGCTGTGTTCTGATTGGGTGGAGGTGTGTTCTGATTGGTTGGGGGTTTGGCTGTGCTCTGATTGGACGGGGGGTTGGCTGTGCTCTGATTGGCTGGGTGTGTGTTCTGTTTAGGTGGGGGCTTGGTTGTGCTCGGGTTAGTCTGAGTAGCAGGAGGATTTGAGCTGGTGAGCTGTGTTGCTGTTGTTTGGCTTCGTGTTCATGGCCGTGCCATCTCTTCATGTTGGGTGTCAGTCTGCTTCATGTATGGTTTGGAGGGGTTTAAAGTGGCTAATGATGCAACTGTGGTCTGGCTTCTGGTCCGTGGTCATGCCTGATCAATAGTGTGGGTTTGAGTCTGCTTTCTGCATGGATGTGTGGTGGTTACATCCTGTGTGGGTCTCGTGAGTGTGGGTCTGGTGTCATTCTTTGTGTTAGGGACTCGTTTGTCAATAAGGGCGGGTTTCCAAATGGCTGGCAGGCGGGAGGTATCATCTCGTTTATTCATGCTGTGTGGATGTTTTTCTATCTCGATGGCTTCTCTGATTATTCTGTTGTTAAAGTGTTCAGTTTTGGCGATAGTTCTGGTCTTTTTAAAGTCAATATCATGTCCTGTGGCTTTGAGATGTTGGACCAGGGAAGAAGTTGGTTCCTCTTTTCTAACTGGGCAACTGTGTGATCGTAACTGACGTTTTTCTATGAAAAGAGGCAAAGGTGTATTCTGATTGGTTGACAGTGTTGTGTCAATATATATATATATATATATATATATATATATATATATATATATGCAAAAATTAAAATCTTAGCCACTGTGCCACTATGTATGTATGTATGTATGTATGTGTATATATATATATATATATATATATATATATATATATATATATATATATATATATATATATATATGTTTTCTCAGGTTTTCGCGGGTGTTTGTATGTAGGTCTTTGGTTATTCGGCTCTTCTCCCACGTAAAATTGGAAGTGTCTTGGCGACGTTTCGACGAAGTCTCATTCGTCATCTTCAGGCTGGTGTTCTCGGCTTCGTGCTTCCAGGAGCAAAATGCAAAATTTGCTCCTGGAAGCACGAAGCCGAGAACACCAGCCTGAAGATGACGAATGAGACTTCGTCGAAACGTCGCCAAGACACTTCCAATTTTACGTGGGAGAAGACCCGAATAACCAAAGACCTACATATATATATATATATATATATATATATATATATATATATATATACACACACACATACACACACACACACACACACACACACACACACACATATACACCGTATTTTTTGGAATATAAGATGCACCTTCCCCCCCCCAAAAAAAGGGGGTAAAAATTTAGGTGCATCTTATACACCGAATGTAGCCCCACCCACCCACTGGCCCCCACCCTTTGGCCTCTGCCTCACAGCAGTTACCTCCTTGCAAGCAAACAGCAAGAAAAAACAGCTCCTTTCAGCTTCAGCCCCGCCTAATTAGCACATGTTGATTGGATTGGCCTCCCTACTCTCAGCTGTTTTGATCTCAGCTGTTTTGTGCAGGGCTCTGCTGTTTGCTGCAAAGAGGTAAATTACTGGAGCAGATCTTTTTTCCCCTTGTGTTAATCAAGCTATGCTAAAAGCGAAAATGAAAGTAAAGCAGCCTGTTTACTGTTTGATGCAACGAGGCAAAATTGGTCAGAGGCAAAGGGAGATTTTCTTCTTTTCCTCACCAAAAAAGGTAGGTGCGTCTTATACTCTGGTGCATTTTATACTCTGAAAAATATGGTGTGTGTGTGTGTGTGTGTGTGTGTGTGTGTGTGTGTATTCTGTCCGTTTTGTTTTCTCTTGATAGTGTTTTCCAGAAATTTACCTGGAATAGACTTTAAACTAACTACTTGGATTTTCCTGGAACCCTTTTCAGACTAACTAGTTATTGCTGATCTTTAAATTATAAAATGGGTTTTTGCATTTTCCCTCCCTGTCTCTCACTGTCTCAAAAGCCTTCCTCAGAATTGGTTGGATAATGCTTTCTAACAGTTTCCCACAACCCACGCTTATAAATATTCATGTATTAGCACTCTTATTAGTATGTGTTAGGTAATGAATATTAATGCCTGTTTTGTTCAGGGAAAAGTAAAGGGAACACGGGCCAAGTTGAAAAAAAGAGGCGTTTTTATTAGGGCAAATAAGGTAGAACATATCACATGAGCCGTTCATAGGCGATACGACAACTGACATTATTCAACGGAGGTTATAAATAATATTTAATTGTTTTACTGCTAATTACCTCTTTCAGATCAAAACCATAACAGGATTTATTAAAGATATGAATATCTTCTTTGTTCAAGTGCCCCAACAAGGGTATGATTAAACCAAATATTTGACAACTGTTAGTAAATGAAAGAACAATTGTATTAATTTTATGAACTCGCTTTCTATTCCACTACAGTTTCCCAATTCCATTAGCATTCATTATATTCCTAAGAAACTGGTTTGTTACTATCAGTCTAACAAAATGATATTGTGTCTGTGTAAATTCTAGTGCTTCCCAGTTATTTCTCTAGAAGATCAATATGAAATTCAGTATATGACATCTGTTAAGCACTACTCCCAATATTTATTTATTTATTAATCATGTTTATATACTCACCAGGGGTGAGTATTCATCTCACCAGGGGTGAAATGCTCCCAGTTCGAACCAGATCACCCGATCCGGTAGCGATGGAGACGGGTGGTTCAGAAAACCGGTAGCAAAAATCCCTGCCCCCCCCATTGCCCAGCTGAGCCGCGCAATCATAAGAGGCTTTTTTTTTAATTTTTAAAAGCATTTTTTCTACAACCTCTTTGGCTGAAAAAAATTCTTTTAAAAGTTTTTTAAAAAAGCCTCTGATGATCGCATGGCTCAGCTGAGATCATCAGCAGCTTTTAAAAGCATATTTTTTACAATCTCTTCGGCCGAAGAGGTTATAGAAAAAATGTTTTTAAAAGGAAAGTCAGCTGGGATCGTCAGAGGCTTTTAAAAGCAAAAAAAAAAAAAAAAGTTGGCCATGCCCACTCAGTCATATTACCACCCCACCACCAAGCCACGCTTACAGAACCAGTAGTAACAAATTTTACATTTCACCACTGCATCTCACTAAAAGTGACCTGTGCAGCATACAACAATCAAATATTTTAAACACAAACAAACAAATTTGCTGATTTAAATTTAATGTGAAAAAATTCCAGTGTTTTTAAAACATTACAGTTCCTTACATTATCAATTCAATGCTTATTATTTAACTTCTTTGGTAAAATCAGCAAACAAATAACTAAACAAATATAGGTGTTTTCTGCATTTATTTCTTTATGGTGTAGCATATATATTTTTTTAACAATGACTATATTGTATTGTGGAAAAAAGTGAATTTGTAAACCTGCTAACATTAATCTACTAAATAATTGAGAAGGTTTTCAACAGCCTGCTAATATTCCATGGACAAAATCTTTGCTTTGTTTGCACTTATGTTTCAACAAATTATTTTTTTCCACACTAAAATAGAGGTTTAAAAAGTAAAGTGAAGGAATAGATAATTAACTATGCTGTACTAGCATTAAGGTAATCAGAAGGGTGATGAATTGCCTTTTCATTAGTTAATTTTTATTAGAATGCATTAAAATGGGTAGTAGAAGAATGTCATCTAACATATTTTTGAGTAAGCATTATTGAAAAGTCATGGCCATTATTGGAAAGTCTTGACTAAATGCATTAAAATATAGCAGTATATTAAATTCCTATGTAGGACTTGACCCTAATTCTACGTCAAACTGATTGTAGAAAAATAACAGACTGGCAATGGTAAGAATCAATCCCCCTCTCCCCCGCAAAAAAAAAATGGCCAGCTATGTCAGCTTTGCAGTTAGATGGTTGGTTGTATGGAAATGGCTCTTGGAGTAAGTCACAACGCATGAGTTGTATGGATATCTAGAATAGAATAGGATAACAGAGTTGGAAGGGACCTTGGAGGTCTCTAGTCCAACCCCCTGCTTAGGCAGGAAAAGTTACACCACTTCAGACAAATGGTTATCCAACATCTTCTTAAAAACTTCCAGTGTTGGAGCATTCAAAACTTCCGGAGGCAAGTTTTCCACTGATTATTTGTTCTAACTGTCAGGAGATTTCTCCTTAATTCTGAGTTGCTTCTCTCCTTGATTAGTTTCCATCCATTGCTTCTTGTCTTACCCTCAGGTGCCTTGGACGATAGGTTGACTCCCTCTTCTTTGTGGCAGCCCCTGAGATATTGGAACGCTTTCTATCATGTGTCCCCTAGTCCTTCTTTCCATCAAACTAGACATACCCAGTTCCTACAACCATTCTTCATATGTTTTAGCCTCCAGTCCCCTAATCATCTTTGTTGCTCTTCTCTGCACTCTTTCTAGAGTCTCAACACCTTTTTTACATCGTGGTGACCAAAACTGAATGCAGTATTCCAAGTGTGGCCCTACCAAGGCATTATAAAGTGTTATTAACACTTCATGTGATCTTGATTCTATCCCTCTGTTTATATAGCCTAGAACTGTGTTGTCTTTTTTGGCAGCTGCTGCACACTGCTGGCTCATATTTAAGTGATTGTCCACTAGGACTCCAAGATCTCTCTCTAATTTCAGAAGAATTTTACAATTCACTCTCTTTCCTCTGGTGACCTTGTAGATATGTGTCAGAAGAGACAGATCCAAAAGTAAATGTTGGTACAGGTTAAGATGCATATATAGTCATGTTGATTTAACTAGAAATTCACCAAAGGGTCCAATCTGTCTACTTTCTTTTTCTTTTTCTTCTTTCTCTTCCTTCCTTCCTTCCTTCCTTCCTTTCTTTCTTTATTCCTTTCTTTCTTTCTTTCTTTCTTTCTTTCTTTCTTTCTTTCTTTCTTTCTTTCTTTCTTTCTTTTTGCTATACTTTTGTTTTATTACATTTCATTGTTTCCTTCCTCACAATACAAACAATGCAATGAAATAGTTTTGGCTCTTGGATGCAAATGTTGATTTTCGTCCTGTAACAAAATATTTCGCTGTGATAACATTTCCCACAGCATTCCTTGGGGCTTTGGAAATTGAAGTTTAGTCTTATTTTGGAGGGGGAAAAAAGATATTTGTCTTTTACAGATACATTTTCAAAAACGTATTCGATCGTGCAAGGTTTACTTGAGTAGGGAAGTGTGACACATAATCTAAAGGATCATCCTCACACATGTACACAAACAGCACTTTAACTTACTGTAAGTTTAGAAACCATTATACAAAAAAATTCAAGTTCCACAACCACCAAAAAAAAAAAAAAAAAAAGCCTATAAAGAAAAAGAAGAAGAAGAAGAAAAGGCATGAATAATGATGAACAATAAGAAACAAAAAAAAAAAATGTAAATGATGTAAGCCTATCAAAAAGTAACATAGGAATACGTAAAACAGAAGAAGAGGTAAGGAATCATTCCTCAGATTTTTCTTTATAATGATGATTTTAGGTTAAAGTAAGTATGTTGACTTTTCCCCCCCCTTTACATCTTATTTTCAAGGGAAACCTCATTCACTTAATTGGAATCCTTTTCCTTTCTCATCTTGCTTTGAGACAAGGAATATATTTGATTCTACCTGAAGGAAAAGCTATTTTCCATCTGTGTGAGCCCTCCCCACAATTGTATTTATGAGCAAAAGAAAAATGGAAAATTTTGGTATAACTCAAATCTAAAAAGCAACTTGCATTTTTGCCAAACTTTGAGAAAAAGCAAAAATGATTGATGGTTTAATGATTTTCAGTTCAGGAACACATCAATATGGACAAAGTGATGGAGAAGCAAAGAGGAAGATAATCCTTAAAGAAGAAAGCAGTGATCAATTTAGATACATTTTTAAAGGTCGGATTATTCCCATAACAACAAATGCTAGAATTGATAAATCATTTTTCCAAATCACACACACACACACACACACACACACACACACACACACACACACACACACAGAGGAATCTTGGAATCCTAGTGGACAATTACTTAAATATGAGCCAGCTGTGTGCTGCAGCTGCCAAAAAAGCCAATACAGTTCTAGGCTGCATTAACAGTGGGATAGAATCAAGATCACATGGTCTTAATACCACTTTATAATGCACTAGTAAGGCCATACTTGGAATATTGCATCCAGTTTTGGTTGCCGTGATGTAAAAAAGATGCTGAGACTCTAGAACACGGATGTCAAATGTGAGTTGTCATAGGTGCGTCACATGATGTATCGGGACTTTTTCCACCTTTGCTAAATGGGGTGGGACCAGCATCTGGTCCGTGGGCCACAGATGCTCTAGAAAGAGTGCAGAGAAGAACAACAAAGATGATTAGAGGACTGGAAGCTAAAACATATCAAGAATGGTTGTTGGAATTGGGTATGTCTAGTTTAATGAAAAGAAGGATTAGGGGTGACATGATAGCAGTGTTCCAATATCTTGGTGTTGCCAAATAGAAGATGGAGTCAAAGGGGGTTGGACTAGAAGACCTCCAAGGTCCCTTCCAACTCTGTTATTCTCTTTTAAGGTATTTATAGTCAATCTATCTTGTATGAAGAACTTGTATGTGGGAGCCTTGGACAATATGGCAATAATCATGGACTATAGGATTTTTAATTTGAAAACTTCAATAAGGATTACAAAATATGATGAATAACCAAGAAAAGAAATACATGGACCATCAAACAAATGAATCTAGAGTTCTTACCTGAGATAGAAATGACCAGGCTTCAATTATCCTACTTCAGACAAATTATGCAAATTATCTGAAGAAGTTGTAAGGTTAGGAGAGAAAGAAGAAGGAGACAACTAGCAACAAGGTGGTTGGATTCAAGTATAGAAGTGATGGATGCACAATTGGAAGACTTGAAAGACCAGATTAAGGACAAATTGCCATGGAATAAATGTATTTATGTGATTGCTACTAGTCAACACCAACTTGATGGTACATAATACCTACCTACCATGTTTCCCCCCAAAAAGACCCTGTCTTATATTTTTTTGCCACTAAAAAAGGCACCAGGCCTTATTTTCGGAGGGGATGTCATCCATTGACTCACCTCACTTGTGCGTGTCGCACCCAGCTTCCTTTTCATTGTCAGAGACCTTCAGGAACTTCTTCAGCCCATTTCTTCTGCAGCCAAGAAGGGTTTCCTGAAGGCCTCTGTAGCTGATAACAGAGCTCTGGACAGACAACAACAGGTCAAAAAGAGAGCTGTGAAAATATTTACAGACCCCTCGCATCCTGGACATAAATTGTTTCAACTTCTACCCTCAGAACGATGCTATAGAGAACTGCACAGCAGAACAACTAGATACAAGGAGAGTTTTTCCCCAAATGCCCTCACTCTGCTGAACAACTAATTCCCACAACACTGTCAAATTATTACTAAGAGTGTATTACTATTATTCTTCTAATCTTTCCTGTTACCTATCTCCTCCCACTTATGACTATAACCATGTTGCTTATATCTTTATGATTTATATTGTTTTGTTTGTTTCCTAGTATGATTTAATTGCTTATTAGTAACCTATGACTATCACTAAGTGTTGTATCTTATGATTCTTGATGAATGTACTTTTTTCCTTTTATGTACACTGAGAGCATATGCACCAAAGACAAATTCCTTGTGTGTCCAATCACACTTGGCCAATAAAGAATTCTATTCTATTCTATTCTATTCTATTCTATTCTATTCTATTCTATTCTATTCTATTCTATTCTATTCTATTCTATTCTATTCTATTCTATTATCAGTTCACAGGCCCTTTATTATATTATGTAAAATATTCTTTCACAGTCTTATCCTAAGGACATTATAGAGGAAAGTACTGCTACTACTACTAATTAACTGATTTGGACAACGTGTTGATGTTTAATTTTAAAGTAATTATCAGCTACTTTTCTGTAGAACTCCTTGTTCCTTCCTTCTCCTTAAAACTCCCAATCATAGAATGGCTGACAGGGATTTCCTTATTTCTGTGGAACTTGTTATTTTGAGTTTGTTTTCTGCGTCGAAGTACAATTCTTTTAAGACCAGATAGAAAGGAGATTCAGAAAGAAAGAGTAAATAAATTAAAGACTTCTAAAGTATTAGTGAGCGGGAAGACACAAAGACATAACCAAGTCAATATTTCCAAATTACCATTATAATGGAGCTCAAAGTAGTTTCAGCAGTATAGTTGAAATGTGTCAATAAAGTAATAGATATAGGAGCAGGGGATGATTAACATGTATTTAAAGTTGTAAAATGCCTCTGGCCATATTTTCTTCTGGAGTCTTTTCAAGGGAGGAGGAAGAGGAGGAGGAGGAGGAGGAGGAAGAAGAAGGAGAAGGAGAAGAAGAAGAAGAAGAAGAAGAAGAAGAAGAAGAAGAAGAAGAAGAAGAAGAAGAAGAAGAAGAAGAAGAAGAAGAAGAAGAAGAAGAAGAAGAAGAAGAAGAAGAAGAAGAAGAAGAAGAAGTAGTAGTCAAGGGAATTTTGCAACTAGTTTTCTTCTATTTTGCCATCTTAAATGAAGAAATGATTTCAAACAAGTGGAAGAACCTGAGTGTCAGAGCTGATTAACTTTTAGGTGGGAAACCACCAAGAAATGCCCTGCTCAAAAATAGACTAAGGAGTAAAAAAAGGAAAGAAATCCAGGGCATTAAAATCCGGATTTTAACTTGAAAGGAATATATACCATGTTGTTAAATAAGATTTCTAAGATTTCTAGCAGCCAGAGAATAGAGTTTTACACCTCTAAATGATAAAATGGTAACATTTATACTGTTTACAGACAAGAATGAATTCTTCAAATAGTAAAAATTGCACAATACATGATACCGAGCATGCGAAAATGCAAATTAGCTTAATTTGCATGATTATACAGGTAACAAAACTCATCTTTTTTTAGATGAGAATTTTGATTAGCTGGGTACAGAATTTCTTTAAGTAGTTCTAGTATAGCCCGGCCTGTAGTTAATATGACCTCAAACATAATGGAACAATAAAAAGGAGGGGGAAAAAATAAGTAAACAATACAACAGGTATTGAAGGCTTTGTATATTTGTTTGCAATGAAAAATTGTCCCCGTTTTTGACTACGTCAAATTCTTTCTATCTCCCAAAGCATTCTACTCAACAATGCTTTCTGTTTTACTACTAGAAGTTCCTTCCACTTTTTAGTAAGGAATTATTTCAGACAATAGTGGTTTTTTGTTTGTTTGTCACTTTACATTTTAATGTCCTATTCTCAGTCAAAGCTTGCTGTAGGTGGATAATGGAGACATTCAGTTGGATGGGACATTCCTTATTTCTAGTTCTCTTGTTGTTGGTTATTATGTGTTGGTTATTTGTTCATTGTACTCTAGTTTAAATCTTTTATCAAAATTCATTGAACTCTGGAGCCTGCACTCTGAGCTTACTGGCGGTGCCAATTAGAATCTAGTGTAGGTATGCATAACCTGTCTCATAAATTATCTTCTGGGATCACTGCCAATGAAGAGACCGTGCAACTTATGTGATTATTTGCTCCTGTTCTTTATTGCAATGTGTTGCACACAAATTGTAAAAGACCAAAGAGGCCCTGAATGGAAATGTTCTTTCACACACAACTAACCCACCCCGCAACAGCACACCAAAACCTTGTGAGTTATTCTTAGCAAACTCTGTTGCTGAAAACTGACTCCTGTAGCAAATTTCTGGAACTAGGGCAAGAAGATAAAACTGTGTGTGTGTGTGTGTGTGTGTGTGTGTGTTTTTAAGGCAATTCAGTTTGCTTTATCTTTTTTTTTTTTTTAAATAATACAGGCAATTTGGGTGTACCGCTAGGGAACAAGAAATACTGCTACATTCCAGCGACTTCCAAATTCTGACAGCTTTAAAAAGCAAAGTGGTTGTTTGCTTTTCAAATTCAGATATAGATCTTTCTAAGCTGGAGGTGGGGTATAACACAGGTTGATTTTTTTTCCTTTTCTTTTGTTAGAATTTTGCTAATATTTCACTGTTCCCGTATCTATTTAAAATGTAAATTTAGTCTTTGCAATAAACAGATAGGAAGAGCAGGGAAGTCAAGATTTCTCTTAAGGGTATGGATATGGGAGGTGTGCAGTGGTGGCATTCAGCCGGTTCAGGCCGGCTTGGGTGAACCAGTTGTTAAATTGCTGGCTGGCTCCGCCTCTCCTCTCCCCACCCCTTCCAGGAGTCCCATTTTTGCTCCCGGGAGGCTGCAAGGTGGCCTACTAGGCCCAAAACGGGGCTCAGAGGATGCGGTGAGGCCCCCCATGGCCCATTTTTGCTCCCAGGAGAATGCAGGGCGGTCTACTAGGCCCAAACCAGGGCACGGGATGGGCGGTGTACCCCCCCGCCCATGGCCCATTTTTACTTGCAGGAGGCTGCAGGAAGGCCTACTGTCAGGTTTCGATGTCGTCTCAAATAAAATAAATTGCATTTCCAAACAAGTAGTCTTTGAAGAAATCTTTCATTTTATTAAGAACGACAACCTGTCCCCGATTGTGGCGTAGCCAACTCTGACTTCCTGACCCCAAACCTTCCTTTTCCGTTCCCCAATTCTCTGCGTCTCATTGGCCCTCTTCCAAATCACTCTCCCCATATCTACTACTTCAGCTCCCAGGAATGTCCCCCCTCCCATCTCATCTCCTAGGGGATATTATCTTCAGGGAAAATAAGTAGGTGAGAAGTCAAGCGTCCTCTTGCCCGCTGCCCCCCTTCTCCTTCTTATGTCAGCACTAGAGTAAATGCAGGTTCAAGTGCTGACACATACTATGTCCAAAATGGGGGGCGAGGGGCAGTACATCCCCCCCGTGCCCCGTTTTTGCTCCCAGGGAGGTGCAGGAGGCCAAGTGCTGCCTGTCACATCCCCTGGCCACCTAGCTGGTCATTAGGGCAGAGAACCGATTGTTACATTATTTGAATCCCACCACTGGAGATGTGTATGGGCTACGTACTACTAACAATTAAGAATATTAATTAATATTTATATTTATAATATTATTATTAATTAATATGTATATTAATTAATATTTGGACTTTTCTATTTTAAAGAAATCCCAATATTTTTCCTCTCATTTCTTTCCACGCAATTAACTTCAAGGTTTGCTCACATGCTTAGCTTTCTCTTTATTCTATCTCGTTTAGCCGTTCACTTAAACGTCCAAAGTTTGCTTATCATCCATTTTATGGCTGTTTTGTTAAAAAGAAATATTTTGCAAAAAAAAAAAAAAATGTCTATGTAAGTCTGTGGCTGTGATGGCGAACCTATGACACGTATGCCACAGGTGACATGCAGCGCCCTCTCTGTGGGAACGTGAGCCATCGCCCCAGTTCAGGTCTGCTGCGAATGCGCGCATGCCTCCCCCCAGCCAACTGGTTGTTGGGTCTCTGCCACACATGCACGGGGGGTGGGGCATGTGCAGAGGGGGTGGAGGCATGCATGCATGGGGGTGTGGTGTGTGCAAAGGGTGGGGGGCATGCATGCATCGGGGCAGGGCCTGTGAAAGGGCGCATGCATGGGTGTGCATGCCATGCATACATTGCATTATGGGGGTTCAGGTGCACATGCGTGCATTTACTCTCGCGCACGCTTTGGGCACTCGGTCCAGAAAAGTTTAGCCACCACTGGTCTATGGGGTGAATTCAACTCTTGGGAGCACATTGAATAAACTCAGTCCAATTCAGTTTCCCCACTATCATAGTTATGGCAACATCCAAACTACCCTAATATCCAGGCATCAATTGCTAGACTTCCAGGAAGTTCAAGGACATTTTAAATTAAGAGGAAAGTTAGGTAATAGAGTCCTTTCCCCCCAAAAAAATCAGAGGGAAATAAGGTGTTCTCCTGACCTTTTGGGGGCAATTTCCTGAGCTGCTGCTTTTACAAAGCATGATTCTTTGGCCTAGTTCAAATTGCCTCTATTTCTCGTGCAGCTGGGAACTCAGTTTCTGATATTGTCTCCTTCAATTTCTCTGCTCTCCTCTGCTCTAATGTCATTTCTCAATATATTTTTTTTTCATTCTGAGGTCTGGAAGATGATATTACAAGAAGGGGGGATATCAAAACACTGTCCCTTGGAAATTTAAAGTAACAGAATTTTTTCCCCCAGGGTTCATAGAGCAATTTTTTAAAAATTAATTCAATCAGAATAGAGCTGGAAGAGGCTTTGGAGGTCTTCTAGTTTAACCCTCTGCTCAAGAAGAAGATCCTATACCAGTGATGGCTAAATGTTTCTGGACCGAATGCCCAAAGTGTGCATATTCACACATGAATGCTTCCATGCGCCCAAACCAGAGGTGGGTTTCAGCAGGTTCTGACCAGTTCTGGAGAACCGGTAGTGAAAATTTTGAGTAGTTCGGAGAACCGGTAGTAAAAATTCTGACTGGCCCCACCAGGGGTGGGTTCTAAATTTTTTTACTACTGGTGTGGGCGTGGCTTATTTTGTGGGCATGGCTTGATGGTCATGTGACAATTCTTTAGGATTTAGCAGAGGTACTGGTCTACCACGCTTTTAACTGCCTGCAGAGCTGTACCGGTCTACTCATTTGTTTTTGGAGGCACCGGTCTACCACCACGCTGCCTTTAAACATTGATCAGCTGTAGGGCGGCCCTTTGAAGTCCCGCAGCAAGAGTTTAAACAGTTTTTTTCCTTCTAGCCGATCATTTGGGACTCGGGAGGCAGCAATAGATGGGGGAATACATGGTAAGAATAAGGGGGAATGGAGGGGCGGGAGGGCCCAGTTCCCGAACAAAGAGAACCAGTTGGGTGATGTCATATCGTCACCGCTACCGGCTCAGCCGAACCGGGCCGAACCGGGAGAAACCCACCACTGGGCCTCCCAAGTCTCAGCTGATCCGGAGGGATTTTTCAGTAAACTTCCCCTGGATTGGGGAGGGAATGGAGATTTTACAGTATCCTTCCCCTGGAGTGGAGTGGGAATGGAGATTTTACAGTATCCTTCCCCTGCCACACCCACCAAGCCATGCTCACCAAGCAGGTAGTAAATTCTTTTGAAACCCACCACTGGCCCAAACCCCCAAAATGCAATGCATGAGTGGGTCCCACACATGCTCCCCACCCCCACATGTGCATGCAGCCCCCTACATGCCCCTGCCCCCATGCATGCATGCATGCCCACTGTACCCGTGCTCTCCCCTCATGGATGTGCAAGCGGCCCTCCCCACATGCATGGCAAAAAACCCAAAGACCAGCTGGCTGGCAGCAAGTGCTCGCTGGGGTGACAGCTCGCATACCATCAGGGAGGGCGCTGCGTGCCACCTCTGGCACGCGTGCCATAGGTTTGCCATCCCACCCCTATACCATTTCCGATAGTTGGCTGTCCAGTCTTTTCTTAAAAAGAAAAGTGATGAAGCACCTACAACTTCTCAAGGCAAGATGTTCCATTGGTTAATTGTCCTCACTCTTTGGAAGTTTCTCCTTAATTTGAGGTTGCTTCACTCCTTGATTAGTTTCCATCCATAGTTTCTTGTCTTGCCTTCTGGTGCTTTGGAAAATAAGTTGACACCCTCTTCTTTATGGCAGCCCCTCAAATCCTGGACTATTTCTATCATGTCCCCCTTAGTCCTTCTTTTCTCCAGACTAGCCAAACACAAATCCTGCAACCGTTCTTCATGTGTTTTAGTCTCCAGGCCTTTAATCATCTTAGTTGCTCTTCTCTGCACTTTTTCCAAAGTCTCATCATCTTTTTTTGTAACGTGGTGAGCAAAACTGGATGCAGTATTCCAGGTGTGGCCACACTAAGGATTTATAAAGTGGTACTAATACTTTACGTGATTTTGATTCTATGCCTCTGTTTATGCAACCAAGTAAGAATTGTATTAGCTTTCTGGGTTGCTGCTGCACACTGCTGGCTCCTGTTAAATTGCTTTAATGAAGAGCAGAAATGAGTTCTGTTCACATGAAATCGCACTGCCACCAAATCATTTTCAAAGCATCACCAGTGTTTACTGTATTATAAAGCATTGCATATTTACACATTATGTAAGAAGAAATGAAGGTTTTTGGTCTTCTGTCTCTTATTTGGCTTTATAATGCTTTATTTTGGGATATTAGAATACGGGTGTCAAACTCAAAACCCAGGGGCCGGATCCAGCCTTTGAGGTGCTTAGATCTGGCCCATGGGGCTGCCCTGGAAACATAGAAGGACCTGCCCGCAGTGCCTCTACCACTGAAAACAGAGCTTGAGAGGGCCATGCACCCAGTAGTGGGATTCAACTGGTGTAACACTAGGTTCGCTGAGCATGTGTGCAGACTATTAGGAAACACCATTTAAAGCAGTGTTAAAAGCACTAAAAGCAGCTGAGGCATGGCAATCACTCTGCTATGTCTCTCAGCTGGGCTTCAAATGAAAGAAATAAAGGTAAGTATAGCACGGGACAGGCGGGCCCAGCTGATGGTCGGAGCAAACCGGTTTGGTCTCAGCTGAATCGTCGGAGCAACCGGCTCGCCCAAACCGGACTAAATAGGCTGAATCCCACCCCTGAGCTCTATTTTTACTGCCAGACTGCTGCAGGAGGCCATCACAGCCAAAAATGGAGCTTGGGACTGTGACTGTGAGGTCCCAGTGCCCTGGAAGCTTGAGGGCCAGGCTGGGTGCTTGCCCTCTGTTGCTTAAGGCTCTGGACAGCCTGCGCCACTGCCCATGTCCTTCCACGTGGCCTGAGAGGGACATGGAGGTTGGCGCTCTCCCTGTTCTTGCCTTCCTCCGCTGGAGACAGTGGATTCCCCCAGTCCCACTCAGGCCACCACAGCAGTGGTGGGTTGCCCCTGATCCACACCGGTTCTATGGAACTGATAGTAAAACTAGCGGGAGGCCCCACCCACCGACCCCAACGTCATCAAAACGCTTCTGCGCATGCAGCCCCACTGTGAACCAGTAGTAAAGGTAAGTAGAACACACCCCTGCACCACAGGCACCCCTGACACGAGTGACACTAATCTGGCCATGCCCTTCATGGCCACTCCCCCCACCCTCCCGAGGTCAAACACAACCCTGATGTGGCCCTCAATGAAATCGAGCTTTACTCCCCTGCATTAGAAGGTCTGTGTCTGCTGTATTTGCTTTTTCTGGTTCTGTCCAACCATAAATTGTCATTTCCCCTTAAATGTATACCAGCTAAGTACTGTATTTTGTCACAGCAATTCTTTCACAATTGTTAAATCATGGATGCATTGCACTAAGATCATTTGAAAAGCAAAAATATAGGCATACGGTAAATCATTATGCAAATGAAGGTAATGAACTGCTTTTAGTCAAACAGTTGAACAGAATTTATGTTGAAAATAATGTGAGGACAATGATTATCAAAGGAATTTTCATGTCACCTGGGTTTTCACACCGATAGGTGCATTCCAAACACTTAAAAAGTATCCTATTTTTTTCCCCCTGAAAACACAGCAGCATTGATACTGAAGATGGCTGTAATGCAAAAAGCAATCTGAGAATGATATTTGACAACATGGTAAGAAAATAAAAAAGCAAGAAAATATCAGAGGATAATAAAAAGAAAAAAGGCCATGTGAAATTCCTTTTTCAGATGAACTACTGGTGTTAAGGAGATTGTAAGAAATAAAGATGAATGAAAGCATGTTTTGACCCAGTGTAAAATAACCACACCACATTACAATTTCAGCACTTGCAAATAAACCAAGCACTTCAAAACCAATCAGTTTAAAGTAGATTTGAGGACAACATGCACATTTACCTGAATACACACATTATTTCCTTTCAGATATGGCAACATTGCGAAAAACACAGGAAAGGAGTAAGATCTTTAGAGATGAGATAGGAAGGAGAAAAAAGAATCTAGCTAAATCAAGTCTACACCAACAGTATTAGTATACCTCTCTAAATTGCACAGGTACAATATATGTGGTACCTTGCTCAAAAGTAGTAACTGTGAGAGGGATCTTGGAGTACAATGGACAACTATTTAAATATGAGCCATCAGTGTGCAGCAGCTGCCAAAAAAGCCTACACAGTTCTAAGTTGCATAAACAGAGGGATAGAATCAAGATCACATGAAGTGTTAATACCATTTTATAATGCCTTGGTAAGGCCACACTTGGAATATTGCATTCAGTTTTGGTTGCCACAGTGTAAAAAAGAGTGCAGAGAAGAGCAACAAAGATGATTAGGGAACTGGAGGCTAAAACATATGAAGAACGGTTGCTGGAACTGGGTATGTCTAGTTTAATGAAAAGAAGGACTAGAGGAGACATGATAGCAGTGTTCCAATATCTCAGGGGCTGCCACAAGGAAGAGGGAGTCAAGCTATTCTCCAAAGCACCTGAGGGCAGGACAAGAAGCAATGGGTGGAAGCTAATCAAGGAGAGAAGCAATTTAGAACTATGGAGAAATTTTCTGACAGTTAGAACAATTAATCGGGAACAACTTGCCTCCAGAATTTGTAAATCCTCCAACACTGGAAGTTTTTAAGAAGATGTTGGATAACCATTTGTGGTGTAGGGTTTCCTGCCTAAGCAGGGGGTTGGATTAGAAGACCTCCGAGGTCCCTTCCAACTCTTTTATTCTGTTCTATTCTAAATATTTATGTCCCTGCAAAACATTTCTGATTTCATTACACTCCTGTCCTGTTTCAAACATTGACCTCAATCTGTCCATCTCTCTCTCTCTTTCTTGTCCATCCCATCAATTCCATCCAACTATTACTTGTCAATATTGACTTTACTCTCAACTTCTCATCCATTAAGACATGTTCTTGACTATTTAATGCTCTTCCGCTCCAAGCCACAATCTTCCAGATACTGTGATCGTCTGTCGATACTCAGTTTTGCTCTCCATCATGGCTTTAGTTAACAGAGGGTTTTTTCACGTCTCATTCTTGTAAGAGAGAAACACAGACTACCTGGCTAGCTTCAGTCACAGTTAGGCAACCTGCAGCACGGAATAGAAAAATATTTTATTTTTTGTTATTCATGTGTCATTTTGTCCCTCCTTTGGCATCCTTTTTTTTAATGATTCTATTCCACTATTTCTTCGATATTAGTGTAACTCTCATCCGATGGTGACTATTTATTTTATTTATTTATTATATTTCTATACTGTCTTTCTCCTGTAGGACTCAAGGCGGTGTACAGTCAAAAAAAATATAGATACACAAACATCATAAAATTGCTAATTAAAGTTATTATTATAACATAGTTTGGCCCAATTAAATAGAACCTAAAATTAGATAACATTTTAAAAACATTCATATGTTCATATATTTAGCCCCGCCTGTTGAAACATCAGGGTCTTTAGGGCACGGCGGAAAGCACGGAGATCAGGGATATTCCGTATCTCTGGGGGCAGTTCATTCCAAAGGGTTGGAGCCCTCACAGAGAAGCCCCTCCCCCTGGGAGTCGCCAGTCGGCATAATTTGACTGACGGTACCTTGAGTAGTCCCTCCCTGTGAGAACGAACTGGTCGGTGGGAGGCTATTGGTGGCAAAAGACGGTCTCGTAGGTACCCAGGTCCTAAACCATGGAGCGCTTTAAAGGTGATGACTAACACCTTGAATCGCACCCAGAAGACCACTGGGAGCCAGTGCAGCTCGCGTAGGAGAGGTGTTACATGGGCGCAATGAGCTGCGCCCATAATCACCCGCGTGGCTACATTCTGGACCAGTTGGAGCCTCCAGGTGCTTTTCAAGGGGAGCCCCATGTAGAGATCATTGTCAGCATTCCAGCACTGACATATGAAAAGAGAGGAGAAGCTTGAACTTTTGCCTACTTAATTCCTTTGAAGGTTCTGTTTCCTCGGAGATGGGAGGAGGGGGGACATTCCTGTGATCTGACGGAGATGGGATGAGGAGAGTGGCTTGGAAGATAGCCAATGAGACGCAGAGAATTGGGTATCAGAAAGGGAGGGCTTGGGGGGCAAAGGTCAGTGCTGACCACGAGAGAGCCAGGGACAGATCACTATGCTCAATAAAGAGAAAATTTCCTCAAAGGTCAGCAGTTTGGAAATTCATTTATTTTGAGATAGCATCGAAACCTGACAAGCATTACAGTAGTCCATACGGGAGGTGACTATGGGGTGATAATGGTGAATTGTCCTGTGGCAAGTTGGTCACAGCGGGTTAGTTGTGGCGAGTTGGCTCAGGGAGTTGGTCATGGTGAGTTGGCCATGGTGAGTTGGCTGTGGCAAGTTGTCATAGACACCTGCAGCATGCCCATCTAACTAGAAAGGCAGTGCTGGCCTGTTACAGCACATTTTGATTTACACATCACAATTGATGCTCAGTATTATCCCAAGCAGGCTCATGTTATTCTGTTCAATTTGGGATCTCTAAAGTAGAGGCGGTTTTGCAAACCAACATGTTGTCATTGACTTTCAAGCAACTAGGAAGAATACACAATGTACCAAATCTCAGTCTGAATACTTTTGAGTTCAAATAGGGTGGGGATAATTTATAGTTTGAACTATATAAACCATATTTTTCGGAGTATAAGATGCTCCGGAGTATAAGATGCACCTACCATTTTTGGTGAGGAAAACAAGAAAAAGAAATCTGCCTCTTCCTCCCAGCAATTTTGCCTCATTGCAGCAAACAGCAAATGGCCAGCTTTACTTTCATTTTCATTTTCAGCATAGCTTGATTAGCACAAGGAAAAAAAAAAATCTGCTCCCAGCAATTTACCTCCTTGCAGCAAGCAGCAGAGGCCCACGCAAAACAGCTGAGAGCAAATCAGCTGAGAGTCGGGAGGCCAATCCAATCAACTTGTGCTAATTAGGCTGTGCTGAAGCTGAAACGAGCTGTTTCTTCTTGCTGCTTGCTGCAAGGAGGTAAACTGCCGGGAGGCAGAGGCCAAAGGGTGGGGCCAGTGGGTGGGCAGGGCTACATTCGGTGTATAAGACACACCTAAATTTTCACCTCCTTTTTTTTTGGGGGGGGGGAAGTGCATCTTATAGTCTGAAAAATACGGTAGTTATAAATGAACACACACATACTGCACAGTGCAATAGAAAACAGGAACAAAGTTCACATGTGATAGATTTGCTGCCTGTGGCATCCTGACATACATCTTCTTATCTTCTCTTGCCAAGCTTAAAATATGATTTACAGAAAATTCCCGGTCCCCTTGTCACCTTCACCTTGAAATTTACTAGAAAAGTCATTGCTTACATATAATCTGATGTCTTACTTCATTTCACTTCTACCCAAGGATTATGCTAAATGTTTGTTCCGGCAATCACCTCATTGTCAGTAATTAGCCTAAACACATGACAAAATATTTGATAACAATAATATGTAAATTAACTCTGAAGTCAAACAATCCTATTCTTCTTTATGGGCTGTGATGTCGGCTTGTTCGTCAGGCTATTTTCAGCTGTGCTCAACACAAGGCATGTGTTAAAAGTTTAATCTAAAATTGATAATTTTCAATGTATATTTAATATCCCTAGGGACACCAAGGAATTGCAGTTCTGTTAACAGGAAGATCTGTAGGCTACCTAATTAACTTCAATTTCTAAGATTCTTTAGGGGGAAATAAAATGATACAAAATAAAGCTAATACCAGTTCTTTCATACAGCTAGGCGGTGATGATAAATGCGTATATATTAGAATAATGTGTACAGTGTGAAGACACATGTCACATTAAACCCACCAAAAAAAAAAAAAATCTTTCAGGGTTTCTGTCTTAGGGACTGACATAAATGTCTACAAATTCATAACGGATCTTTAATACTTTTCAGTCCTTTGCCAAACCTTTTAGAATGTGATCGGTGTTTGAGCGTTATAGGACCACCACACGTTTTTTCCTTAATCCGCTAGAATATTATGCTGAATTATTTTTGATAATCCCTGCTCCTCTCTTGCAGACAATAGTAGCTGCGGATTTGATGTTGCATGTTTCGCGAATAAATAAATATATTAATTCGAAGATCTAAAACTCAGCCCTAGTGTCTGAGGTAATTAAGAATTCACGGCATGATTGAAGCTGTACACCGCTGTCTTTTATTCTGATGCGAAAGGTTTAATTTTCGTCTCCTTTATTCACCGTTGGTCGAACGTACTTGTCAAGAGAAGTAACATTTGGTTGCTTTGGAAGACGCAGAAAATAAATGTTAGTTATCCGCCAATGGAACTCAAGTCCATCTGTTTATGTGTGCAGTTAAGGACTTACTTGTCTCAACCAATTTCTGTTTCCATTTACATCTCTGATCTTGTTTCAATACGTCGGTGAGATTGTTTGCTTGAGGTCACTATTTGGTACCCTGGGGTGATGCTCATCAAAGTTATGAGCTCAGTGATCACTTTGAATGTTATCCACAATGATTTTTCAAACAAACATGAAAGGGCAACTTCCAGTTAATTTTCTGAGAAAGACCAGTAATATTTGTTTGAAGTTAAAACCTCCCACTCCTCTAGTCAAAACAGTTGGGCGTTTCAGGATTCAGCCAATGTTAAAAATTAAAGCGACAGGGTTCTTTTTTTTTTTTTGTCCTATTAATGGTATCTATAAACCACATAAGAATAAACTCTTTCAACTCCTTCCTCTCCACAGAGCACAGTGGTTAGAATGCAGTACTGCAGGCTAATTCTGCTGACTGCCGACTGCCAGCAGTTTGGCAGTTCGAGTCTCACCGGCTCTAGATTGACTCAGCCTTCCATCCTTCCATAGTCAGTAAAATGAAGACCCAGATGGTTGGAGGCAATAGGCTGACTCTGTAAACATTTAGAGAGGGCTTATATACAGTGCAGGGGTGGGTTCTAAATTTTTTTACTACCGGTTCTGTGGGCGTGGCTTATTTTGTGAGTGTGGCTTGGAGGTCATGTGGCTAGGTGGGCGTGGCTAGCTGGTCAGAGTCATTTCTGGAAGATCCTCGCACTTACGACCAGTCCTCGCACCAGTCCCTGACTCATTTGTTTGCTTTTAATACTGATCAGCTGTAGGACTGCCCTTTGAAGCCCTGCGGCAAGAGTTTAAACAGTTTTTTTCCCTCTAGTCATCAGCTGGGTCTCAGGAGGCAGCAATAGATTGGGAGTGGGACCAAATAAAAGGTAAGAATAATGTGGGTGGGTGGGGGAGTGGGAGGGCGGGGGGGAGAACCGGTTCAGTGACGTCATATTGTCACCACTACCGGCTCAGCCGAACCGGACCGAACCGGGAGGAACCCACCACTGATACAGTGGTGAGATTCAAGTATTTTAACAACTGGTTCTCTGCCCTAATGATTTCTTCCAAAAACCAGTTTGCCAAACTGCTCAGAAAGTTAATAACTGGTTCTCCCGAACTGGTGCGAACTGGCTGAATCCCACCACTGCTTATATACCACTATGAAGTGGGATATAAGTCTACAGTAGTGGCCAGAATTGTGGAAACCTTTTGGGAAAAGTGTATTTTTGAGGTTTGATGGATCATAACACCACTTTTTTTTTGGGGGGGGAGTTTCAAGATAATCATATTCCACTGCTGGAATGGCCTGGGAATAGCCCAGACCTTAACCCAATTGAAAATCTATGCAGCTGACTCAAGAAACTTGTTAATCAGAAGTGACCCAGCATTAAACCCAGTTAATAGAAGCCATCATCCAATCTTGGTTTCACATTAGAATAGCTGCAGAACTAAAAGACTTGGTTCACTCCATGGGAAGATGTTGTAAGGCCATAATTCATGCTAAAGGTTACCCAACTAAGTATTAACTGACATGGTGATAATTTTTGTATATCTCATTTTTTTGTACGTGTTTCACTTTTCTTCTTTATACTGTAACTGCTATTCTAATAGCAAATCCTTCATAAAAGTTATTGCATTACATTATGATCTTGATTAAATTATTAAATTATTAAATTGTTAAATTATTAAATTATTAAATTATTAAATTATTAAATTATTAAATTATTAAATTATTAAATTATTAAATTATTAAATTATTAAATTATTAAATTATTAAATTATTAAATTATTAAATTATTAAATTATTAAATTATTAAATTAATCTTGATTAAATTATCTTTCCATTGATACATAATTTTATGGTACTCCCAAAAAAAGTGATGTTATTAGCTAGTTTTAGAAAATACACTTTTCCCAAACAGTTTCCACAATTTTGGCCACTACTATAAGTGCTATTGCTATTGCTGTTGCTATTTCCTTCCTTCCTTCCTTCCTCCATCTCTCCCTCCCTCCCATCCATCCATCTTCCCTTCCCATTTTGCAATAGAACCCAGAACATATTACTTGCAGAGCAGGGTCTCCAAGGCCATCTCAACTTTATAGCTAATTTCACTACTATTCAGTAGGTAGTGAAAGCCTCCTAATGAGAAGGAAGGACTCACTGGAGAAGAGCCTAATGCTGGGAAAGATTGAGGGCAAAAGAAGGGGATGGCAGAGAATGAGGTGGCTGGATGGAGTCACTGAAGCAGTAGGCGTGAGCTTAAATGGACTCCAGAGGGTGGTAGAGGACAGGAAGGCCTGGAGGAATGTTGTCCATGAGGTCGAGATGGGTCAGACACAACTTCACAACTAACAACAATAACAACAACCCAATAGTGAATGTATTTACAACTCTGAGGAACTCTAGGCTGTATCAACACTGAAGAACACTTGAGTGTTCTTCACTAAAGCATAAAAGCATACTTAGAGTCCAATGTCTACAAACAGAGAATGAGACAATTACAAGCATCCTTGACAGTTGAGTGTGCCTTCAAAACTCATCTTAATAGGTAAAAGAGGCAAATGTTGATTTATTTAATTAGAAAAAAAAATCTAGATATGAAGAATAATTGTTGCAAACAGATACTCAATATAAACATAAATTACTTTTCCTTCATGGAAAATTAAATTTGCCCCCCTTTTTCTATTAGCATTTCAATTTTAAAATATTTCTACTTATTTCCCTCCTAATGGAACTATATAAATAGCAATAGTTATTAAGTACTGTTTTTTTTTAAAAAAGATTTTATTATATTTGTTACATTAAGAACCTTAATAAAGTCTCAAAGGAGCAGCACAAATAGTGTACAAATGGAACAACAAATTTCAGTTGAATTTAGTATACATTGATTTAGCCAATATTTGTGATTCTATGCATTAAAAGTCATTAGTTTATTACTTTTAGAAAAATAATGGTTACTTTAAATAATAATGAAAACTCCATAGAGGATTAGAGTGGCACACAAGAGAAAAATTTCCAAAATGTGTGAAGTTTGACACATTCTGAACAATAAGGCTGCAACAGAAAATATACCATAGGATATATAGTACATATAGATACATGTAGTATCGGAGTACATATAGATAACAGTGTACACAATTTCATTCCTACGATCTGCATCTGTTCTGTTTCCTCTTGTTTGTTACTGCATTTCCACTCCTATAACTTCCTCATTTACTCTTTCCTTGCCTTTTATCCCTCTCCTCTAACCATTCATACCATTTCTCCCACACTGTATAATATTCTGTTTCCTCCTTTTCTTGTATTTCCTTTCACCTTTTATTCCCATGGTCTTTTTGTTACAAACAATAACCAACGCTCATTTTAAGCAATAATCAAAAATAAACGTGGTCTATTTAAAATTGTGCTGGAGTTTTTTTTTATATCTTGCATCCTGCCTTTCCTTCAACAAGGAGTGGGAGTTTCTCTTTTCACAGCATCAGTCCTCAGGGGTAGGATGTTGGGCTGTCAGCTATTGACCCAAAGACACTCCATGCATTTCTTATGGTTGAGGGAGATCTTGAACCTGGGTTTCCACAATCTTCTTCTGACATCTGAATTGTCATTTGGAGAAGTAAAATCAAATTCCATGTCTGCTTTTAGGAAAAGGAAAAAAAAAGGGGGGGGGGAAGAAGACATGACTAACCATGTAGGACAAAAGCAGTGAATGGAAATAAGTGCGCCATCAGCTTAGAGCAGTGATGGCTAACCTTTTTGTCATTGCATGCCGACACCCATAATGCAATGCACACGCTACATCCCCGCCCTCTGCGCATGCATGCATGACCCCCATACTCCCCCGCATATGTGCATGACCCCCCCTGCCTCATTTTGGGCCTAGTAGGCCTCCCTGCAGCCTCCTGGCACAAAAAATGGACCGCGGGGGGGCACACTGCACCCTCTGTTTCCTGTTTTGGGCCTAGTTGGCCTCCCTGCAGCCTTCTGGGACCAAAAACGGGCTGCAGGGGGGGGGGGGTGCCGCATGCGTGGCAGAGACCCGAAAATCAGCTGGCCGGAGGGAGGTGCGCGCACATGCCCAGTGGAGCTGAGTTGGGTGACAGCTCGCATGCCCGCTGAGAGGGCTCCACGTGCTAGCTGTGACACACGTTGCATAGGTTCACCATCATGGGCTTAGAGTCATGATGTTTATTTATTTTATTATTTATTTGTTTATTATCAAATTTATAGACCGCCCTTCTCCCGAAGGACTCAGGGCGGTATACAGCCAAAGTAAAAAAACATAAATACAAACATTAAAAACAATTTAAAAAGACATATATAAATTTGGCCCCAAAATTAAAAAGCAGTAACAAAACATATTAAAAAACATTTAAAAAATGGTTCAAGTCAGACCCCTCTTGAGTTTCATTGATTCTTATCTGGCATCAATTGTGTATTCAACTTCAGTTGACTAGATTATCCTGTGTAGACTTGATCAATAAATCTCCTAAACTGCAATGTACAGTGTGGTGCCGACTTTTTTATCTTCTTTCTTTCTTTCAATGACCCCATAATCCCTTGTAGGATGAAGTCTGGGCAACTGAATGGAGCTGAGTGTTTATTGGCCGGATGCCATTCCTGTCGCCAATGCGGAATTTTGTTCAGCAGATATATTCTCATTGTGCCCAGAGAGAGAAATATCTGCCTCTACCTAGGATCAAACTCACAACCTCCTGATTGTGAGGTGAGAGCTCCATCTCTAGTCCGTTGCACCATTTTTTATGCTTGACATTAATTTAGTCCTCTCTGCTCTTCTCCTACATTAGATCCAGAAAGGGGGAAAAAGGATCCTGTTTTTTTTTAAAAAAAAAGCTTTTATTTCATGAACAACAGACAGAATGTTTATTTTAGATTATACCTTCTTATATTGGAAAATGTGTGTCTGTGTATCCACTTCTATACAACTTATAACTTTGAAAAATGGCAATCAAGGAAAGGAAAGTAAAAGAGGAAAAACAGATTTTTTTTTTTAAAAAAAGAAGTGAATTGACTGAAATATTGGAAGGAGTCCCAGTAAGCTGAGGATAAGCTTTATTTAATAAAATATGAAAGGTTGAACAACAAATTTATCAGGTTAGACAGGGGAAAAAAAATATTAAATGTGCTATAGGGAGTGAGATAAAGACAGTGGAATGAAGTTAAATATCTCTACATTTAGGCAAGAAAAATCAAATGCACAGGTACAGTATATGTGGTACCTAACTCAATAGCAGTAACTGTGAGAGGGATCTTGGAGTCCTAGTGGACAACCATTTAAAAATGAGCCAGCCGTGTGCAGCAGCTGCCAAAAAAGCCAACACAGTTCTAGGCTGCATAAACAGAGGGATAGAATCAAGATCACGTGAAGTGATGCCACTTGGTAGGGCCACGCTTGGAATATGGCATTCAGTTTTGGCCACCATGATGTAAAAAAGATGTGGAGACTCTAGAAAGAGTGCAGAGAAGAGCAACAAAGTTGAACAGGGGACTGGAGGCTAAAACATATGAAGAACAGTTGCAGGATCTGGGTATGTCTAGTTTGATGAAAAGAAGGATAGGGGAGACATGATAGCAGTCTTCCGATATCTCAGGGGCTGCCACAAAGAAGAGGGAGTCAAGCTATTCTCCAAAGCACCTGAAGGAAGAACAAGAAGCAATGGATGGAAACTAATCAAGGAGAGAAGCAACCGGCAACGAAGTAGGAATTTCCTGACAGTTGGAACAATTAACCAGTGGAACAACTTGCCTCCATAAGTTGTGAAGAAGTTGTGAAGCAGGGGGTTGGACTAGAAGACCTCCAATGTCCCTTCCAACTCTGTTGTTCTATTCTATTCTATTCTATTCTATTCTATTCTAGTCTAGTCTAGTCTAGTCTAGTCTAGTCTAGTCTAGTCTAGTCTAGTCTAGTCTAGTCTAGTCTAGTCTATTTGATGGAAAGAAACAATCCAAGTATAACCAGACTAAAAAAAAAAAAAAAAACTTTCTACTTTCCTTTCTTATTTTATTCCTTTTGTCTAGTAGATTTCCCATCCTCCAGAAATTAACTACAATGCAGCAGTGAGGTTCCTGATGATATTCTTACTTAAGTTCTCTTTCTTTGTGTCTCTATGACTTCTCTAGTGTTTGGTAGAAACATTCAATAGATAATAGAATGCTTGTTATTCAACATCCTGTACTGTTCTAGATACAATGTATTACATGGCCAAATTTGAGAGTACAGTAGTTTTCAGGTGATGAATAAAATTTTACCTAAATTTCCTTGTATAAGCACCAGGTCAGACATGTTATCCCTGTTTGCAGTAAACCCAATACAGTTCATTAGAAATATGCAGGAAATGGATATTTCCCAATTTGTGAAAGCCCTAAATATCGGAATCATCACATGCCAAAAGTGAAGGGAGTGAGGGGGGGGGGGTCATGGGCACGCATGCCCATACCCATAATGCAGTGCCCCTTGCATGCCCCACCCCCTTGCATGTGTGTGTGACCCCCGCACTCCCCCGCGCATGCGTACACAACCTCCCCACACTCCCCCCCAGCCCCCACACATGTGTGTGTGACCCCCACAGTCCCCCACCCCCCACAAGCTCACATGACCCCCCCATGCTCCCCCGCCCATGTGTGTGACCCCCCTGTGGCCTGTTTTGGGCCTAGCAAGCCTCCTAGCAGCCTCCTGGAACCAAAAAAGTGCTGCGGGGGGGGGGCGCACCACTTCTCCCTCAGCTCATTTTGGCATGGGGGGCACACCACTCTCCCTGCACTCCCCCCACCCACCATGCATGCATGCAAGACCCCTTCCCACCCCCACATGTGAGACCCCCACACATCCGTGCGTCTCCCGCATGCACCCCAACCTCACCCCAGGGACCCAAAAATCAGTTGGCCAGCAGGAGGCATGTGCATATGTGTGGTGGAGCTGAACTGGGTGACATAGATTCACCATCACAGCACTAGATGTTCTTAAAATCCAGATTTCACAATCTTGTTAACTTACAACCTTCATCTTCCCAATTAACTCTTTGTTTTTGTTGAGGAATATATCCAGAGTACCCCTTGAGTAGCAAGGGTGTGCACATGAAAACGGCTGAGAGTGATTATGAATAAGCACAGTCAATACACAGACAAACTGAGTTGTGATATTCTTTTACTTTTAGGAAAAAGTAAAGCAAAGTCCAATAAACAATCCAGGTCATACACAGATAAAGATAAATTGTTAAAATGTCAATCCAGGGATATTCCAGGAACAAAGTCTTCTTACCAGTTGATGTAGTCATATGCAATAAAACAGTTCTTTTTTTAGAGTTGGAAACAGGAACAAGTACAGCATTAAAACAATCAGTAAACAGTAGAAAACAACATCAAGTAGCAATGATCAGGCAGTGATCATACAGAGAGAACATGCAGAGAGAAGCAGAGATAACAATAAGAATGCAATAATCAATAAACCATGATTCAAGCTTCCTCTTAAGAACATTGGCTACAGAGCTAGCCAATCAGAATACAGTATGATGCAATACAGCATTACAGTCTTAAAGCTATACAATACATTTTGACTGCAAACATACATTGATGGTTTATATATATTGCCAGCCTAACCAGTTAGGTAATAGCCATTTCCTAACAGTTTTGAAATAGCAAACCATATAATTAAAATATAATAGTAATTTCCCCCTCTCAGCGTGGAGACTAAATGGATCTTATAATCCACATTGGGTATTTCTAGTCTTCCTTACACTTGTTTTAAAATGCTACTTGTTTTGATACATCTTAACTATTAACGATAGGGGATATATAGTTTTTATTTTTATTTTATTTGATAGCTATTCATGTTTTTGATGAATCACCCAGGTAACAATTGGATTAGCATAGTAATAGAGGAATGAATGCTACATTCATTGATTTAGTTTGCTAGCTGTTAGCATATTACTGTATTTATGTAGTGTATGCTTCAATCTATATTTGTTTATTTTGTTCTTTTATTTTTTATTGATCATTGATCAAATAAATATTATTGATTGATATTAATTCACTGTATCCATATTGGTTATTGTTATTACAAGAATGGCTGGACAATTCATTCTCCAAAGCTCTCCAGGAAAGTCTACATATATTCAGAAAAGTCTGGCAACTGGACTTCCTCCCTCCCTCCTTCCCTCCCTTCCTCTTTCTTTCTTTCTTTCTTTCTTTCTTTCTTTCTTTCTTTCTTTCTTTCTTTCTTTCTTTCTTTCTTTCTTTCTTTCTTTCTTTCTTTCTTTCTTAATATTTCATTACTTATCCAAGTAGATTCTTTAGACTTCAGCTTCAACTCTACCGGGATGACTGCAAATCTTCTTTGACATCCTCTGAAAACATACAAAACCCAGAAACAATCTGCATTCAACCAAGGAGCCCTTGGATGGCTTCTACATGATTCTTGATGTGTATATTATACATACACACATATGTTCTCACACTTACTCAATTTCTAAATTAGATATTGTGGCCTGTCAGCTGTTGGCCCCTCCACCAGACAAATCAGAGGAGGAGGAGGCATGGGAGTCAGGGTCAGCATCAGTGGTGGGTTGTTAAAAGTTCATCCCGGTTGGGTGAACCAGTTGCAGCAGTGGTGAGAGGCTCCGCCCACCATCCGGATGCTTCTGCACATGCACAGAAGCGTATGTGAGTGCATGCCCACAAGCGAACTGGTAACAATGGGTTTTGAAACTCGCACCTGGTCGGCATCAGGGCAACCCAAGAGCTCCAAAGGGGAAGAGGGAATGGAGCTGTCAGAGAGAGAGAGACAGAGGTGGAGCCTGGGCTGTCCATCAACCCTCAGATGGAGAGTCAACAGCCCTCAGGTCTGGAAGTGGCTGATGAGGAAGAGGAGGAACAGCTGGGTCCAGTGCCTAACATGCAGATGTGCAGACGGCAGAGGAGAGGAGAACAGTGGAAATCTATGGGCCGGACCTTTGGATGGAAGAACCACCGCTGTTAGCGAAGCCCTACTCTAGCTCTGGGGATAAAAGGCAGGGGGTGGAGATGAATAGGTCTGGCAGACAACTATTCATCTTCCGGACGGACGGACTTGTTAGCCTGTAAGAGAAACTTTTTGCCAGGGCTGCCGGCACTTCTAATTAATGGAATCTTTTGAGTTCACATCAGAGGGTTTGTCATGTTTGAGGAGCTGGGTCAGAACAATAGTTTTCTGAAGATAAATATCCTAATTTGAATCATGATATTGATGGATATTATTGTAATAATTCACTGAACCTCAGGTGTTGAGTAGGTTGTGAAAGTTGGTGTTTCTGACTAGGTTCATTAACCCAGCTCTCAAAAGCCACTTTGCTCAAGGCCTGTACTACTGCCTCCATATTTTTTTTTGCACTTGTGTCAGAGTCACTGAGGCACTTCCAGTTTGAAAGGATTAGCTGGTGACATCATTATTGCCCTTGAGTAGCCCAGTTGGGGTCTCCTTTCATGTCCCCCGCAGGAGCTGGAGTGAAAGACAGGAGCTCAACCCCACCCCACAGCAGTTCTTGGGTCTCAAACATAGGCTTGATAACTTTCTGCCCAGCAACCCAACCACACTGCGTTTACTGTCTTGATACAAAATAACACAAATAACCAAATCTAATTACGTATTAAATCTAATAACATATTAGATTTAAGACGCAAGATCGCAGACTTCTATTTTAGTTTTCATTATTTTATTTTTTTTTGTTTAAGAGATACATTATTTGATTTTCCAGGATGCACTGCAACTTGTTCTTGTAAACAGTTGCAGCATAATTTCAGTATATGCAGTAGCCCACTGAGTAGAAATTAAATACGGATTCATTTGTTACATGAAGCGCATGAACTAAAATTATACATTTAATATGTTCCAGAAAGTACAGAATCATGCATCAAGGACAAACTCACATGAAAAGTAATCCGGAAGATCAATGTTTTGGCACAATATACTGTATATAAAAACAGAGGTATAGCTAACCATTAAATAATCATAAGTTTCCATAACATAATAATGTTTCGTGTTGGATATATATTCCTTGGTACACGAGGTGTCAGATTTGAAAGATGTCTGAGTATCTCCTTGCCAATATAATTATTAAATATTTGCTTTCTAATCTCCATTATTATCAGAAATGGTCCTTTTGACCTGCATTTGTTTTGGGAGGAAGAAAAGTATAGAAGTAAAACTCCCCAATTCTCATCCAGATTAATATTAAAAATGTATTGTCTTCTGTTCAGTAGATCATCTATTTCCTACTACTGTGTTGAACATCTGTGTTGTGGTCTGCCAGTGGCCAGCGGAGCTGGTGGCAGACTCAGACAGTGAGGAAGTTGGGGAGGAACATGGTCCAGTCCTGGAGTGTGGGGAAGGCTCTGACGAGGGCTCTACATCGGAGGCAGAGATGGGGACAGGGCCATATGACAGCTGCCTTCAGAGTTGGACATCAGTGGGGCAGAAGAACAACTGGAGCCTGTTCCTGATGTGCCCATCAGTCTCTTTCATAGGAAGACTCCTTTTCTCTTGTCCCATCTCTTTACTATGTATTCGTTCATGCTACTTTACTGAAATGAAAGTAATTCATTTTGAAGTGGAACTTCAGAAATGGAAAAATTGCAAGCCATGATCACAGGGGTGTCAAACCCACGGCCCGTGGCCTAGTTGCATCATGCACTGGCCACGCCCACCCTGATTTAGCAAAGGGGAGGGGGAAATGTCACAATATATTACATGATGACAACGAGTTTGACACTCCTGATATATCAGGTCACTTAAATCCCAGAAAAAGCTTCTAAATTCTAGGACAAAAAAGTCTACTTCAGTTTCCAAAACCTGGAGTGGAACTTTAAGGAACTTCAGTTCCCAAATCACATTATTATAGACAATTGAATGGACAACAAGAGAAAGAAAAGGTAGTTTGTAAAAAGGTGAGAGAGTGTCAGGAAGATCAATGAAGCTTCTCTGTAAAACTAGCATAACCTATGAAGACATTGTAAATTAGGACAGCAGTAATTCAGACGTGGCAGACTAGAAATTTCCCAGTCTCCAATTATAACCTTTGTCACCCACCCCAGGAATGGACTTAGACCCATTTATCCTTTTCAAAGAGAGACTATTTGGATAGTGAAAAGAGGTCACCGCTTTTTATGAAAAACCAGGTTGTCTTCAGGGGCAAACCTGAGCATTTTGTAACTCTTTACGAGCAATATATACCTTCCCAATTATGCCTACAATTTTTTTTCTACTTGATAATATAAATATTTCACCTTGTTCTTTCATGTGTCTCTTCCTCCTTCTTTGCATGCAGGTGGATAGACACATTCGCATCCCCATGCAACATAAATTCTGCAGGGACCTTAGCATTTTTCCCAACTTGCAATTCCAAGAAGTTACTTTAGCTCATTTTATGTATTTCTCTTGAAAGTACAGTTTCTACACCAATCTTTCCTCATTTTCTCAAATAGAAAATGTTTAGAACTGTCCAGGAGTGAAATGCTCCCGGCTCAGACCGGATCGGGCGATCCAGTAGCGATTTTGGCAGGTGATTCGGAGAACCGGTAGCGATGGTGGTGCGAGGCTCCACCCACCCATGCCCACCTAGTGACATTACCCCCCCACACACACACACACCAAGCCAAGCCCACAGAACTGGTAGTAACAAATTACTACCTGGAACTGTCTTGGGCATTGAATGAAACACAATGGAAGTAGGCTGAAACAACTGGACTCGGCCATCTCAGATTTCAAGGGGGTCTTAGAGACAGAAGCTGCCTTCTCTGCCATTTCATATTGGTTCCCATATGGGTGAAGCAGCTTCTTCTGCAGCTTCTTCTGAAGTACGACATTCAAAACCCCTTCTTTATCCACAGAGTTGGTATGGCCGAGAGCTCTATTAGAAGCATAGCTCTATCCCTTCATTCCCCATAACTTGGAGAACTCATCTTAATTAAAAACCTATTTAGGAAGAGTCAGAAGAAAATGATGATTCATATTAGGGATGTCACTTGCATGTTTGTTACTCCAATAGTTAACCAATTGATTAAATAAAGTCTATTAGAAAAGCTATAAAACAACAGAAAAGCACAGGGATAATTGCGGTGGGGAGGGAAATGTGGCAAGTACCGATGCTTCTCACTCCAGACAATCTCATGAAAGCTTATTATTTATTCATAAATTTCATTGATGATTAGACCAGAAATTACATCATGGCCTAGATTGGGATTTTTCTTCTCTCATATCTCACCTTCAGCCCCTTATTAGTTATTTTTCTTCAATTTAACAGCCTGCCTCAGATGTGTATGTGGGGGTAAACCTTGGTCAATTATTTATAATCTTACTGTAATATGTCAAAGTTCCAGTTATTTTATTCTAACCTGCAATTATTTCTTATGCAGACTAATTTTCTTTCATGCTGCATTTTTCCTGGCCTATTCATAGCAAAGTTATTATTCAATGGTAGCAATGTGTTATTATTTGGGAATATTTTGGAGTCACAAATCTGACGATAGGCCAGGAAGCTCTTTTTATTATCCATATTAAAATACTTCCATCATGATTTTATTCAGCTATTCCTCCTCCTCCTCCTCCTCCTCCTTCTCCTCCTCCTCCTCCTCCTCCTCATATAACAGATTAACAGAGTTGGAAGGGACCTTATAGGTCATCTAGTCCAACCCTCCACTCAAGCAGGAGACCCTACACCATTTCTGACAAATGGCAGTCCAGTATTTTCTTGAAAGTCTCAAGTGATGAAGCTCCCACAACTTCCGAAGGCAACTTCTATTCCATTGGTTGATAGTTCTCATTGTCAGAAAGTTCCTCCTCATTTCTAGGTTGAGTCTCTCCTTGGTCAATTTCCATCTATTATTCCTTGTCTGGCCTTCAGGTACTTTGGAAAATAGCTTGACCCGCTCGTCTCTGTGGCAGCCCCTCAAAAACTGGAAGACAGCTATCATGTCTCCCCTGTTCCTTCTCTTCACTAGACTAGCCATGCCCAGTTCCTGTAACTGTTCTTCATATATTTTAGTCTCCAGTCCCATAATCATCCTGGTTGCTCTCCTCTGCACTTTTTCTAGTCTCAACATCTTTTTTAATAGTGTGGTGACCAAAACTGGATGCAGTACTCTAGGTGTGGTCTTACTAGGGCTTTATAGAGTGGTATTAGTACCTCATTTGATCTTGATTGTATCCCTCTGTTAATGCAATTTAGGATTGCATTGACTTTTTTGGCTGCCGCTGCACACTGCTAGCTCATATTTAGCTGGTTGTCCACTAAGACTCCAAGATCCCTGTCACAGTTACTGCTATTAAGCCTGGTTTCACCCAGTCTATAAAACTTTTAGTTGTTCTTGTGTAAGTGTAGGACTTTACTTTTCTCTACATTAAATTTCATATTGTTAGATAGGGCCCAGTGTTCAAGTCTCTCAAGATCCATCTGAATCTTGAGCCGCCTCCTCCTGTCAATTCCTCATAGTGTTGGCTAATTTATCTGTATCTGCGGACAAACATGACTCTGGTTTTTCAGTGTGTGAAGGAGAAAAAGAGAAACGGATACATCTTAGACTATCCTACCAATAACATTGTCTGGCAACAGTCCTGCAAACTAATGTCCTGATCCATATTGTCCTTTCTCTTACTTGACAACTTTGCCTATGATCACAAACCTTTTTGGACTGGCTATTATTGAAACATCATACCACATGAAGCATAGCGGTTGTCTATCAGTTAGGGATATTCTCTCATGTTCTCACAAAACGAATCCCCCAAATGTCCCAGATGTCAGGCCTGGAAGCCTGGAAGAACTTATTCTTCAGAATATTGATTGATTGATTTGATTTGATTTATTTATTTATTTATTTAATTTTATTTATATGCCACCCTATCTCCATAGGACTCAGGGCGGCTCATAACAATAAAATATCCATTAAAGCATATTGGGTGTTGTATGCTCCTATTGCTTCCTCAGTCCACCTAATCCATGGGTGTCAAACTCGATTTCATTGAGGGCGGCATCAGAGTTGTGTTTGACTTCGGGGGGTCTGAGGGGGCATGGCCAGGGTGGGCCTAACCAGTTTGACGTCACTTGTGTTGGGGGCACCTGTGGTGACCCATGAGCTCTGACAGAGAAAATGGTCTCCCGAGCTACATTTTTGGCTGTGATGGCCTCCTGCAACCCTCTGCCAGCAAAAACAGAGCTCAGGATAGACAGACGTGGCCCTCCTCACCTCCGTTTTCGCTGGCAGAGGCACCGCAGGCTGGTCTTTTACGGTTTCCAGGGCAGTCCTGTGGGCCAGATCTAAGCACCCCCATGGGCCTTAAGTTTGACACCCCTGATCTAATCTGATCAAATATGAGCATGTCTACAACACTAGACCACTTATTCCATAAATACCTTATATATCCCAAACCCATAAATGTCTAATCCCATAAATATCCCAATATCCCATATTGTAAATATGGTAAATGTCCCAATCCCATAAATGTCTTCAACTTTGATTGATGCATTAGACAATTTCCATTCCATTTCCCATGCAAGAGAGCTGTTTCCCCCTCCATTCCAAATTTCAGGATAAAATAGCCTTCTCCCTTTCCTGCTTGACCCCAAATGCTATGTACACATTAGAACTCAAAGGGAGGAATCAGGGGTGGGTTCTATTTTTTTTTACTACCAGTTCTGTGGGCATGGCTTATTTTGTGGGTGCGGTTTGATGGTCATGTGACAATTCTTTAGGATTTAGCAGAGGTACTGGTCTACCATGCTTTTAACTGCTTGCAGAGCCATACTGCTCTACCCATTTGTTCTTGGAGTATACCAGTCTATCCATTTGTTTTTGGAGCGTACTGGTCTACCACCACACTGTCTTTTATTGCTGATCAGTTGTAGGGTGATCCTTTGAAGCACCGTGGCAAGAGTTTAAACAGTTTTTTTTTTCCTTCTAGCCAATCAGTTGGGACTCGGATGGCAGTGAATAGATTGGGGTCGGGGCCAAGCAGAGGTGGCATTTACCGGTTCTCTGAATTACTCAAAATTTCCACTACCGGTTCGCAAGAACCGGGGAGAACCAGTAGCAACCCACCACTGGGAGGAATTCTAAAACTTGGTGTTTAATGTTGCCACTGATGGATATGGCATCATTGTCCAGCTATACGCTATTTAACTAGAGAAATAAAAGGAGTGAAACCCAGAATCTATGGTTGTGAAAAACTGTCCAGCCAGTGAATTATACTAAATGCAATATCTTTCTGCTAGAAAGATAATGTTAGAAATAAGGCTAAAGTATTCTTCATGATTATTATAGCTATTATCACACCTTCCCTCCACATTTCCCCAGTAACACAGATAATGCTATTTTTCCCGCCATTCAGGGGCCTTTATATTAAACCTTTGTAATAACCCAACAATAGTTAGAAATTGTCGTATACATTCTACTAAAAAGTGAATTAGAGAGATCCTGGATAGGTCAGTCTGTCTACCAGCTGTCCACCAGTGAAACAAACTCATCATAAGACATTCAGGTCCCAGGGATGAAATGATTAAAATCTTCACGCAATAAGAAGTATAGCAACTGCAGTTTTGTTCATGTTTTTTTCCCCACTGCTTTGTAACATCTGGGGTTTTTTTTCCCCATCTTCTATGATGCTCAAGAGCAGGTAGACAAAGGACACAAAGACTTCAGAGATGGAAGACTAGACTTTCCACTTTCTCCTGCTCTAAAAGGTAAACGTAAAATAATTTCATTTTTTAAAAAAATCTTCTCCTGTTTGTCATCTTAGGGATCTTCTGTTCCAAAGATATTTGCATTGCATAGTTAAGGGAGAGAATGCTTAAAAGCTTGTGAGAGACATGTAGTCTCTTCCTTAGCTTAGTTTGCCATGACAATAAGATTTGGAGATAAAGCCTACTTGTCCCCATCTCTCAATTCCTCCCCATTGCCCAAGAGATGAAATTCTTGTGGGATTCCTTATTTGTAGCTGATATATTCCTTGTCTGCATTGTGTTTATATTAATTAATGCTGATATATTAACCTAGAGCCTTCTTTCAAATAAAAAGCAATTAGGTCACATCATTATCTATTCAAGGTCAGAGGTTTTTTTTGGGTGTGTGTGGTGTGGACCCCCTTCCAAAGTAGGTTACCCTAAATAAATGATGCAAAAAATAAAAATAAAAATTCAGACTCTCTCTCACTCTGAGTTACAGGCTGTTTCCTTTTCAGTGTGTTCATTAACCAGGATTCTAGGTACTGAGGCAAAATTCCATTTAGAACTATTTATAAAGTAAATATATAGGGAGGTGACTTCTAGAATTTACAGGCAGTACAACAAGTAAATAAAAACTGGCTCTAAATTGCACTGGATTTCTTCCTGTCCTTTTTCTTCCCTTCCAATCCCATGCAAGATAATTAAAACCTGATAGATTAGATTAGATTAGATTAGATTAGATTAGATTGACAGATATAGAGTTAGATGGGGTAGAGATAGATAGGTAGGTAGAGATAAATGATAGATGGTAGGTAGATAATAGATAGATAGATAGATAGATAGATAGATAGATAGATAGATAGATAGAGATAGGTAGATAGAGATAGATGATGGATAGATAGAAGATAGATAGATAGATAGATAGATAGATAGATAGATAGATAGAGATAAAGACAGTAGGGAGATAGAGATAGATGATAAATAGACAGACAGACAGATAAATGGGTAGAGATAGGTAGGTAGAGATAGATGATGGATAGATAGATAGATAGATAGATAGATAGATAGATAGATAGATATAAAGACAGTAGAGAGATAGATAGATGATAGACAGACAGATAGACACCACATCACACTCATTACATGTATAAAAAAAGACAGTATAATATAGATTCACATCATTATATTCCTTATACATATACACTTTTTGAACAAATTTCCTTCCCTCCACCCTGCTCTTCAAAAGCGAGGAGAGGAAATTTAATGGAAAATGAGCTTGGTAGATTTAATTCCTATTTATGGATTTACCTTTTTCCTAATCTACAAGAAACAATCTCTTGATTTTTCAGTCCATGTGCATACCTGTGCATGTTATATTATAAATTTAGTGGGAAATTGTTCTAAATAGGTGAGGGGTTGAATTTCAATTGGATTAAGTAAAGTAAAACATTTTCTCACTTTCCATATTCTAATTATATTCATTTAAGCTTTCTATTTTTCTTTCTTTCTTTTTCACCCCATCGTATTCTTGTTTGATAACACTAGAGCTCATTTCACAGGAAATAGATTCAGACTGAGTTAAATAATAACGAAGCAAAATGTTCTTCATAACTTTTTAACATCAGTTCTGTAATCAATTTAATTTTAATGACTGAAGTTACAGTTACATAAACTTAAGGCAATAATATGATTAGCTGAAATTTTAAGTAAATTACCCAGGCATTTGCAGTCACAAGACAACTGTGAAATAAGTTGATCTATCTAATTCAGTTGATTTAGCTCATCAGCTCTTTGAATATTGAAGAAATGAAATTTGTTTATAAAACAGCAGGAAACTTTTTTTCCTCTTAACTACAAGTAGTTGGAATGAGGAAAGAAATTAATGCATCCAAGTGCTTCTCTTTCCAGCTGTAAATCTTTCTGTCCATCTTTCTATTTTTTTCCCTTTGGGTCTTCAAATTCCTAAATATTCTCCCCTGAAGGAAAGAAAAAAAAATCTTTACCTGTATAGGATTCTGAAGATGATGAAGGTCTTTCAAACAAAATGGACAGAAGGACAGCAAAGAAAATAGGGATTAAGTAGAAAAATGCCTCAATATGGAAAGTGAAGATGAAGGAGGAGGAGGAGAAGAAAGAGAAGGTTTGAACACAAAGGTTGAAACAATTTCTTTTCATTTGATTCGAAAAAAGAAAGAAAAATGTCTTACATGGAATTGCCTAGCAAAGAATTTTGTTGTTGTTAATTGCGAAGTCATGTCTGACCCATAGCGACCCCATGGACAACGTTCCTCTAGGCTTTCCTGTCCTCTACCATCCTCTGGAGTCCATTTAAGCTTATGCCTACTGCTTCAGTGACTCCATCCAGCCACCTCATTCTCTTCCATCCCCTTCTTTTGCCCTCAATCTTTCCCAGCATTAGGCTCTTCTCCAGTGAGTCCTTCCTTCTCATTAGGTGGCCAAAGTATTTGAGTTTCATCTTCAGGATCTGGCCTTTTAAAGAGCAGTCAGGGTTGATCTCCTCTAGGACTGACCGGTTTGATTGCCTTGCTGTCCAAGGGACTCGTAGGAGTCTTCTCCAGCTCCATAGTTCAAAGCCTTCAATTCTTTGGCACTCAGCCTTTCTTATGATCCAGCTTTCACAGCCATACATTGTAACTGGGAAAACTATAGACTTGACTATATGCACTTTTGTAGGCAGGTGATGTCTCTGCTTTTTAGTATGCTATCTAGATTTGCTTCAGGATTCTAATATAAGTAGCTGGAAATATAGGTTTGGGGTAAACATAGTTTTTTTATGAACCAAAATGTTCCACCAATCTTGCACTTCAGATATACATGTTTGCTTCAAGCTATTAGATGGTCTTTAGGTACTGATATTTTCAAATGACATTAATTCTTTTTCGATCTGTTGTGACAATTGTTCCTTCACCAACTATAGGGATCCTTTGGACAGGTAGACCAAAGAGTTTTGTATCAGCATGGAATTTCATTTGCATAACTCCCTTGCCAGCATATATATTAAGATCCTTCATGGTTCTGTTTTAGATGAAAATCTAAACATAATTTAATTTCAGCCTGCCTTTGATTACTCAGGTTACTAATGAATAGCACGTATATTTGCCCTTTGCATTAGAATGTTTTGTCAATGCTGATATAGAAATATATTGTTAAGGAGCCATGGTGGCACAGTGGTTAGAATATAATATTGCAGGCGAATTCTACCACCTCTCAACAGTTCGATTCTGATTGATTCTGATCGTTTCAAGGTTGATTCAGCCTTCTATCCTTCCAAGGTCAGTCAAATGAGGACCCAGATTGTTGGGTGTAATATTCTGACTCTGTAAACTGCTTAGAGAGGACTGTAAAGCACTATGAAGGAGTATATATTGTACGTCTAACTGAAATTGCTAATGTGTTCTCTCTTTTTTTTAGCTTTTTAAAGCTTAACTTTAAGTAGCTTAATTTAAGTGTTTCTTATTCTCTTAGTTCTTAAACATAGTAAAGGTATAAATATTTTTTCCCCACATTTATTTAGTATGTCATGAACTTTGTTATGCTGCTGATGAAGGAAGGTTACATCCATCTCATAATTATTAAATCTATTCTCCAGATTTAACACAGAGACTCTAAGCTATTTCTAAGAGAATCAGTGTGCTGAATATGTTACACAGGTCACATATCTATTTCCAAATGGACCTTTTGATTTTTTGAGAAACAAGCGTACAGTCTTACCAAAGAAACAATTAGTGCAATTATTACTAATTACATCGTTCCTGTTCCTCACTTGTTGATCAATTTAAAATGTGTGAAATGACATGAACTGGTTATAATAAATGTTCAGTCTTGATGGAAGTTCAAATCGGAATTACCAATGGTTCAGATGAGACTGACTGCTGACTGTGTCAAATTTTCTGACTTGCTTCCTGTATCTCTAAAATTGCACAGATTTTTTTTTTTAAAAAAATAGTTTTTAAATAACTGGAGAATCAAAAGGTCTGTTAGGAAAAAAAATGTTAAAACTCAAACATCCAGTGAGGTAGGAAAATAGTAATGTGCAGAGTAAAGACAATGTTTTATATTTAGAGATTCTTGGTCCATTCAGTGGATATTTTGTAAGTACCGATCTATTTACATAGAATGTCCAAAGCAGTGGTGAAATCCATTTTTTTTAACTACCAGTTCATGGGTGTGGCTTGGTAGGCATGGCAGGAGAAGGATACTGCAAAATCTCCATTCCTACCCTACTCTGGGGCCAACCAGAGGTGGTATTTGCCAGTTCTCTGAACTACTCAAAATTTCCGCCACCAGTTCTCCAGAACCTGTCAGAACCTGCTGTATTTCACCTCTGGTCCAATGTCTCTGAATGCTTGCTGAATTAAAAAAAAAAAATTAAAAAGGAGGGGAAGGAGGAAGGGAAGGAAGGAAGGAAGATAATAATCAAGTAAAAGAGCAACCTGTTCATTTTTTTTTTTTTAATTTATTTATATGCCGCCCTTCTCCAGAGACCCAGGGCGGCTTACTATGTGTTACATGCGTAAAATGTACAATGTGGCCTACATTTATTTAAAGACATAGCTCAAAATTATAGTTCATAGGTTATCTCAAATCTCATTAATTAAGGAAGCAGGATGTGACTAGTGATTTATATCAGTGGACAAAATGCTTTGAACTCGCAACATATTGATCCCAAATGTCTCCTTAGGAGCCCAAAACATTTTCTGTTTTCACTTTAAGTGTCCCAACACTGTTTTAACCATTCCAAACATGTTCTAAGCTCAAAACAGCTTTGAGTTGGAATTGCTTCTTTTGAAATAGACACACTTCCATATGGTCAGGACAGTGACTGGAACTTTCTGATGGAATTGAAATGAGGTGTTTGGGGTTTAAAACGTTTGAAAAGCAATGCAATGTTCACATCTCTGCTAATTTCCCTGAAAATGAGACTCCCTGGACTTCAGTCTAAGGCACATTGTCCTATTGTTTGACATCTGCAGAAACACCTCTGTTCTGCTTCTTTCTTCCCATCTCCCCAAATATCTTCTATAGGGCTCTCTACAGGGAAATCAAGATGCCAAATTTAGAGCTTCAGGCATGCAAAGTCTTGCAGAAACTCTGATGAGAGATTGTGAGATAGAAAACAGGAGGAAGACAATCTTCCTGATGTTTCTTCAAAAGGTGTAGATCGGGGGTGTCAAACTCAATTTCATTGAGGGCCACATTGGGGGCTGGGTGGATGTGGCCAGGGTGGGTATGGCCAGGGTGTGTGACAGGCAACACTCGGCCTCCTGCACTCTCCTTGGGAGCAAAAAAGGGGCCGCACTTCCCCACACCCTGTTTTGGGCCTAGGAGGCCTCCCTGAAGCCTCCTAGGAATGAAAATGGGCCATGGGGCAGGTGTGCCACACCCCCTCTGTGGCCCATTTTGGGCCTAGGAGACCTCCCTGCACATACCGGGAGCCAAAATGGGGCACATGGGGACTCCTGGAAATGGTGCGGAGGGACAGGGAGGGGCAGAGCCAGTCAGCAATTTAGCTATCAGTTCACCCGAACTGGCCCGAACTGGCTGAATCCCACCACTGGGTGTGGCCAGCTCAATGTCACTTATCGAGGCTCTGTTTTTGGCTGCAATGGCCTCCTGTAGCCCTCTGCCAGTAAAAACAGAGCTCAGGGGTGCCACGTGCGACTCATCCAGGCTCCATTTTCAGATGTGACGGCCTCCTGCAACCCTCTGCCAGCAAAAACAGAGCTTGGGGAGGATGTGCTCAGCCCTCCCGAGCTCCATTTTCACTGGGAGAGGCATGGTGGGCCAATCCACTGTTTTCAGGGTGGGCCCGCGGGCCAGATCTAAGCACCCCACAGGCCAGATCCAGCCTGCGGGTCTTGAGTTTGACACCCCTGGTATAGATGGTACTGAGTTTGTTTGTTTGTTTGTTTGTTTGTTTGTTTGTTTGTTTGTTTGTTAACAAATACAAGGAAACAAGTAACAGTATAGACATGGACATGGACACATGAATTTTTTTTTTGGCACAAATTAAAGGATATAAATAAGCAAAACATAGCCATAAACACATTAAATGAGTACATATAAATGGGAACAGTAGGACAGGGATGGTAGGCACGCTGGTGCACTTATGCATGCCCCCTTAGGGAACCTCTTAAGAAATGTGGAAGGTCCATGGTAGACAGTTTAAGGTAAAAGGTATGGGGGTTAGAGAGATTAACAACAGGATCAGGTAGAGTGTTCCAGACATTTACTACTCTATTGCAGAAGTTCATATTTCCTACAATCAAGATTATAGTGATTTACATTGAGTTTGAATCTATTGATATTGTACAATCTATTGTTTTATTATGGTTGAAATTAAAGTACTCATTTACAGGTAGGACATTATGGTAAATAATCTTGTGTATTAAGCTTAGGTCAGAACATAGACGGCGTAGTTCAAGGCTATCCAGGCCTAAAATTTCAAGCCTGGGGTATAGGCCACTTTGGTGGCCCGTAGGGATTCCTAAGACCAAATCCTTGTTTTTTGTGGAAGCCTATCAGACAGGTCTATGTCTATCCTTGAGGCTAGTCTAACACATAATGGAGTCGATGTCTGTAACAACAGCCTTGATAATATTCACTAGAGGATGGACTTTTCTGGGAAAGAAAAAAAAAAAAACATCTGTCACCTCCAGAATGCCATTGATCTGTAAAAATTAAATAATGTCTATGTTTTCTTGTGCCTGTTTCTGAAGGAAAACAGCTATAAAAAATTGTGTGTGGCTTCTTTTGAAGGATTGAATGCATCAGAAACTGCTCCCAGTCCTGTTACAGGTCCACTGGCTGCCAAACAAATAAGGCAATTTGTTTGCTTATTAGGCGACAGGAGCTTCAGATTTTCCTAAGGAAAAAGAATGGTGTTTTTTAAAAAAGATTAATTACATCTTAAAGGGGGATAGATGCAAGGAAAAGTAAAACCTATTACAACCCGGTAGATTCAGTCTGCATTAACAGACATAGCCTCTTATGTTCTGGAGTAGCCTTGGGCAGTTGGCATAGCCTAATTGGGAAATAAGTCTTAATTCTGAGGTAAATTTGTTGTTTAGTGTGAAACCCCTGGTGAATGGCCCCTGCCAAAGCAGGTCCCGAGTCATAAAAGATAAACGATTTTCAGACACATGCTAATTAATTTGTCATATATTGGTGCTAATGGTCTTCTGTGAAACACGATGAGTTTTCAGGAGGTACATGAAAAACAGCAACAGGCAGGCAACAACTACCTGTTCTAATTCAAGGTTCTGGCAACAAATAATATTTCCTACGTGGCTGTGCAGGGAAGTTCCAGATGATTGAGGAGATGAGAAGAAGTACCTACTCTGCTGTCCTCTTTTGTTAATGGTTAATGTGACATAATCAGGGGTGGGATTCTACTGGTTCTGACTGGTTCGGGCAAACCAGTAGCTCCAACGATCAGCTAGGAGAGAACCAGTTAGCTCCAAGAATCAAGTGGGCCCGCCCGCTCCTGCGCTTTACTGACCTATATCTCCTCAGCTGATTCTCATGGCAAAATGGATTGCTGCGCCTCAGCTGTGTTACTCCCCAGAAGTAATGTGGAAGGGAAGTTTTCGTAAAACTGCACACGTACACACGCTCAGCAAAGCATGCAATCACCAAACCAGTTGTTAAACCACAGGATCCCACCACTGGACATAATGGATTGTGTAGATGAACATTTTAGCCCTTGTTGTCAGGTGTGAACAACCCCACACATGAAGAGTTTGTATTAGCTACTTTACTGTTGCAGTGCCTATTTCACAGGAACCTTCTCAGACTGGCAGTGCTCCTGGGTAAAGGCTAGATGAAGTTCAACAGAATTCAAAGGGAGTCAGACCTTGACCTTTTGTGTCTACATAATGATTCCAGACTAATTCCCCACTTAACCCTTCCTTCTGATTTGTTATATTTGCATGTTGTGTGTGTGTTTATAGAGAAAGGGAGAAAGAGGAAGAGAAAACTAATGCTGTTTAAAAAACACATGGATTTTTAACATTTATTTCCCCTATATCCAGTGGTGGGATTCAGCCAGTTCGCACGACTTCTGGAGAACCGGTTGTTAACTTTCTGAACAGTTTGGCAAACTGGTTGCTGGAAGAAATCATTAGGGCAGAGAACCAATTGTTAAATTACTTGAATCCCACCACTGCCCATATCCCTTTCTATACTCTTTCCCTATAAATTATGCATTTTGTGTGTGGGTGTATGGGTGTGCATGTGTGTGCATGTTTTAATGCTGGAATGCAAGTGCATACTTTCCAAACTAGGAACTGAACCACAAAATTCAATTAACAATTAAAGTTGGTTAAAATATTATGGACTAGATTTGAAAGTATGAGAATGAATGATATATTATTCCCCATAGCAAAGAGAAGAAGAGATGGTTAAACTGATTATTTTATCCAAATAGAAGATTGCTGTATTTTTCGGAGTATAAAACACACCTTTTCCTCCCCTAAAAGAGGCTGAAAATTTGGGTGCGTTTTATATTCAGAAAGCTTTTTCGAAGCTTTTTTTCAGCCCTAACGAGGCGCTAATGAGGCGCTAACGAGGCACTAGCGAGCGATCTTCCCAGCGTTGCCTGCTCCCTCCACTCTCTGCTGTGCTTTAACAAGGCGTTAGCAAATGAAGCAATCTCCATGCTTTACTCCGACTCTCAGCTGTTCTTTAGAAGCTTTTTTTCAGCCCTAACTAGGTGCTAGCCGAGTGAAGCTATCTCCCTAATTTTCTCATTGCTGCTTCCTCTCAGCTGTGCCTTAAAGGTGAAACTCGAAAAATTAGAATATCGTGCAAAAGTTCATTTATTTCAGTAATGCAACTTAAAAGGTGAAACTAATATATGAGATAGACTCATTACATGCAAAGCGAGATAGTTCAAGTCTTAATTTGTCATAATTTTGATGATTATGGCTTGCAGCTCATGAAAACCCCAAATTCACAATCTCAGAAAATTCGAATATTGTGAAAAGGTTCAATATTCTAGTCTCAAAGTGTCCCACTCTAATCAGCTAAGTAAGCCATTACACCTGCAAAGGGTTCCTGAGCCTTTAAATGGTCTCTCAGTCTGGTTCAGTAGGAATCACAATCATGGGAAAGACTGCTGACCTGACAGTTGTGCAGAAAACCATCATTGACACCCTCCATAAGGAGAGAAAGCCTCAAAAGGTAATTGCAAAAGAAGTTGGATGTTCCCAAAGTGCTGTATCAAAGCACATTAACAGAAAGTTATGTGGAAGGGAGAAGTGTGGAAGAAAAAGGTGCACAAGCAGCAGGGATGACCGCAGCCTGGAGAGGATTGTCAGGAAAAGGCCATTCAAAAGTGTTGGGGACTTTCACAAGGAGTGGACAGAGGCTGGAGTCAGTGCATCAAGAGCCACCATGCACAGACGGATCCTGGACATGGGCTTCAAATGTCATATTCTTCGTCAAGCCGCTCCTGAACAACAAACAAAGTCAGAAGGGTCTTATCTGGGCTAAAGAAAAAAAGAACTGGTCTGTTGTTCAGTGGTCCAAAGTCCTCTTTTCTGATGAGAGTAACTTTTGCATCTCATTTGGAAACCAAGGACCCAGAGTCTGGAGGAAGAATGGAGGGGCACACACTGCAAGATGCTTGCAGTCCAGTGTAAAGTTTCCACAATCTGTGTGGATTTGGGGAGCCATGTCATCTGCTGGTGTTGGTCCACTGTGCTTCATTAAGTCCAGGCTCATGCTTATACTTTTCAGAGGTCCGATATTGTTCTATGTACAATCCTTGTTTTATTGATTTCATGTAATATTCTAATTTTCTGAGATTGTGAATTTGGGGTTTTCATGAGCTGCAAGCCATAATCATCGAAATTATGACAAATCAAGGCTTGAACTATCTCGCTTTGCATGTAATGAGTCTATCTCATATATTAGTTTCACCTTTTAAGTTGCATTACTGAAATAAATGAACTTTTGCACGATATTCTAATTTTTCGAGTTTCACCTATATATGCTTCTAAACAGAAGCATAGAAGTATATTTTAGAAGTATAGAAGTATTGCTGGTGTTGTGCGAAAAAAACCCTTTGTGTCTCAGCATCTTTGACTCTGGATACCTCACTAAGACAGGATGAACTTCAGCCCAACTTTAGTTGAGTATCTTCTTAGCCCAGCAGCAGAAGACTTGTCTCTTCATTAGATTACCAGTATGGATTCTTTCCTTCCTCTTCTGTGGTTAATTATAATCCTGCAGGAATCTTAAAACATATCACTTTCCACTTTCTTTGTTTAAAAAATTGTCCTTGGTCTTTTTTAGCCCAAAAAATGTTCACCTGTCTTCATTTATCATATGCACTTTAATAACGTCTCCTGTTGACCAGATCATCTGGACTGCTTTCAGAAAGCCCCTTTCTCTTTGCAGGCCATTAATTTTACAAATTTTAATTGTACACCTATCTGACAGTTTTAATTTTCCTGAGATCCTGGGTATGATTTTTTTTTAATCAAGATGCAAAACTTCAGAGCCGAGTGGTTTCTTTGTCCTGGAAATTTGACTGAAGTGAGACGGAGATAGGCAGAGAAATATGACATTACTGAGGGCTTGAAATCTTCCAACTAAAGGAACATCTACTAGGTGAAACTGCCCATTACAGGTAAGTCTGTGGATCACAGCAGAATTTATGGGGGAAACAGAGAGTCTGCAGAATTGAGATTTATAGTTGGAAATAATGCTGTTTCACCATTCCTGTAAGACAAATGTATTTGATCCTGTTAACACAAGATGCTGTCCTAGTGTACATAACAGATTTGTATCTCCTCAGGCTGACAGCAAGCTGAACGTGGTGATGTACACACCACCAAATGACTTAGGATATACTCTACTCTTAATAAATAACCAATTACACTCAAGGTCTGCTCAGGTAGGTCACTTTCACCATACCAGGTTCCCTCCAACCAGGTTAGGAGCATCAAAATATAAATGCTGAAAACAGGCTACAAACAGAGAGTTTGTAGGAAAAGAACCATTCTAATTTTGCCATTTGGTTCAAAATTTGCATTTTATATAGATCTGGTTTCAGAGGGACGTGGTGGCTTAGTGGTTAAGATGCTGAGCTTGTCGATCAAGAGGTTGGCATTTCAGCGGTTTGAATCCCTAGTGCCGCGTAACGGGGTGAGCTCCCGTTACTTGTCCCAGCTTCTGCCAACCTAGCAGTTCGAAAGCAGTGAGCCATGAACCACTAATGAACCACTAATGAAAGCAGTGAGCCATGAACCACTAATGAACCACTTAGTGAGAGGATGAGAGAAAGAGTGAGAAAGAGAAAGAACATAATAAACACCTCTAGGCTCATGTACTGGTGGTCATTGTTTGAGCAGGGCTGTCAAACTCATGGTGTCGAGCCTAGCAACCTGCTCGACACCGCTAACAAGTGTTGAAAGCATCGAGGGACATATACATACTTGGTGGTGGTGGCACTGGGTGCAGGCAGCCGTCTGCGGGGTGAGGGGAGGGGGTATCGGGTGCGACAGGCTTAGGACGTCTCCAAATGACGCTGCAACCAGCACCTTCGAGAACCAGCTGAGATGCTTCCGCGCTAACAAGGGTGTGGTGATAAACGGGGGTGTGGCTTAAAAAGGGTTAATGAGAAGGGAGGGCTATATAAACACCCGTTTCTAGTAGACTGTAGCACCAATTTCATTCGTCTTTACGAGTCACAGCGTGTAGCCGTCCACGGACGCGAATAAACCTGCGTGCCAAAAAGAGCTGAAAGGGCTGCTGCTGTGTTTTGATTGCGTCTCGCACAGTCAACCTGAGACATGGTCTGTGAGCCAGATGCATCACATAGGCCGGGTGTGCCATGCCCAGTGCTGGGCTGCTGCCGGTTCAGACAAACTGGTAGTTGTGACCTGCGGGTGGGTTCACCCACCCACCCGAGCACAATCCCATCATATATTGCTGTGTTGTTTGACAGCGGATGCATGTGTGGATGGCGCCCACAAGTGAATTCCCATGTTTTGTGATGCTGCACACATGCGCGGATGGCATTCATTCACATTTCCGGTGCTGGGTGAACTGGTTGTTACGGTATGTGGCGCCCACCTCTGGTCACGCCTGGTTTAGCATTGGGGGAAAAAGTCACGACACGGCATGTGACACTGCCCTGATGATGGGAGTTTGACATCCCTGAAGTAGACCAACTGGTTACTTATATAAAGAATTGAACCCCTTATCTATTCCCACCACAGCTTGATCAATTAGCTTAAGGAAGCATCGGTTCATTCAATTTCCTTTCCTTGATACTGTTACAAAGAAGAAGGTAATTCTTTATGAAAAGATCCTCTTGAAACATGCCCTTCTCTGAATATTTCCGTGCTGTTCCCCAAATTATGCAACTCAAACAGAGATACAGAAAAGTCTGTAGAAAAATGCCTGAAGTAGCAAAAATCAGGAAGAAAATGCATTCTGAGAAGAAGAAGAAAATACTTTGTAAACATTATCAACATTAAGAGCTGCGGATTTTACTCCGTTAGTTGTTTCCGAATATGGGCGGGGGGGAAAGGTGCTCATCTCCATTTCAAGGCCATTGAACCTGCACTGTATGAAGACATTTCCACAGTCAAATGACCAGCATGACATCATGAAGCACTGTTACCTTCCCATCGAAGTGGTACCTATTGATCTACTTGCATTTGCATGCTTTCAAACTGCTAAGTTGGCAGGGGCTGGGATGATGACAGAAGCTCACCCAGTCATGTGGTGCATGGGTCTTGAACCTAGGCTGCCAGCTTTGCCAGCTGACAAACCCAGCATCTTAATCACTGAGCCGCCCTAAGGAACAGGGCATATATTTGAAAAAGTGACTGAAACTAGATTTGAAACTGAATTTCTGAAAGAAGGGGGAAAAAATGGAGAGAAATCAACATTGATGGATTTTTCCATCCCTAGCTACAATCTGATTCCAGGGGTTCTCATAGGATAGTTATAAAACTAACAGAGATATCCAATTTGATTGATTAACTTTGACATTTCCTAAGGCTTTGCTTAAGTAAGGAACCACAGGATACAAATAAGAACAAGAAGGATTTATTGAGGTTTTTTTTTTTGTTTTCTTACCTTGTTTGAGAGTTAAACAAAAAAAACAAAAACAAAACCCAAAACATATTCCATTATGTGCAACGGGGAAGGTAATAAATAAAGGTCAGGTTTCTTTGCAGGTATATTTCATACATTTCCTTCTTTGTCTGTCATTTTGTGAATCAGGGAAAGGAGAAAAGAGGAAATTTTTGTAAGTTCCTGGAATATTAGTTTTAAGATTAGGCAGCTTTGGGAGCATGTAAATCTTGTTAAGTTTGACTCTGTTGCAGTGGTGAAATGTAAAATTTGTTGCTACTGGTTCTGTGGGCATGGCTTGGTGGGTGTGGCTTGGTGGGAGGGGTCATGTGACAGTGGGTGTGGCCAACTTTTTAAAAAAAAATTAAACATTTTTTTACTACCTATTCACCAGAACTGGTAGTAAAAAATACTTTTAAAAAAGTAAATAAAAGGTTCTGACGATCGCGCAGCACAGCTGTGATCATCAGAATCTTTTTAAAGGATTTTTTTACTACCTATTCACCGGAACCAGTAGTAAAAAATGCTTTAAAAAAGTTTTAAAAAAGGTTCCGACAATAGCGCAGCACAGCTGATTGACAATCAGCTGATTGACAATCACCTGTGCTGCACAATCATTGGAACCTTATTTTTACCTTTTTAAAGTGTTTTTTTACTACCAGTTTGCCTGAACTGGAGCGAACTGGTAGCATTTCACCCCTGCTCTGTTGCCTTGCCCACCAAAGTAATATATTCCACATCTGTGATCCTAGAGGTCAGAAAATCAGCATATTACTTGGTGACACCTTCATGTGGTTTTCCTGGCAATGGCATAGAAGTGGTTTTCCAGTGTCTTCTTCTGAGATAGTTAGGACTGCAGAGATGGTTCTTCTGAGATAGGACTGCAGAAGGAACAATTGCGACCAAGCTGCTTTCCATAGAAGACCTGTATATTGTGTGGGTCAGAAGGAGGGATGAAAATATATCAGCAGACCCTTCACATCCAGGACATAAACTGTTTCAACTTGTCCCCTCAGGATGCTGCTATAGGGTATTGCATGACACAACAAATAGATACAGGGACAGTTTTTTTCCTTTGTGCCATCGCTCTGCTGAAAACCTATTTTTCACAATACTGTCTAATGTCTACTGTATGTATATTTACCCATGTAATATCACTGTATTATCTCCTCCTCCTCCTCCTCCTCCTCCTCCTCCTCCTCCTCCTCCTCCTCCTCCTCCTCCTCCTCCTCTTATTGGTATTGTTATTATTATGGTGATTATTATTCTGTTGCTTTATATGTACACTGAGAACTTCTGCACCTGATACAAATTCCTTGACTGTCTAATCACACTTGTCCAAATAAAGCATTCTCTTCTCTTCTCTTCTCTTCTCTTCTCTTCTCTTCTCTTCTCTTCTCTTCTCTTCTCTTCTCTTCTCTTCTCTTCTCTTCTCTTCTCTTCTCTCCTCTCCTCTCCTCGCCCCTCCCCTCCCCTCCTCTCCTCTCCTCTCCTCTCTTCTCTTCTCTTCTCTTCTCTTCTCTTCTCTTCTCTTCTCTTCTCTCCTCTCCTCTCCTCGCCCCTCCCCTCCCCTCCCCTCCCCTCCTCTCCTCTCCTCTCCTCTCCTCTCCTCTCTTCTCTTCTCTTCTCTTCTCTTCTCTTCTCTTCTCTTCTCTTCTCTTCTCTTCTCTTCTCTTCTCTTCTCTTCTCTTCTGCAGTTTCTCCTACAACCCTGTGATTTCCTTCATCTACCTCTGATGTAGTAACCAGAGCTTAGCTTCTGAACAAGACCATGACATGCTGAGTTCAGAAAGTAGCAAAATCCAATATTTGTTAGCAACCTCAGAGATTTTCTTAGCGTGTTCTATCGTCCTGGTATGTTACTTCCCTAATAGCATGTAATTCTCATGGAGAGCAGTGTAGCCTTAAAGAAAAATCTTGTAACTGTGGCATACTTCTCTTCTAAACCTGTTAACTACTGCTAATTTTTGGTGTTTTCCATTGCTAAATGCTCCGTTGCAGGAATTCTCCTTTATTTTTTAATTTAATAGATTTATATGGCCCTTCAAACTCACACATGGATTTTTTCCCCCTTTCGTAGCTGGAATTTAATTGTTTAGTAAAAATGTAGTTTGATGACAGTTGCCATAACAATGGAGGTTTTTAAGACAGCTGTTGGTGTCAGCTTCTATGCTGTTGTTATTCACCGATCACTGGAGTTAATTTTAAAAAGAGCTGTGATCACTCTTTATCAATCTTTAGCAACAAACATCTGAAGTGACATGATTTTCATCACATTTCCTCCAAGTTCAATCAGGTGACATACTAAATATTTATGGGCAATCACACTTTTTAATATATATATATATATATATGGCCTCTGCTACTTTTCACTTTAATTACTGGTACAGATGAAATACTTGATATGAAGCTGGCTAGAGTTTTTCTTTAGCACATCCAGTAACAAAACATACACAGAAATCTTTTTTTACACCTTTTTTCCCCCTGAAAGTATTTGACTTTCAAATGAAATTGAGGCTAAATATCCTGAATATTTTAATTTTTTTTTAAAAAAGGAATGCCAACTTTTTTAAAAACTACTTCCAAAGCAACATCGAATCAGAGAATACTGTGATATATTCTCTACTGCTGATTTAACAAACAATATTCCAGCTCTTGACTCTTTCCCTTAACTGCTATGGATACAGTAATCTTCCCATAATGTTGAAATTTGGGCTGTATTTATTAATTTGTTTGTTGATTGATTTACTTATTTTCAATCCATCTCCTGCAGAGGGAGGGGGATCTGGCTGGTGAATTTTCTTTGATATACATTTGGTTTCTTGGGGCACGACTGCTCAGTGGTTAAAGAGGCTGAGCTTGCCAGCTGGAGAGCTGAAAGCCGGGGTTCGAGACCCGAGCTCTGCACAACAGGGTGAGCTCCCATTCCTTGCCTCAGCTTCTGCCCACCTAGCAATTTGAAAGCATGAAAATGCGAGTAGATGAATAGGTACCACTTTGATGGGAAGGAAACTAGGTTCTGTGAACCTTTGGCATATAGCCATACTGGCCACAGGACCACTGAAATTGTCTTCAGACAATGCTGGCTTCCTCGGCTAAGAAACAGAGATGAACACTGTGCCTTTTACATTTGCCTTACATTTGGTTTGCAAATGTATACATATAAATATGTACCAAAGGCAACATATTGTGTCCTCTTCAGGAAAATCTCCTAAAATACGACATTGCCTATAAGAGTTTTCAAATTTTTCTGCCCTTAAAAAATTACCTAATCCTATCAGTACATTGTTTTTGATGGAGTATAATAAATTTACACTATACAATTGGAAAAAAAAAGTTACAGGAAGTCTGCTTTTCAACATTGACTGTATCTTGATCCTCAAGTTCCTTAAATTGGAAGAAAAGAAAAAAAAAGAGTATTCAATAGTAATCTTAACAGCATAAATTGTATATATCAGTTTATTCAAGGGACTGTGATTGATTTTTTTTTTTTTTTTAAAAATATGAATACATTTTCCAAGGTTTTGTCTCTCAGGTGTAGTTTGGACCTCTGCTGTTAAAATATGAGGACATCAAGAGACTTTGCTGCCTGAAGCATAGTATTAAATTCAACAATATCGCTTCAGGCAAAACCTGAAAGCTTATGAAAGCAACTCCTACTTCTTTTGCCCTGGTTGAAGCCCATGGGAGACGTAATCTGAAATGGCACGAATAGATAAAGAAGCTGGTACCCTTTGCGTAAATTTAAATCTATCTCGCACACACTTTCTTTTTAATAAACAATAATTATCCCAGGTCCTTGGGAAGGACTCGATGGATGGGTGCAGTGGTGAAATTTGAACTGGTTTACCACCGGTTTGCAGGCCGAGCATTTACATGCCTTACATATGCTGTGCATGGAAAAAGGAGGCTTGGGAAGGTAAGTAGAACAGTGAGGGGGGGAGGAACAGCTTTGCTGCATGATTTAGATTCACTAGAAAGCAGGATTTCCTGCTTTCTAGCGATTTTAAATCACACGGCACAGCTGATCGTCAGAAACAGTAGGTTTTTTTTTAACTACCGGTTCGCCCAAACTGGTAGTTTTTAATCACTACTGGTTCACCTGAATGGTTATGAACTGGTAGCATTTCACCACTGAGTGGGTGACAATGCCAAATCCCAATTGTACATCTGGAAAGTGGTGGAATGCTGCCGGTTTAACAACTACTGCAACGCTCTCTAAATGGGACTCCCCTTGAGGAGCACCCGGAGGCTCCAACTGGTCCAGAATGTGGCCGCGCGGGTAATTACGGGAGCTGCATGGCGCTCCCGCATAACACCACTCCTGCGCGAGCTGCACTGGCTCCCAGTGGTCTTCCGGGTGCGCTTCAAGATGTTGGTTACCACCTTTAAAGCGCTCCATGGCATAGGACCTAGTTATCTTCGAGACCGCCTTCTGCCACCAACGACCTCCCATCGACCCATGCGCTCCCACAGAGAGGGCCTCCTCAGGGTGCCATCAGCCAATCAATGTAGGCTGGTGACCCCCAGGGGGAGGGCCTTCTCTGTGGGGGCACCCACCCTCTGGAATCAGCTGCCCCCAGAGATAAGGAGAATCCAAGACCTCCGTGCCTTCCGCCGTGCCCTTAAAACTTTCCTTTTCCAACAAGCCGGGCTGGCCTAACAAATCCTTTTAAATAATTTTAAATTCATATGTCTTTTAAATTTTGGGCCAAATTGAGATATTTCCTTTTAATCTGTTCTTAATGTTTGTATTATGTGTTTTTATCTGGCTGTACACTGCCCTGAGTCCCTAGGGAAAAGGGCGGTATATAAATTTGAAGTAAAATAAATAAATAAATAAATAGTTTGGTGAGTGCACACTTTGCACACGCACACCTAAGATGCTTGTGCGCAGCGCTGAAAATGGAGCATTTAGGAGCTCAGCTGCTTACCTTCCAAGTCAGCATTGGTAAGAAGAACAGTGAGGGGGGGAAATCAGCTGTGCCACACGATTGATATGAGCTACAAAGCAGGAAATAAAGGACAGGATAGAGCGGGTGTGGGTGGGTGGGGCCAACTGATCGTCGGAGCTACTGATTCATCCGAACTGGTCTGAACTGGCTGAATTCCACCTCTGCATCTGGCTGATTTTTGCAAGGAATCCTAGTAATAACTTAAAATGTATTTATTATTGAAGTATCAAAATACAAAGTATATAAAAAGTAGATATGGAGTGTAAAGAAAATAGGGAAAAAGAAAGAGAGAGGAAAAAAGCAAGATGATACCAAAAGAGACGATTACATTTAAATTTTAGAAAGAAAACCACAGTGGGAATTAAAAGAAAAAGTAGATTACATCTTGTCTATGGAGATTCTCAGGCAACCAGGTTATGGTTTTCCCAAAGGTGCTTTTTCAAGAGGCAACCGGACATTCTTTGTTTTTCCTTGAAGACGTTTTGCTTCTCATCGGAAAGCTTCTTGGATGAGAAGTGAAACATCTTCAAGGAAAAACAAAGAAACCCTAGATTACACCTTCTCTTCCCTATCAATTATATCCACAACCATGGGATGTAGTTTAGATATTTGATGGAGTGAGTGATTATGTGATTATGTGCCACCAAATTAGTGCCGATTTTACTTGACCATGCACAGCACACTGTGTTTCTCCCTGATGATCTGTCCTTAACTTGGTCTTTTAGGTCTTCCAATGGAAGATCCATCACTGTTGTAACTGAGTAGATCCACCTTATTTTTGGTCATCTTCATCTTCTCCTTCCATCTACCTTTCACAACATAAGAGTCTTCTCCAGAGAGATGAGTTTTCATGTAATGCATCTAAAGTCGTATAATTTGAGCCTGGTCATTTCTGGCTCTCGTGAGAACTTTTGGTTGATTTATTTGATGCTCCATTTGTTTGTTTTCTTCTTTCCTTTCTTTCCCTAATATATTCAATAAACCCAGCAACCTAAATCCACCTAGGTCTGTGTTAGGATATGGTTTGAGCCTAACAAGTTGTTCAGGCAATATATGTGTACTGTAACTTTAATATGAATATGTATTGTGTGACTTTAAAGTTTTCCTGCTGATTCATTGTAATGCTGAGTCATGCTGTAATTAGATAATCACTGGTTGTAATGTATTTAAGAAAGGTACTATAATGTATTCAGTTGATGATATGCTACCATAGTGTATGGAGTTGCTATCATTGTGCTATCATCGGGTGGATGGATCTGTTACCATCGTGGTTTGTGAACCAGAGTGAGTTTGTTATTCTAACCAACTACTGTTTCTGTGGTAAGAAGATTTTGTATCACTGGACTGATTTAACTGGCAAAGACTTGGATTGATTTAAAGACTATGCGATTGTTTTTCCACTATAAAGTAAACTTTTGATAAACCAGTTTGCACATCTCTTATTCATTGCTCTCAGCAACGTTTCTCTGTGCTCTACACTCTGCTGGTTGGTAACACAACAACAATATCCTTAATAATATACTGTAAGCAAGTGAACCATTTATGACTTTAGGTTAACTTCTGCTATGGACATATTCTTGCAATGTTGTCATTTAAACATGTTTTCTAATTTTAGCCTCCTAGTCTGATATCATAGGTAAGATAGGGGATTTCCTCTCCCCGTGCAATCTTGTGCTAGATTTATTCCTGTTGCAACAAACATCTTAGTAAATCACCTATGTGAGTGATGGCTAACCTTTTTGCTGTCACATGCCAAAAGCGGGGGGGGGGGGAGCATGGGGGGTTTGCATGTGTGCGTGCCCACACCCGTAATTCAATGTCCCCTGTGCCCTGCCCCCATGTGTTCCCCCCACTTTTGGCACACGATGACAAAAAGATGACCGGTGTGCCTGGTAGGCCCGTTTTTTGCCCTCCCCAGGCTCCAGAGGCTTTTGTGGAGCCTGGGGAGGGTAAAAAACAGCCTCCCCCACCCCTCCAAGGTCCCTCAGAGGCCAGAAATGGCCCATTTCCTGACTTCTGGTGGGCTTGGAAGACCCGTTTTTTGCCCTCCCCAGGCTCCAGAGGCTTTCATGGAGCCTGGGGAGGGCAAAAATGGCCTTCCCCACCCCCGGAGGCCCTCCAGAGGCTGGAAACGGCCCATTTCCTGACTCCGGTGGGCCCGGAAGGCCCGAAAATCAGCTGGCCAGTGTGTGCATGAGTGCTGGAGCTGAGCTAGGGCAACACTCATGTGCCTACAGATATGGCTCTGCGTGCCACATGTAGCACGCGTGCCTTAGGTTCGCCATCACAGACCTATGTCATAAACTCAATCCTTCTGCGTGGAAGTGCTATGTAGATGCCAGACGTCTAAGAGGTAGCAAGGGAATCTTTCTCTATAGCTCTTCACTTTAAGCACTACTAAGCTTGTTTCACTCACCCTTGAAAGTGAGTTGAGGTTCTACCATCTTTGTTTTCGTACGGCTTTCCTTCCTTTTAAAATAATGTGATGATGGCGTCTCCAGCATTGAAGCATTGAAATGTTTGTGACATTCTTAACAGAAAGGCAATATCCCAATTAATGGGATATGAATAATACTAAAAGCAAACAAAGAAGCCACGTGAAATGGATACAGTTGACAAGTCCTAATCTCTGCTTCCCAATTGAATACAGTCTGTCATTTACTTTCTTGGCAACATTCAGTCTTTTGACTTTTTACAATGATTATCCTTCAGAGTCAAAGCAACTTTATCATATACGGGGAATTGGGGATTAAGCATCAGTAGAGTTCCAAATAATATGTGTAGTTTTTCATTGTTGAAAAGAAGGATGAATGTTGACAGTTGCAGGTAAATTTCAATAAGCAACACATTCGAAAGGGTTTGGCAGAATTCCATCAAACAAAACAAAAATGGACTTATTTCTCAACTCTAATCATTACACGCCACGGATAAAAGGAGCCCAATTTTTTATTTTTATTTAGGTTTGGTTACTTTTATAACCAAACTAATAGTGTTTTAAATAATGAATATGTGAGCCACTTGACAGAGATCAAACATTAAACACCACTGAGTCTGTCAATACCTGTATGGAAAAAAAATGGAAATATTTTCATAGAAATATCTATCAGAGTGAGAAAGAGAGGGGAAATATTTCACACATTCAGAACAAACCTTTCTATAGATTGTTTCCTACAGCATTCTCTCGCTTTCTTGGACAGATTACAAGCCCTTTGTAATATCTTTGCCTGCTATACATTTATAAATATAATGATCCAATGCTCAAGATCTTCTTCAGACACATGGATGAACATAATATGCAGTTTATAGATACAGAATAAGAGTTGGAAAGGACCTTGGAGGTAGTGATGGGTTTCAAATTTTTTTTTACTACCGGTTCTGTGGGTGTGGCTTGGTGGGCGTAGCATGGCTTGGTGGGCATGGCTTGGTGGGCGTGGCATGGGAAGGATACTGTAAAATCTCCATTCCCACCCCATTCCAGGGGAAGGATACTGTAAAATTCCCATTTCCTCCCGATCAGTTGGGACTTGGGAGGCAGAGAATAGATGGGGGTAGAGCCAGACAGAATTTTTACTACCGGTTCTCCGAACTACTCAAAATTTCCACTACTGGTTCTCCAGAACTGGTCAGAATCTGCTGAAACCCACTTTTGCTTGGAGGTCTTCATGTCCAACAGCATTTTCGAGCAGGAGACCCTAGCTGTTTGTCTAGTCTCATCTTAAAAACCTCCAGTGATGGAGCATCCACAACTTCTGAAGGCAAACCATTCCACTGGTTTATTATTCTTGCTGTCAGGAAATTTCTCCTAAGTTCTACACTGGTTCTCCCCTTGATTAGTTTCCATCCATTGCTTCCTGTCCTGCCTTCTAGTGCTTTGGAAAATAAGTTGACCTTTTATTCTTTGTGGCAGCCCCTGAGATATTGGAACACTGCTATCATGTCAGCTCTAATTCTTCTTTTCACTAGACTAGACATACCCAATTCCTGCAACAGTACTTCATAATTTTTAGCCTCCATCTCTCTAATCATCTTCGTTGATCTCTGCATTCTTTCTAGAGTCTCAACACTTTTTTTTTTTGGTGGGGACCAAAACTGAATGAATTGTTCCAAGTGTGGTCTTATCAAGGCATTGTAATTGTACCTGTGCATCGGGGGTGAAATCCAGCAGGTTCTGACAGGTTCTGGAGAGCGGTAACGGTAGCGGAAATTTTGAGCAGTTCGAAGAACCTGTAGTGGAAATTTTGAGTAGTTCTGAGAACCAGCAAATACCACCTCTGGCTGGCCCCAGAGTGGGGTGGGAATGCAGATTTTGCAGTATCATTTCCATGCCATGCCCACCAAACCACACCATGCCCACCAGGCCACACCCACAGAACTGGTAGTAAAAAAATTTGGATTTCACCACTGCTGTGCATCAACATCCAGTTTCAATTTATACATATAGCCAGCTACCTGTGCATATGTTTTATGCATTTCAGCAGCCTCTTGCAATGTCTGCAAGAATCTTTAGGTTTTCTCTGCTCATTGTTTACTAAAGCACAGAGAGATTAGCATGAAGAACAATGGATAAGGCCCTAATTCTTTTCTCCAATTGATTCTAGGATTGCCAGCCAGCATTAACTCCAATGTAACCTATCTCTTTATAGATAATCTACTCATTCACTTAAGGAACATTACTAGTTATCCCAGCTGTTAGACCTCCAAGTGTTACTTTGCTTCAGGTTCCTGCAGCATCAGCAGATATAGTCGTCTCTGAATTAAAGGAGAAAAAAAATTGCAAAACTATTTCTTAATTTTATGCAGGGTGTTTAGCTACTCTGTCTCTTCCGACACTGCTGAAAGTCAGCATCCTCTACCACTATCAGGACTGTCTCAGACAGCAAATCTCCAGAACTGGCTGCAAATATATCCTTCAAGCTGAAGGGTTATGAGTTTCCTCTGAGAAGACCTTAAAGACAATTCTTAAATTAAAGGGCTTCATGTCTGGCCCCTCCTGATATTTATTTATATACTTAAAGCACATAAAAGTAAAATGCGTGAAGAAAAAAAAAAGATTGTCTGATCAAATATTTGTACACTGTATTTCGGGGATAATATAAACTTCCTTCCTGAAAGGCCAAACATATGCCTGATGGAAAACATAAGAATCTCTGGCAATATGGATAGGTGGGAAATGATTCCATCAGATGGATTGGTCACAGGTCAGCCTAGAGAAATAAGTTAGGAAGCTTCAATTTCACAAGCTGTACATTAAATTGTCTATTCTACTACAACTGGCTAGAGATACAGTATGCATTAATACTTAGTATCGCAGCTATTCCATCCGCAAAAGGAGAGTAAAAGAATGCAATTTAGAACATAGAACATAGAATAACAGAATTGGAAAGAACAGGAGACCCTATACCATTTTAGACAAATGGCTGTCCAGTCTCTTCATGAAGGCCTCCAATGATGGAGTACCCACAGTGTTCTGATCTAGGCTTCCTAATATAGTAAAAAGCACACAATTAGTCCTAAAACCCCTTTTTTTAATTTTAACAGTTGTGAATTCCTTTCATTCACAGCAGGTGCTGAATCACCAAGAGTTTATAAATAGTCCAAAAGGAGTCTGCCACAGTCCTTCGGTTAAGGCTGGTAAACACCCACCTTTATCTTCTTTGACATACTGCCAAAGACCTGATTGGCAATTATCTTGGCAAGATCACATGGAAACACAGTCAAAAATGGAGCTTCAAAGTACAAACCAACACCATCCATTATGTTGCTTCCTGCAAAGGCCCACATGCCTTTATGTCTTATGGGAGGGGCCAATTATTTCCAAGCCTTACTCCCGAGTCATCCCTTTTGTTTTAACTGTTCTTGCCTTCTGACGGCTCTGCACATGTGCCCACTAGGAACAGGCTCCCCCTGTTCCTCTGCCTCACTGACATCAGACTCTGGAGGCTCCGGAGTCTGCACATATCTCCCAGATGGCCCTGGGTCATCTCTGCCTCTGACACACAGCCCTCGTCTGAGCCTTCCCTAGACTCCAGGACTGGCCCATGTTCCTCTCCAGCCTCCTCACTGTCCGACTCTGCTGCCAGCTCCGCAGCTGCTGGTGGACCACAACACTCAGCTTCTGAAGGCAAGCCATTCCATTGGCTGATTGTTCTCCCTGTTAGGAAATTTCTCCTTAGTTCTAGGATGCTTTTCTTCTTGGTTAGTTTCCATCCATTGTTTCTTATCTTGCCTTCTGGTACTTTGGAAAATAGTTTGACACCCCGCCCCCCTTCTCTTTGTAGGAGCTACTCAAATATTGCTATTAAGTTACCTCTTGTCCTTCTTTTCACTAGACCAGACATACCCAATTCCTGCTACCATATGTTTCAGACCATCCCCCTAATCATCCTTGTTGCTCTTCTCTGCATTCTTTCCAGAGTCTCAACACACACACACACACACACAACTTACATAAACACACACACACACACACACACACACACATATATATAGTAAAGCAATACTAGAACTTTGTATGATCTTGAATCTATCTCTCTATTAATGCAGCCTATATATTCTCCCTTGTCTTATTATAGGCTTTGGTGGAGTTTTACTTCAATACCTCAAGTAAATGTTTGTGTTACGTTAGCAATCAAATCTGAGCTAGTAATCAGCATTAGGAAGTGTCCAACAACAACTGAAAGAAAACTGAAGGTGCCATACAATAGAATTAGCTAGGAGGGAAGTGAAGACCCATTGAGGACTTCAAAAGAAATCAAGCAATAGAATATCTGACACAAAATGAGCTAATTATTAAGATTCATTATTTAAAGGATTCAGTATAAGATGCTGGAGATTTTCATGAGTGCAGTCTCATAAGAAAGAAGTTATTGTTGAAAGTTTTGGCGAAAAAATGGGGAAAAGAAATAATTCATGTTGCTAAAAGTATTTGAATACCCTTCCAAAATGTGAAAACATTGTGGTTAATGGTGTTTTAGAAGAATAGAATAGAATAGAATAGAATAGAATAGAATAGAATAGAATAGAATAGAATAGAATAGAATAGAATAGAATAGAATAGAATAGAATAGAATAGAATAGAATAACAGAGTTGGAAGGAACCTTGGAGGTCTTCTAGTCCAACCCCCTCCTTAGGCAGGAAACCCTACACCACTTCAGACAAATGGTTATCCAACATCATCTTAAAAACTTCCAGTGTTGGAGCATTCACAACTTCTGGAGGCAAGTTGTTCCAATGATTAATTGTTCTAACTGTCAGGAAATTTCTCCTTAGTTCTAGGTTGCTTCTCTCCTTAATTAGTTTCCACCCATTGCTTCTTGTCCTACCCTCAGGTACTTGACTCCCTCTTCTTTGTGGCAAACCCTGAGATATTGGAAGACTGCTATCATGCCTCCCCTAGTCCTTCTTTTCATTAAACTAGACATACCCAGTTCCTGCAACCGTTCTTGATATGTTTTCCCTCACTCATACACATTTTTTTCCAAATTTGGCACAAAAGGATTCTGAAAACTGTGCATGAACACAGAGGAACACCTTGCTGTAATATAATTCAGGCAGTACAAGCACTCATGTGTTGTTGTTTTTTTCTCTGTGTATCAGGTATACAAGGTTGGATTCAAGTAAATATTGACACGTAGGATTGATGAATCAATGCCAAGGGCTTTAAGCAATCTAAGAAAGTTTCTCTGTGAGAGCAAAGGAGAGTCAAAATGTCAGCATCTCACATCTCAGGCCAGGGAAGAAGGGTTCAGATATCCTGACAAGGAAAAATGAGGGGTGAGCCAAGCCATAAAAACAATATTACTTTGTTTGTACCAACGGCTTGGCTTAGAACAAAGGTGATCACTGCAGAACATTTTGAAAATATAAATGATGCAAAAGATTGATAGATAGATAGATAGATAGATAGATAGATAGATAGATAGATAGATAATGGATAGATGATGGATGGATGGATGGATGGATGGATGGATGGATGGATGGAAGAATGGATGGATGAATGGATGAATGGGTGGATGGGTGGGTGCGTGCATAGGTAGGTAGGTAGGTAGGTAGACAGGTGGATGGAAGAATGGTGGTGGTTGGTAGATAGATAGATAGATAGATAGATAGATAGATAGATAGATAGATAGATAGAAAGAAAGAATAAAGAATTCTTTATTGGCCAAGTGTGATTGGGCACAAAAGGAATTTGTCTTTAGTGCATATGCTCTCAGTATACATAAAAAGAAAAGATACATTCATCAAAAATCATAAGATACAACACTTAGTGATAGTCATAGGGAACAAATAAGCAATCAAATCATACTAGGAAACAATCAGTATAAATCGTAAGGATACAAGCAATAAAGTTGCAGTCATGCAGTCATAAGTGGGAGGAGATGGGTGATAGGAATGATGAGAAGATTAATAGTAATACAGTCTTAGTAGTTAATTTGACAGTGTTGGGGGAATTATTTGTTTAGCAGAGTGATGGCATTCGGGAAAAAAATGTCCTTGTTTTTGTTGTTCTGGTGTGCAATGCCCTATAGCTATGATGGCGAATCTATGGCACACATGCCACAGGTGGCATGTGGAGCCATATCTGTGGGCACATGAGCTCCAGCGTGCATCTGCGTGCTGGCCAGCTGATTTTCAGGCCTTCTAGGCCCACCAGAAGTCGGGCTGTTTCCGGCCTCCGGAGGGCCTCCGGGGGTGGAGGGATGAGAAAGGCCATTTTCACCCTCCCCAGGCTCCAAGAAGGCCTCTGGAGCCTGGGGAGGGCAAAAAACAGACTTACCAGGCCCACTGTGCCATCACATGCCAAAAGCGGGGGGGAGTGGGGGAAGTGGGAGGGGTGTCCCCCGCACATGTGCAGGGGGGCAGGGCACATTGAATTATGGGTGTGGACACATGCGCATGACCCCCCCCCCCCCCACACACACACACACTTCCCATGCTTCTGGCACGCGATGGCAAAAAGGTTAGCATCATTGCCCTATAGTGTCGTTTTGAGGGTAGAAGTTGAAACAATTTATGTCCAGGATGTGAGGGGTCTGTAAATATTTTCACAGCCCTCTTTTTGACTTGTGCAGTATACAGGTCCTCAATGGAAGGCAAGTTGGTAGCTATTGTATTTTTTCTGCATCTGGATCCAACTGACGTTTGTAATGGAGACAAAATTTTAAACTACCTCAACTTAGAGCCACCATCAAGCCCAATATTTCTACTGCTAAGTGAGATATTTGTTGAGTGAATTTTGCCCCGTTTTGCAACCTTTCTTGCCATAGTTGTTAAGTGAATCCGGCTTCCCATTTGCTCGTCAGAAGGTCGCAAAAGGGGATCACATGGACACGGCAACTGAGAAGATAAAGGTAGTAAAATAGCACGGGTGGGTGGGTGGTCCCAGCTGATCGTCGGGGAGAACCGGTTCTCTCCTAGCTGATTGTTGGCGCTACTGGTTCATCCGAACCAGTCCGAACTGGTAGAATCCCACCCCTGGTTTCTTGGAATTAATTTGAGTCCACTTATTCACTAGTACCTACCCCAGGCCAGATTGCTCGGTTCAGTGTTATACAAAAAGGGATCAAAGAGAGATCTGTGTGCTGAGCCCCTAAAGCAGGGGTGAAATCCAGCAGGTTCTGACAGGTTCTGGAGAACCGGTAGCAGAAATTTTGAGCAGTTCGGAGAACCGGCAAATACCACCACTGGCTGGCCCCAGAGTGGGGAGGTAATGGAGATTTTGCAGTATCCTTCCCCTGGAGAGGGATGGGTATGGAGATTTTGCAGGATCCATCCTCTGCCGCGCCCACCAAACCGATAATAATAATAAAAAAAATGGATTTCACCACTGCCTTAAAGCTGCACGTTTCAGGGCCTTCCTGCTTCTCTAATGAGGCAGAGGTAATGCCAGGTTTCCGAAAGACACAATTCACACACCACACCGGGAAGTAAATTAGAGTGGCAACCATTATATCAAACCGGTGGAGTTTTCCTCTCCTTCCTTCTTCTTCTCAGCCTGAGCTGTAATGAAACACAATGCTGGGAAGCAGAAACAGAGGCTATTCTTACAAACCCGTGCTATGTGAGACTTGCCTTGTTAAATATTTCTTAAGCATTTTTTTTTAATTGACAACATATGTTCGACATCACATAGCAACATGCGCAAAGCACTTTGCATCTGTCATCGACTCCTGAAGCTAATCCTGCTTTAATGTTCTGCCTGCCTTTAAATGCTGCGGAGTTTTGTTTCTGTTTACCGTCTCCCCCGAGGAAGGGGGTAAGTGGGCTGTCAGCAGAAACGGGCTGATTTTACAAAGATCTTAACTCTATTAATCGTCGACTGCCTTCTTAAAAATAATAATAATAATATTATTCATTTTTGGTGGAATCGTTTTGCAAAAGCAAAGGCTGGAAGCAGCAGCCAGGAATGCAAATAGAATAAAGGGGGCGAAGATCACACCTGCTGATAATAATATACTTCCTTTGATTAAAGTTGGGGGGAAAGGATGGCTCTGTTTCTCATTGATAAACATTAATGACTTGAGATCTGCAAGGGAAGCAGAATGACGAGAGAGAGAGAGAGAGAGAGAGAGAGAGAGAGAGAGAGAGAGAGAGAGAGAGAGAGAGAGAGAGAGAGAGAGAGAGACGGAGGGAGGGAGAAGGAGGAGAGGAGGGACAGGAAGGGAGGGAGAGAGAGAGAAAGAGAGGGAGAGAGAAAGAGAGAGAGAGAGGGAGAGAGAGACTACACTGTATGATTATGCTGAGTTGCAAATTTGAATAATTGGAAAATCCAGGACATATAAAGAAATCCACTTTTCCCAAATTGAAGTAGGTGAAAGGCAACATCTGGAATAAATGTCAACATCATGGGAATGCAAGGAGGATTAGTCTTGATCTGCTGATGGATTTATGACTCCTCCTTGAAGTGCCCTGATGTACCAATATTCTGTGATCTATCAACCAATTCTGGCTTCTTCCTGAGCAAGTGGCTGGGGATAAGGTTTTTCCAGTGTTCAACATCTTTACAGAAAAACCATCTGTACAGAAAACCAGAGTTGGAACGGGCCTTGGAGGTCTTCTAGTCCGACCCCAAGCTCAAGCTGGAGAACCTATACCAGGGATGGCTAACCTTTTTCTTGTCATGTGCCGACAGCACATGCACATGCCGGCACCCACAATGCAATGTGGAAGGCCCCTGCGCATGCGCGCATGATCCCCTCATGCTCCCCATGCCCCCCACATATGCGCAAAAGACCCCCCCACGCTTTCCCTGACCCTGCACATGTGCATGTGACCCCTATCTCCTGTTTTGGACCTAGTAGGCCTCCCTGCAGCCTCCTGGGCCCAAAAACTGGCCAGGGGGCATGCCGCAACCCCCCCATGCCTCTTTTGGGCCTAGTAGGCCTCCCTGCAGCCTCCTAGGCCCAAAAAAAAACGGCCACGGGGCATGCCGCAGCCCCCCATGCCTCTTTTGGGCCTAGTAGGCCTCCCTGCAGCCTCCTGGGCCTAAAAACAGGCCACAGGGGGCATGTCACAGCCCCCTGTGCTCCCCCTGCCCCCATGCATGTGCGCATGACCCCTGCATGTGCCCCCCTGCATCCTGAAAATCAGCTGGCTGGTAGGAAGTGTGCGTGCATGTGCAGTGGAGCTGAGCTGGGCGATGGCTTGTGTGCCCCAGAAAGGGCTCCTCGTGCCAGCTGTGGCACGCATGCCATAGGTTTGCCATCATGGACCTGTATAATTCCATTTAAGTAGCTGTCCACTTGAAAGCGCCCACAGCTTCTGAAAGCAAGCCATTCCACTTTAATTGTTCTCCCTGTGATGAAATTTCTCCTCCCTTCTAGGTTGCTTCTCTCCTTGATTAGTTTCCACCCATTGCTTCTTGTCCTACGTTCAGGTGCTTTAGAAAATAGGTTGACCCTTTCTTCTTTGGGGGCAGCCCCTGTGATATTGGAACACTGCTTATATGTGTCTGAATATGATAATGTAATTAGCATGTTTTAACTATGTCTCAAACAACAGTCACCTTAAGGAAGAGGATGAAGCAGGACCTGAGGAAGAGGGGGGAGAAATTAAGATGCTGCATCCTTTTATCACAAAGGTTTTCAACTTAAAATGCAATTCCTTGGCTTTATTTGTTGACATGGAAAGCATTGCAGAAAAGCTTGGATTTTTAACAGTTACGTTTAATTTGAATATTGATTCCTCTGGGAGATAAAGGCTAACAAAATTGAAGAGTGTGCAACACTCACAAAAGCTCATTTATATTAACCTTTTAGTTTCTTTTTAATCTTTTTGTTGAAGGTGCATTTTTCTCCTCCTCCTCCTCCTCCTCCTCCTCTTCCTCCTCCTCCTCCTCCAAATTCATGGATGAAACTGATCATCGACATAAGAGAGAATTTACTGAAACCAGTAATTCCAAAAATGTACTTTGGAGCTCATAGACACACAAATGTGGTATCTGTTCACAGGTGAAGCTTTTCCTACAATTGCCTATTATCTACAAAGGACAATCCCAATATTTCAAGAAAATATCTAAGGAATTGCAGATGGGAATTATGTTCCTGGATTTGAATGAAATAAATTATCTAGGCTAGTATGTCCCAAACTTTTTACTACATTATCCAAAACTGCTTATCAGAAAGTTCTTTCTACTCGATATGGGTAAAATATTTTTTGCACAGGTACGGTATATGTGGTACCTTGCTCAATAGTAGTGTTTTGCCCCAGCTCTGGATTCCCAAAGGATTGTGACACACACCAACAGTCCTTATCAAAGTTATAACATACCAAGAATAAACAAAGTCTAGCAAAGGTTGGCAACCAGCCCAGAAAACAAGATATGATAAGACACTCACTCTCCAAAATGCTCTGTAATAATTATATGTTGTTTCCAGCAAGAAATTACTAACTGCTTACAACTTAAATAGGCTAAGGGAGTGGCCAATTATCATCAAACCTTACTCTTGAGGAGACCTCCTCCTCCTGAGTAGCCACTCCTGTCTTTGGCAGCCTGTGTGCTTGAGCATTGAGGAGAGACTCCTCCACTTCACTCTCTCCACTTGAAGGAGCGTCTGGAGGTTCTGAAGGCCCTGGCTGAGTCTCTGCCTCTAGCACCACATCCTCTTCAGCCTCCTTGCTGTCTGATGCGAGCACTGGCTGCGCAGGCTGCTGGCGCAACCCCACACCAGCCTCCTCATTGTCGGGATCAGCCACGATCCGCACAGGTCACTTTATCCTTTAGCAATGGGTTCACTGTCCTGTTGCTCGGTGGGCGTAGGCATGGTGGGCGTGGCCTAGTCAGCCACTTGCACCACAGTGGGGGGGGGAGGCGTTTTTTGCCCTCCCCAGGCTCCAAAGGCTTTTTTTGAGCCTCCGGGAGGGCAGAAACTACTTCTCCCGCGCTCTGGAGTCCCTCTGGAGGCTGGAAACAGGCCTATTTCCAGATTTCCGGAACATCCAGAGGCTTGTTTTTTGCCCTCCCAGACTCTCCATGCAGCCCCTGCACTTACCTGGAATGATGAACGGGCCACATGGAGACTCCTGGAAAGGGTGGGCTGAGGTGGGAGGGGTGTGGTGGGGCAGGAGGGGTGGGGTGGGCGTGGCCAGCCAGGGGTGGCATTTGGGGGTTACCGAACCCTGGCGATCCTTGGCTAGAAGATTGCCCGAACCCTGCCGAACCCCCAGGAGCCCACCCCTGGTTTCATCCATGGGGTACAAAGAATTCTTCCTGATTTATCCTCTGAAGCTAATTTATTAACCCCAATGAAGCCACTCAAATTAGTCTCTCACTCGTTTTATCAGCAAGCGTTAAAGATTTATGAGAAACAGTTAGCTACCATTTGTTAATATTACATGTTTTGTTTAAAACTTTTGTATATAACACTCCAGCTAACAACTGCCTGCAGACTTTGACACATTGTTCCTAAAAAACACTAAGTTATACAGCAATCATGGATCACCTTTGTATCTTTAGAACAAAAATGATAGTTTCCACAATGCAAAGCACTTGTGAAAGAGAAAAGTCTATTCACCCAGGTAAGAAAAGATGTTTAAAGATATTCAATCACAAACCTGTTCTTCTCCAATTAAAGTTGAATGTGACTCGCTGTAAAGTATCAACCCAACCCCTGAGAAAAGGAAAGAAGCAAATGCATTTGTCAGAGGGTAGCTAAATAAATAAAAACATAGTTTCACTTCATAAATAACATTAACATCATCAAAAAAAAAAAAAATTCTCACTTGGTTTCCTTGAGAATTGCAATCTATGTACACTTATTTTCCCCATTTTAACCTTGATATATTGTGATGGATTTTTTTTTAATGCAATATTCTTCATTCTTCTATATTTCAACAACATGGGAAGGAAGTTGCAATTTGTGTGTGTGTGTGTGTGTGTGTGTGTGTGTGGAGAGAGAGAGAGAGAGAGAGAGGGAGAGAGAGAGGGAGAGAGAGAGTGATTTAGTGGTGGGATTCAAGTAATTTAACAACTGGTTCTCTGCCCGAATGATTTCTTCCAACAACCAGTTTGCCAAACTGCTCAGAAAGTTAACAACCAGTTCTCCTGAAGTGGTGCAAACTGGCTGAATCCCATCACTGGAGAGAATACTTTAATCGCTGGCTATTTCTACACAACCGCCACCCAGATTCTTGCCTAACTCGTAACTAGAAATCCACTTATCAATTTGAAGGAAAAGAAGTGAAGAATCTGGATTGATTTTTGGAATTAAATAAGTTTCTTAAAGGAGGATCAATCCATTAGTTAAAAGGTAAAGGTTGTGGGTTTGTTTTTTTTCTCCCCTAATCAAGGGTTCTTGGGGCAATTATTTCTTGTTGCTGGAAGTAGGCAAGAAGTGAAATTGTTTTACTTACTAACCTCCAGAACAAAGTCTGAAAAGGTCACATTTGAAAAGATCATAAAACCATGAATACATTAGTGCTTAAGATGAGCGTTAATTATTTTTCAAAAAGGAACATTCCAGTAACAATTACGAACAATTATGGAGGAGGAGGAGGTGGCGGAGGAGGAGGAGGAGGAAGAGGCGGAGGAGGCGGAGGAGAATGGGAGTCAATCAATCAATCAGTGATTGAGCAGCCCATGAAGAAAAAAAGAAAAGAGATGAGATACAAAGGCTCACAAAATTCAAGTTAGAGAGAGAGGGCGGATGGAGAGAGAGAGAGAGAGGGAGGGAGGGAGGGAGAGAGAGAGAGAGAGAGAGAGAGAGAGAGAGAGAGAGAGAGAGAGAGAGAGAGAGAGAGAGAGAGAGAGAGAGATTTTAATTTTCAAAAAGCAATTCTCTAAGCTTCCATAGAAACAGCAAACAGTTTTTGTGGAACTCTAAAATTCATTTCTGTTCAGTTCTGGAACTATGGAGGGAGGTTCACCATAATGTTTCCCTGACTTCCTTCCAGCCAGGTGGTTGTCCTGTGTCAGGTCACTATAGAAACAACACAAACTAGCATTGTTTCCATGGTGATCTTGCAAAGAAACAGCATCGAAACTAGATTCAGAAGGCTAGAGAAAAATAACTGTGGGTTTCTTCCAGATGCATTGTATCACATGATCAGCAATATTGCCAGGGATTTTGCCCATCAGTTCCGGTAGCTATCAATACTTCTACAACATACATACTCAGAAGAAAGGAAAGGACACCAAAGTCTCTTCATTTTTTAAGTAAGAAATAAGATCTCCACTTCTCAAAGTCCTGATAAAGTTTTCTCAAACTGTACTATTTTCTTTTTTTCATCACTCCATAACATTTTTATGGCTTAGGCCAGGGGTCAGCAATCTGCGGCTCTGGAGCCGCATGTGGCTCTTTCACCCCTCTGATGCGACTCCCTGTCACACAAAATATGTGTCAGAACTCCCAATGTGTGACACCCGCCAGCACGCAAATTATTGAGCTTTTCAACCCCCAGTAGGCCAACCATGGGTAAATCCAAGAAAATAAAAGTTTCAGAAGAAAACAGAATGCTGAATTCAACTACATATGCTAGTTTTGTGGCCGCTCAAGAAATAGTCAGGCACAGGAAGGGTTTTGTGGTTCCCGGTGTTTTCTTTTCTGTGGGAAACGGGTCCAAATGGCTCTTTGAGTGTTTAAGGTTGCAGACCCCTGGCCTAGGAGTATGAGGGAGAAAAGGAAAAGGGAGAGAGACTTGACTAGAAATTAAACAAATTTTACTTAAATTTATTAATAATTAATTGACATTCTTAGACTTAGAATAACTTCATTGTCGCGTTGAACGTACACTAATCGGCATACATTAAAATGAAATTTCATTGCATACAGCTCTCAAGGGATCACCACTTCCAATATACACTACATAAACATGGCAAAATCAATAAATAAATACAAAATTATGCCTACACCCACATATATTATATGACACAGAGAAACAACACAGTCTAGTTCGGATGTATACATGTACATGGCAAGAAAACGGAATCTTGCAAGTTTACCAGACAGATGGCAAAAGGAGAATCTGGTAGTCCTGCTAGAAATAATTTGAAACCTCCTCCCAGAGGGGAGCAACAGAATCAGACCATGAAGTGGGTGTGTGGGGTCTCTAACAGTGCTTTGAGCTCTAAGCACATAGGGCTTATAAGCAGTATCCTGAATAAGAGGAAGCGAGTTTCCTATAATCTTCTTGGCTGTCCTTACCACTCTCTGTAGGGACTTTCTATCTGAGGCACTGCAGCCACCAAACCAAACAGTGATGTAGTTTGTTAAAACACTCTTAATAGTCCATTTTAATTCATTTTATATATCTGGAGTGGGATTACAATACACCTGGACTAAGATGCCAAGACCCTAACATATGTACATGGTGTATATGCCTTACACACATGCTACAAACATGTGCTGAAGTTATGGGGGGAAAAAGTTATCTGAAGGGATATTTCTTTCTCCAATAGACAAATAGGGAAAATCATTTTTGAAAAGATGTTTGAACCTTACATGCCCCAAACTATTGGAGCCTATAGACTTCATAAGTGAAGACTTCAGATTTCTTGCAGATTACAGCTCAAATCCAAATCAATCACCTTTCTCTCCCATAATATAATTGGAGTTGTTAAAATAATCCCAGTGAGACCGTTCTATATTTTCCTTCCGTGATCATTCTTATTCTTTTCAGTCTGCAATTTAGAAGAAAGTTGATTTGATAGAATACAGCTTGGAGGGGGGGAGGAGGGGGGGAGAAAAAAAAGCCCCAAAAAGCAAAACTCTTTGTTTCTCCATTAAGAACTGAATTAAAAAGTGCAAAATTAAAGCTGTCTACTATGTTTAGCAGTTACGCTCCAAAGAAAGATTTTTTTTTTCACACACTAGAAAATCTTTAGTGTAGTATTAACGTGTCAATAAGCTGTCTGCAGTGCTCGAGGGCTAGTTAGCATTTTTACTGTATTAGCCTTTGCAACAACAGGCTTTTATTAATTACCAATTTAAATCCATTGACTAGTACAGGGGTCACCAGTTAGTGAATCATGTTAACATGAGCAGGGTGTTCTCTCTGGGTGTATGTAGAGGTGTGTTTTCCACCAAGAGCAATGTTTAAGTTTCATCAGATTTTGCTGATAGTAATTAAAATAAGCATGTAGCATAACCTATTTATCACGGCAAGCAGGAAAGCCTAAGACATTTATATGGTGTCACTTTTCATCAAAGGTAGTATCGGATGGCCATTGCAATAACATTTTCAATTCCCATAATCGAGTCTAATTAAGAGAAACTGGTTTATTTACCTGACAGTAAGAAAAAGGAGGGATACATTTGCAAGGGAACAGACAAGCCCAGTCGATCTAATTGCTAAAGTCTTCCAGGCCGCCATGGGAAATTCTGCACAGTGTTAAATTCCATTTAAAGTGTTATAAAGACAATTCCATCTCAAAGCAACAGGTTTCTGCTGTGTTTGTTTCCAACTCTGCTGAAATAGAAATAGGGGCTCAGTTTAAAAGGGTTTTGAAAGGAGGAAGGCCACTGTAATGTAGAAGGTCTTGTGAAAGAGCCATCATGATCTCTTAAAACAAGGGAGATCCTCCTTCAAATTTATTTTCTCACCGGCTCAGGGTTGACTCCATCTTTCCGAGGTCAATAAAATAAGGACCCAGATTGTTGGGGCCAATATGCTGACTCTGTAAACTGCTTAGAGAGGGCTGTAAAGCACTGTGAATATACATCTAAGTGTTATTGCTATTCTGTTATGGATGATCAAAATTAATTCTCATCTCAAAGAACTCCATAGAATTGTTTCACTGATAAGAAAAGAAGGGCTATTAAGCATGACCAATCTTCCTTAGCCTTGTTGAATTAGATGGATACAGATATGTAAATTCTTAATGCACATGGGAGCCACTCATAACAAACCAAGTAATATTGATTGCTTCAATTTCTTGTTTTAATTTCCTCTGCTTCGCTGAATTATTTTTCCGGTCTGATTTTCTAACTTTCTCGATCTGTTTTCTCGCTCTGCACTACTATATTTTGCTCTACTGTTTTATTTTGTTTATTTATTGATCAAATGTATTGGCCATCCAGTTTACCATAGGGTAACTTGAGTCCCTTTTACTCATTTTATTTTCACTATCTCCAATATCTCAGGGGTTGCCACAAAGAAGAGAGAATCAAACTATTCTTCAATAGTTCTACTCTGAGGGCAGGACAAGAAGCAATGGGTGGAAACTAATCAAGGAGAGAAGCAACTTAGAACTAAGAAGAAATTTCCTGACAGTTAGAACAATGAATTGGTGGAACTTCAGCAACTTCTAAACCCTTTTCTTAGAAGCAATGACTTTCTCAGGAGCAGTTATTTACATCAAGGTATATATATCTCTGTGTGTGTATTTGGGTGTATGTATATAGAACTAATAGCACTTAGGTAGTTCTCGACTTTTTGTTGTTGTTAGTTGCGAAGTTGTGGCCGACACATCGCGACCCCATGGACAACGTTCCTCCAGGCCTTCTTGTCCTCTACCATCCTCTGGAGTGCATTTAAGCTCACGCCGACTGCTTCAGTGACTCCATCCAGCCACCTCATTCTCTGCCGTCCCCTTCTTTTGCCCTCAATCGTTCCTTCTCATGAGGTGGCCAAAGTATTTGAGTTTCATCTTCAGGATCTGGCCTTCTAAAGAGCAGTCAGGGTTGATCTCCTCTAGAACTGACTGGTTTGATCACCTTGCAGTCCAAGGGACTCGCAGGAGTCTTCTCCAGCATCATAGTTCAAAGGCCTTAATTCTTTGGCCCTCAGCCTTTCTTATGGTCCAGCTTTTACAGCCATACATTGCAACTGGGAATACCATAGCCTTGACAATACACATTTTTGTTGGCAGGGTGAGGTCTCTGCTTTTTAGTAAGCTATCTAGATTTGCCATAGCTTTCCCCCCCAGGAGCAAGCGTCTTTTAATTTCTTGGCTGTAGTCCCCATCTGTGGTCATCTTGGAGCCCAGGAAAATAAAATCCGTCACTTCTTCCATTTCTTACCCATCTATTTGCCAGGAAATTGAGGGGGCTGGATGACATGATCTTAGTTTTCTTAATATTGAGTTTCAAGCCAACTTTTGCACTCTCCTTCTTCACCCAAATCAAGAGGCTCTTTAGTTTCTTTTCATTTTCTGCCATTAGAGTGGTATCATTTGCATATCTGAGGTTGCTGATATTTCTCCCGGCAATCTTAATCCCAACTTTTGATTCATCTCTAGCCCCGCCTTTCTCATGATGTGCTCCATTCAAAGTTAAAACCACACTAAAAAAAAAGTAATTTATGACCATTTTTCACACTTATGGCCTTTGTGGTAGCCTGATGGTCACATGATCAAAATGTGGACTCTTGGCAACTGACTCATATTTATGACAGTTCCAGGGTTCTAGGGTCTCGTGATCACCTTCTGCAACCTTCTAACAAGCAAAATCAATGGGGAAACCAGATTCACTTAACAACATGTTACTAGCTTAACAACCTTGTGCAGGTTCTATATTCTGGATTTAATGAAACTTCAAGGCGGTTAGATCTTAACGTGATCTTACATTAATAGAATTTTGCATGGGTTTGGGTATATTAATTGATTGGGTTAATTAATTAAATGAGGTATCTCAATTTTAATGTATTCATTTTATTATTATTTTATTCCTAAAATGCTCTGGTTGATGAGTGCAATAATAAGCTAAAGTTTAAAAATCTCTTAGTTTCTCATGTAATTTCCTTCCCAAACATGCAGTCAAATATGAAATCAAACCTTGATTTCCTCCATAAGGTCAGAGAGAAGGTAAAAAAAAACAGGTAAAAAAAAACAGGTAAAAAAATTGGAAATGTCTTCAGTCTCAAAAGTAAAGAATGCAAATGTTCAGATCCAAGGAGAGGTGGATGGTGCATCTTGAGGCCTAAAACTGGGCAACTTGGAAAGAAAGATATATCTGAACAACGATCAGACAGGAGAAACAAGATTTAGATGTCAGATATGTGTGGGAATGTTAGGCTTCTAAAAGCTTCCACAGCTGATCTTTGAAATGACATTTGTAGTAGATCAGGGTGTGCTGGGGGGTGGGGGGAGTTAAATGTGTCAGAAGCTTAGAATCCTTATGTTGTCACAAATGGCCCAAATCCAGCTCCCCTTAAATTCTGTTGACCCTTATCTAGCACCAATTTAGTCCTGACTGGTAGCTGACTTAATTCTAACTAAGCTAAACCAGCTAGAGGTACCTGAACACACTTGTAAGTGGATCATAAGCTTCCTAACAAACAGGAAGCAGCAGGTGAAGCTAAGCAGAATCACATCAGATACCTGTAGAATTAGCACAACCCCCCCCCCCCAAGGCTGTGTGCTCTCCCCACTTCTCTTCTCTCTGTATACCAATGACTGCATCTCTAACGATCCATCTGTTAAACTGCTGAAGTTCGCAGATGACACAACAGTGATCGGTCTCATTCGAGACAATGGTGAATCCGCATACAGATGGGAGGTTGAACAACTAGTGGTGCAACTGGAACAATATGGAACCGAATACACTCAAAACCATAGAAATGGTGGTAGACTTTAAGGAGAAACCCTTCCATACTTCCACCTCTCACAATACTCGACAACACAGTATCAACGGTGGAGACCTTCAAATTTCTAGGTTCTACCATATCACAAGACCTAAATGGGACACCTAATATCAAAAACATCAGCAAAAAAGTACAACCAAGAATGTTCTTTCTGTGCCAACTCAGAAAGCTCAAACTGCCCAAGATACAGTTCTACGGAGGAATTATTACAGAAGAATTATATAGCACAGCAACAGGACAATTCCACATGCTTCTTTGTGTGGGAAGCTCCCCTCCACCTAGAAGAATGAAATATTTTGAGAACTATTTAAAAAGTCAGGATAAAATATTTCCTCTAAAAGAGAAATAAAAATCTTAAGGGGGACAGAAACTCAGAGCTTCAGCTCAGTTCCCTCTCCCCAGCAGATATTTTGTGCCCATTAAAGACTTTCAGCTTCAAGGTAATAGGATTAAGACATGGCCCTTCAGGACATAATAGGACCATTTAACAGAAGACACAGAGCTCACTGCATTGCCCAATTTCCTAAGGACATTGCATCACTCAGCAAACTTCAACCGAACCTGAGAGCTCAAACAAACATGACCCCATAGAAATCTGACAACAGCTAATAGAGTACATGTTCTTGCACAGGAACAGGAAGTTCAAATTTAAAGCCCAAGAGAAGGTATAATAACCACCCCCACTCTCAACTCCATGTGTTCAGCTGTACCAGAGAACCATGTGCTTGGTGGTTCTGCTTCATCATTAAACCATCTTTCCAATCAGCCTCCATGTTTCCAGTGTCTTCCTGCTGGCTTGGAACTGAGCCAGATGGGTATTTCTTCCAACATTTGCAAATACATTTTCAACTGATCTCTGAATTCGGAATCCGAGAAACTGTTCCATGAAAGGCTATTTCCAAGTCAGCCTTGAGTTAGATTCAATAAAAAATGTTTCTTTCTCCCAACATGAAGGTTTTTTTTTTTTTTTGGGGGGGGGGGAGAAAAAAAAACTAAAATAAAAATGTCATTCCTATAAATGTTAACCATTATGATTTAAATCACATAAGTTGTTCCAGTATTACTGAAAAACATGATTGAATTAATGTATTTTACTTGGGAAATTCACCAGAGAGATGAAAGTACATTTGCATTTCATACTTCAGTAGTTCTTGGTTAACATCTTTCTTTTATTTCATATTAAAATGTACTTGGTACAGCATTTTCCCAAGCATTAATGCTAATCCATTTTAAACATAACCTTTCTGTAGAATTTCAAGTTTATACACAGAGAGTTTTTTTTATTATTATTTGTTTATCATCAGATAAAATAAGTTTGGGACCAATTCATGTTTCATCTAGTGCTTAATGAAAGAAATATGAACATGTACTTTTAATTAAGACTTCTTGATCCTTTAAGATGATTTGGAAGTAGAAATAATTGCAATCTGGAAAACATTCTTTGTTCTGAAAAGTTATAGGAGAGGTGGGAAGATGTCTATTTTACCAAAACAATGAAGCAAACATTCCTATTTTGTTGACTGTGTTTTATTGTCAGAAAGAAAAAAAAAAATAAGTGCAGGTAGTCCTTGACATTTGACCCCAATTATGCCCCAAATTTCCATTACTAAGCAAGACCGTCCTTAAATGAATTTTGCCCCATTTTTATGATCTTTCTTGCCACAGTTATTAAGTGAATCAATCCAATAGTTAAGTTAGTAACATGATTGTTAAATGAATCTAGTTTCCCTATCGATTTTGCTTGTCAGGAGGTCCCAAGAGGGGAATCACATGACCCTGGGACATTAATCATCGTAAATATGAGTCAGTTGCCAAGCAACTGGATTTTGATCACATGACCTCAAGGATGCTGCAACAGTTGTAAGTGTGAAGATGTCAGAAGTCATTTTTTTCATTGTCTTTGTGTCAGGCCTGGAAGCCATCTTTTGCTTTGGGCCTTCAGGCCTGAATAATAATAATAATAATAATAATAATAATAATAATAATAATAATATTAAAAGCAGCAAGAAAAAATCACAAATCACTTGCAAATTGAAGCTGAGCGACTGTGGAAAAAGAAATTGTGTGTTGTCCTGATTGTAATTGGAGCCCTTGGAGCAATACCCAAAGGGCTACCCCGCTATTTAGAAATTCTAAATTTGCTGGACTTGAACATTTTGACTCTACAAAAAACCACCTTACTCAGAACAGCTTACATCCTCCGACGATACCTTAACAGTTCCTAGGTCCTTGGTTAGGACTCGAGCTGCTGAGCTATTAACCAGCCTCAAAGGCTGTGAATTTCACTAAAGATTTAATAATAATAATAATAATAATAATAATAATAATAATAATAATAATAACAACAACAACAACAAAACAACAAATATATATATATATATATATATATATATATATATATATATATATACACAATATTATATATATAATAATAATAATAATAATAATAATAATAATTTGCTCAAAATGCAGCAAACCAAGATTCAATATAGGAAAACAGTGATGCAAACTCGGGCTGACAGCTGGTGTAACAAAGCACTGCATGGACAGTTCCTTGAGAAGATCCAGGGAAAAGTAGATAAGAAAAAGACCTGGTTATGGCTGACCAACGGAACACTGAAGAAAGAGACAGAAGGCCTGATTCTTGCAGCCCAGGAACAAGCCATCAGAACAAATGTAATCAAAGCCAGAATAGAAAAATTTGCTGATGATCCCAAATGCAGACTCTGCAAAGAAGCGGATGAAACCATTGATCACATACTGAGCTGTTGCAAGACAATAGCTCAGACTGACTACAAACAACGTCACAACACAGTCGCTCAGATGGTCCACTGGAACTTGTGTCACAACTACCAACTGCCTGTAGCAAAGAACTGGTGGGATCATAAGCCTGAAAAAGTGATCGAAAATGAGCATGCAAAACTACTATGGGACTTCCAAATACAGACTGACAAAGTTTTGGAACACAATACCCCAGATATCACAACTGTGGAGAAGAAAAAAGTGTGGATCGTCGACATTGCCATACCTGGTGACAGCAGAATCAACGAGAAACAACTTGAAAAAGTCACCAGATATCAGGACTTGAGACTCGAACTGCAGAGATTCTGGCAAAAACCAGTGCAGGTGGTTCCAGTGGTACTCAGCACACTGGGTGCTGTGCCTAAAGACCTAGGCAAGCACTTAAAAACAATTGGCGCTGACAAGATCACCATTGGTCAGCTGCAGAAAGCCACTTTACTGGGATCTGCTCGCATAATCCGCCCATACATCACACTGTCCTAAACGCTTGGGAAGTGTTCGACTAGTGATTTGGGATACGAAATCCAGCATGGTCATCTCGTTTGCTGTGTATACTGTCAATAATAATAATAATAATAATAATAATAATAATAATAATAATATTTTGTCAAGCATATATATAAGATAACAGATAAAAGTATAAACATGATTATGAATACATGAAATGGATACTAATAAAAAGGGACATTAGGACAGAAATGGTAGGCACGTTGGTGCGCTTATGCACACCCCTTACAGACCTCTTAGGAATGGGGTGAGGTTGACAGTAGACAGTCTAAGGTTAAAGTTTTGGGGGTTTGGGGAAGAAACCATAGAGTCAGGTAGTGCATTCCAGGCATTAACAACTCTGTTGCTGAAGTCATATTTTCTGCAATTGAGTTTGGAGCGGTTTACCCTAAGTTTGTATCTATTGTGTACTCGTGTATTGTTGTGGTTGAAACTGAAGTAGTCATTGACAGGTAGGACGTTGTAGCAGATAATTTTATGTACTACGCTTAGGTCAGACCGAAGGCGGCATAGTTCTAAATTGTCTAAGCCAAAAATTTCAAAGCTGGTGGCATAAGGTATTCTATTGCGAGCAGAGGAGTGGAGGACTCTTCTCATGAAATTTAGTGCTGTGGGAAACTGGGAGTGGGGATTGTATGGAGCCAGGGTGATATATAGTCAAAATAACATTCCCCTCTCAGAGAGTCAAGGACATCTTGCCCTGCACCTGAAGGGGTGTGGCTGGGAGGCATCTCCAGTTCGGACAGTGCTTTGATTGGACCACGTGATGGAGGTGTGGGGCAGGGACTTAGACTTTTCTTTGGGTGGGGAAAACCTGGAAGGTTTCAGATTTGGGTTTTCCCAGATATGCCAATATGACATCTCTAATAAAAATGAACTTTGAGGAACTTCAAGCCTCAGAGTCTTCTTTCATTGGGGGTGTTACTTGGAACCCTGACATTGACACTTTGTACATTTGAACAATCACTAAAAGAATTGTGGTAAGTCAAGAACTACCTTTTCAGGAAGATATTTTTAGATCTCCTAGTTCATCGATTGAAAATCAGAAAATCAAACAAGAAATGCATTGATCATCAATAACTCGGTTATGCTGTAGCATTGTCTCATTCTCTGCACTGTTTTCCAAATAATTGGTCCTGTGCATAAATTGAGAAATCTAATTGGGATAGGTATTGATAGGAACATATGGAAGAAAAAAAGAAAGAAAGAAAGAAAGAAAGAAAGAAAGAAAGAAAGAAAGAAAGAAAGAAAGAAAGAAAGAAGGAAGGAAGGAAGGAAGGAAGGAAGGAAGGAAGGAAGGAAGGAAAGAAAGGGGGAGGGATGGAGGGAGGGAGGAAGGAAGAAAGAGAAAGGAAGGAAATAAGGAAAGAAGGAAGGAAGGAAGGAAAGAAAGAAAGAAAGAGGGGAGGGAGGGAGGGAGGATGGAGGGAGGGAGGGAGGGAGGAAGAAAGAAGGAAGGAAGGAAGGAAGGAAGGAAGGAAAAGAAAAGAAAAGAAAAGAAAAAGAAAGAAAGAAAGGAAAGAAAGAAAGAAAGGAAAGAAAGAAAGAAAGAAAGAAAGAAAGAAAGAAAGAAAGAAAGAAAGAAAGAAAGAAAGAAAGAAATATTGTTTTTAAGAAGACAAGAGTTGTTAAGATGGGTGACATATAAATTTAATAAATGAAATATAAAATAACATTAAAAAAAGCAGAGATCTATTGTATTACAGGCTGAGCTTAAGGCAATGTAGGGTTGGTTACTAAGTAACTGAACATCCCAAAGAGACTTTTTAAACTGTTTTGCTTAATTCTAATTAAGCAAATTCTAATGAACATTTCCAAAGGACATTTAAAAGAAAAAGAAAAAGAAACTTTGGGATTTTTAAAAATTTTTTTTAGGAATGATGACATATCTCTTTCATTCCTGAAGTGAATGAAAGTATTCACTAGCAAAGGTTTAATATTGTATTTGTCACAGATAAATGATGCCATTGATATTGATGCTATAGTTATTTAGTTCAATTCTGTATTTCTCGTCTTTTAACAGCTAATTGCACACTCTTCTGATGAAGACTCGGTAACATTCAGAAAGCATTGAAGTAGACACCTCATAAGTATCTTCAGTTCTTCAATGTGAAGAATAAAAGTGTCCAAAATACAAAGGAGCTTAAATAGAAGATTCAATGAGAGCAAATAATGAAGGGTAATAGATGAATTTCAGACTGTTACATATAGTGAATGTAGGGAAAATTCCTTGCTACGGCTTCGAGTGAAAGGCTTAAAAAGAAAACCCTATATGACCTATTCATTTAAGTAATCATTCTTAAAAATAGGGTCCAGGAAAAGCATACATTAGGATTCTCCTTTTAGGAGCTTTGAGAAGAAGAGAAGTTTGTTTTCTTTTCTTTCTGTTTATCTGATTTCTCTTTTTAAGGCTATCTGAAAGCATATAAGAGGGAAAGTCCCTGCAGTCACTCACAACAGAACTGGATCTAGCAATTCATACAGCAGTCATCAAGTCAGTAGAATTGGGTCAATATATCAAATCTGTTTTAGAACTAAGGTCTGGGTTCTGTTTTTTTTTTGTTTTTTTTTTTTTTGCTTCTGTGTTTTGTGTGTGTGTGAGTGAGTGTGAGAGAGAGACAGAGAGAGACAGAAAGAGAGAGAGAGACAGAGAGAGAGAGAGACAGACAGAGACAGAGAGACAGACAGAGAGAGACAGAGAGACAGAGACAGAGCAAGAGAGAGACAGAGAGACAAAGAAAGACAGAGAGAGAGAGAGACAGACAGACACACACACACACACACACACACACACAGAGAGAGAGAGAGAGAGCGCAGAGAAGGGTTGGACTAGAAGATCTCCAAACTCCCTTCCAACTCTGATATTCTATGTTCTAATAAAAGTATTCCCTGAATATGGCTTCGGAGATTTTTTTTTCCTCCTTATTTTCATCCACAGCATCCTTGTTGAAGTACTCCAATGTCCCAAATAGACCACCTATCTACACACTAATGGATAGATTGTCAGTAGCATTGCTGTGATTGCATCGGCAGGAAAATAGGTTTCATAATCAAGAAAATTGTTGCTGATCACAAATCAGTTGATAGCCTCTTAAAACCTTCTGTCCAACATAGCTCCATCTTGTGAGAGAGGTAATGTATGAAGTTGTGTAATCATAATGACACAGTGGTCACTCACAAATTTAATTCTTTAAAGTGGTTATTTGCTTATTAGAAACAAATACAATGTGTCATCATCAAGGAACAAGAATTGCTGTCGGTGTACTTGCATCTCAGGATGCCTTCATTCATTCTAACAGAATATTTTAGAATGTGAAGGTGACTTCAGAACATTGTATTTATTAGTTTCTAGTCGATGCTGAGATTTAGGTTTGACCTGTGGAGAAGAATGAAGTGATGTTGATATTTCTCCGTGCATATTAACTCTGATTTAAATGGCCATTTTGATTTAGTTAATTGATCTGGTGCAATTGACTTTTCATAGAATTTTCGTCAATTGTACCAATTAAATCAAAGCGAGTCCACCTTATCAAGCTCCCAATCGGCAGACTTTAGATGCAATGGTCAAAACTGGAATTCAGACTTCATCTCCAAGTGACGGACAAGGGCCATCCTTTCAGAATTTGACTAAAACAATATTTGTACCTTTTGTATAACTCACTCACAATTTATATAAATTACGCAAATGTGTCTGAATATTATACAATTTGCATGAAACTTTCATCAAGTATGCAAGAGGTTTGAACTGTTTCCACCCTTATTTTGCAATCTAACAGAATAACCTTCTCCCCAAGCAGTCTGTAGAAATGAGGTTTTAATGCAATTCAGAAAATTAACTTGATTCAATTTCTCATTTAGAGAAACAACAAAACGATAAAAGAGGGCTGCACATTCAAAATGAATCAATCAGTTTGGAACCAGTTCAAAATTTGTTCCATATGGAAATTCGGGGAAAGGCTTCAAACCACATCTACAAAGGTTTATGTGGTCCTGTGCAGAGGTGGTATTCAGCCAGTTCTGACAGGTTCTGGAGAACCGGTAGCAGAAATTCTGAGTAGTTTGGCGAACCGGTAAATACCACTTCTGGTTGGTCCCACCCCCATCTATTCGCTGCCTCCCGAGTCCCAGCTGATTGACTGAGTCTTCTTTTGTTACCCTGCACAGCTGGAAAGCAGGTTAGTGGGGTGGGAATGGGAATTTTACAGTATATCCTTCCCCTGGAGTGGGGTGGAAATGGAGATTTTACAGTGTACTTCCCCTGCCACACCCACCAAGCCACGCCCACCAAGCCACACCACACCCACGAAGCCAAGCCACACCCACCAAGCCATGCCCATACTACAGCCACCAAGCCACACCCACCAAGACATACTACAGAACCTGTAGTAAAAAAAATTGAATACACCACTGGTCCTGTCTTGTCACACAGGACTGTTCCTCATGTTCTCTCTTTCGATTACTCATTAAAAATAACCCTTGGAAGACCTTCAAAGCTTTACCCATGTCATAGTTAATTGCTTGTAGGCTGGGAAGAAAATAGCCTGAGCTTATTTACCAACTGTCTGATTGGAGACTGAGGTTTTCTGGATTCCTCCTGCTCCACAAAAGCCTCATGGACAGTCTTACCTTCAATGGTTTCAGCTAACAGCCTTGGAGACTCCTTCAGTTTGGTAGCCATCACTTCACAATATCTGAAATGCTCCACAATTTTAACTTGGTGCTATGTTAAATTCTTCTTTAAACTGTTTTATATCTCTCTACCTCACTGGATGATCCCGAATTCTAATATTCTGGGAAGAATCATCTTGAGGTAAGATGATGTCCTATACATGTTAGAAGGAAGGAAGGAAGGAAGGAAGGAAGGAAGGAAGGAAGGAAGGAAGGAAGGAAGGAAGGAAGGAAGGAAGGAAGGAGGCTCAGCTTTCTTTCTTTCTTTCTTTCTTTCTTTCTTTCTTTCCTTCCTTCCTTCCTTCCTTCCTTCCTTCCTTCCTTCCTTCCTTCCTTCCTTCCTTCCTTTTTACTTTTCCTTCTAAGCTAAAAAGACCCAAACATATTCAAATTTATTTTATTTATTAGATTTATCACCCGCTTTAGTTAAAAGAGTTCTAGGGTACGCAATGTTCTTTCCTTTTTCAACCCACAACAGTATCTCTGTGGCATTGTAAGTCAGAACAACTAGACACAAGGACAGTTTTTCCCCCATGCCATCACTCTGCTAAACAACTAATTCCCACAACACTGTCAAAGTACCTAGTAGGGCTGTATTACAATCATTATTCTCATTTTCCCTATTCCCTATCACCTTATCTTCTTATGACTATAACTTTATTGCTTTTATTTTATGAATTATATTGTTAACTTAGTATTCTAGTATGATTTATGTTGATTCCTTATTCAGTATCCATGACTATCACTAACTGTTGTATCTAATGTTTTATAATTAATCTATTTTACAATGCCTATTTTAATGATCTATCACTATTGTTGTATGTACATTGAGAGTTTAGGCACCAGAAACAAATTCCTTGTGAGTCTAATCACACTTGGCCAATAAGGAAGTCTATTCTATTCTATTCTGTTCTGTTCTGTTCTGTTCTGTTCTGTTCTGTTCTGTTCTGTTCCGCTCCGCTCTGCTCCATTCATTTGGATTAAGAGAGAATGACTGGTCAACTGAGAGGGGATTAAAAGGAGTTTTGCATTTTCACCCAGCTACCTTTTCATAATTTTCTGCCCACTTTTCAATTTCTGACTTCTTTCATGTTTAAGATCTTTGTTTACAATGGTGAATCTTCAGGTTGTACTTTGAGGGCACAAAAATCACAACCATCTGCAGCATGGCTATTTTTCTCTAAAGCTAGCCATTGCCGTCTGTCCAGCTGTGTAACTCATTTCTGATTTGCATAGCAGTAAGTTGGTGGAAAAGGCTAATATTACAAAGCTCTTGGACACCGATCCTCGGGGCAGCTCAACTTAGAGAAATCCTAAGGACTAATAAAACTATTGCTGTTCCAGTGGAATGCTTTGATGATTGGGCCATAAAGACTGCTGATATGTTTAATTATTTGTGAGTTGGGAATTATATCCTATTCCCTCCTGTTTTATCGAAAATCTTCAGAGATTTGGTATCAATTTGTAATCCTGGATATTAAATTTAGTCCAATTCTCTGTCTCCTACTGCTTTTATATTTATTAAGACATTGCATGTCCTTAGGGGAAAATATTCAGTTTTATGTTGGCAAGCTGGAAAAGAAAGGAATGACTCGTGATGTTTTGGAAAAAATCCAGGAATTTGCTGTTCTGGAAGAATCTTGGATAATGTTCTATAACTGTTAAGTGTTAAGATTTATTTTTGAACAAGACTTCATAGAACATAGAATATAGAGTTGGAAGGGATGTTGGAGGTCTTTTAGCCCAACCTACTGCTCAAGCAGGAGACCCTATACCATTTCAGACAAATGGTTGTTCCTTTTTGAAAGTCTCCAGTGATGGAGTACGAGCATCTTCTGGACACAAACTATTAGTTGTTTGCTCTAACCATTAGGAATATTCCTCTTAGTTCTTGTTAGAACTAAGTTAAGTTGCGAAGTTGTGTCCAACCCATCACGACTCATGGACAACTTTCTTCCAGGCCTTCCTGTCTTCTACCATCCCCCGGAGTCCATTTAAGCTCACACTGACTTCTTCAGTGACTCCATCCAGCCACCTCATTCTCTGTTGTCCCCTTCTTCTTTTGCCTTCAATCATTCCCAGCATTAGGCTCTTCTCCAGTGAGTCCTTCCTTCTCATGAAGTGGCCAAAGTATTTGAGTTTCATCTTCAGGATCTGGCCTTCTAAAGAGCAGTCAGGGTTGATCTCCTCTAGGACTGACTGGTTTGATCGCCTTGCAGTCCAAGGGACTCGCAGGAGTCTTCTCCAGCACCAGAGTTCAAAGGCCTCAATTCTTTGACGCTCAGCCTTCCTTATGGTCCAACTTTCACAACCATACATTGCAACTGGGAAAACCATAGCCTTGACTATATGCACTTTCCTTGGCAGAGCGATGTCTCTGCATTTTAGTATGCTCTCCTTAGTTCTAGGTTGCTTCTTTCTCTAGTTAGTTTCTATCCATTGTTCCTTGACTTGCTTTTTGGTCCTTTGGAAAATACTTTGACCTCCTCTTCTTTGTGGCAGCCCCTCAAATATTGGAACACTGCTATCATGCCACCCCTACTTTTTCTTTCCATCAGTCACTAGACTTACCAATTCCTGTTCTTTATATATTTTAGCCTCCAGCCCCCTAATCATTCTTGTTGCTCTGCTTTTTACTTCCTTAGGACAATTTGCATCTTCCATTTCAGAATATCTGCCTTTGAAGCTGTGGATTACCTTAATAATCAAGACAATTTATGTTAATGTAGTAATAATAACAATAAACCTTGTTTATCAAGGATTCCTTTAGGCACATCTTTCATAACACTCTTTAATATTCCCAACCCTCACTTCAAAATAATTAAGTGGCTAATTTGCAGCCATTCAAGAAACATTTATTCCTCAGAGTAGGAATTTATCTGTGGCTGTCTGTGGCGGCCTCTGAGATTTTGATAGTCCAGATATGGTAATCTTGAAGTTTCCCTTTCACCATCTCTTTCCTTGGTGTGAATGTGTGAGAATGCCAGGTTAAAAAATATGCCAGTAACTATAAAACTCCAATTTATTAACAAGCAAACAAAAAAAACCAACCTATTTCTAGTAATTAATAATAACATTATGTCATAAAACAGGGAAAATATTTTCTCTACAACTGTGAAGTTTTATTTGTGTAATGTAATATGAGGTTTTTTTTAAAGACCCCTAAGGCGTGCAAAACTAAATATGTATTGCTATCCAAGAAAATCTATAATACTGTATTTCTGGAAGAGTAAAAATGCAAATTGGAATTTATATTTGGATGGACTAAAAGAAAACAATAAGGTAAAGGTTCCCCTTGCACATATGTGCTAGTCATTCCTGACTCTAGGGGGTGGTGGTCATCTCTGTTTCAAAGCCGAAGAGCCAGCACTGTCTGAAGACATCTCTGTGGTCATGTGGCCAGCATGACTAAGCACACAGAACGCTGTTACCTCCCCACCTATTTTTCTACTTGCCTTTCTTATGTGCTTTTGAACTGCTAGGTTGGCAGAAGCTGGGACAAGTAACGGGAGCTCATCCCATTACGCGGCACTAGGGATTTGAACCGCTGAACTGCTGACCTTTCGATCGACAAGCTCAGCATCCTAGCCACCGAGCCACCACATCACTCTGAAACCAGACCTATATAAGGTGCAAATTTTGAACCAAATGGCAAAATTGGAGTGGTTCTTTTCTTACAAACTCTCTGACCTTCTATCCTGTTTTTCTATCCAGCGTTTATATTTTGATGCTCCTAACCTGGTTGGAGGGAACCTGGTATGGTGGAAGTGACCTACCTGAGCAGATCTTGAGTGTAATTGGTTATTTATTAAGAGCGGAGTATCTCCTAAGTCATTTGGTGGTGTCTTAGCCACTGAGCCATCATGTCCCTAGATAAAAGAAAACAATAATGTAGGTTAAATCATTGCCAGCCAGCTTTGACTTCTTCCATAAAATTTCCAGGACCAGGAATTGTAGCAAACGCTTCCTGCATCTGAGCACGCACATGCACATGTACACACACACACACACACACACACACACACACACACACTGATTAGTTAATTAATTGGTCATCCATAAGTGAGGATCTTCTCTGGTTCTTTTCCTGGACAAATTCTTGTTCCCAGATCTGTCCTGTTGTTTCTTTGATGCCTTTAATTCTCATCCAGCCATCTTCATTTTCTTCTACGGCCCTCACTAGAAGAAAGCTGAATGCGTTTTGAACAATGCCATATAAACACACAAAGGATTGCAGCCTTAAACAAAAAGACTCTCCAGTGGTTAGGTTGTTAAATGTCTTTTTTTCTCAGCGGTGTATCATTTCTACAGCTTTATGGAGGTCTTGCACTTGGATTTTGTCTTTTAATTGTTATTGCTGTAACTTAAGACTAAAGTCTCTTAAATTATTCATCTTATGGGCAGCATTATTTAGAAGTGTGACCTCTGCTTTTAGGCTGAGCAGTTTAAAATCCCAATTATCAACATTTGCACAACTGATTTTCCTTTAAAGAAATGAGTTTCTTGGCTTGCACATTTGATTATAAGATCTGAGCACCGGAGCTTGATTTCAGATTAATTAATTGTGCTTCAGAATTCTTTGATATGTCCCTTCTGTCGCCTTAGAGTATTTTTGAATTACTTTATGTCAATCCAACATTAAAATGGGATAAAGTCTAATTTGAGTCCAGCTCAATGAATATATTTAGAAGAATATCTGACTCGGACGATTATGTGCATATAACCATAATTTTCTAACTAACTTCAGGTTGTTGTTTTAGTTTCTTAGTTTAGTGTTCAAATCAAGCAAGACATAATTTAATTTATTCTTCATTAAATTTTAATCCTATCTTTATCTTTATGGAGATTCTTAGTCATCCAGGTCATAGCTGTCCCAAAGATGCTTTTTCAAAAGGCACCTGGATTTTGTTTTTCTTTGAAGACATTTCACATCTCACCCAAGAAGCTTCAGTCAGAACTTTTCTTTTCCTAAATAAAAATGCACCTTTGGAAATTCTATCTTTATGTTTTGTCAACTCAAGAAGATGTACATATCTATTCTTTCAAATTTTATTTTATTTTTTTCATTTAAAAAAACCAGATGTGGTGTGTGCTTTCTGAGAGAGAGGGACTGGCCCAAAATCATCCTTCTGCTTCCATGCCTAAGAGAATACTAGTACAGTTATAGATCTCTGTTTCCAATTTTCTGCTCACCATCATGACCACTATATGAGTTTGGTGTCAACCCTGAAGCTGGCCTGACTGAGGCCATTTTGAGACTTCAGAGCTGATACACCAGGGGAGAGGGGTAGGGAGAGTGGGAAAGAGATAGTTGGGGTGTTGTAACCAAAATAAAATATTTTCTCATGGGGAACCAAGAACATTCCTGCTCGGTGCTCAGAAGGAGGGAACTGGTTTCACCTAGCAACGGGACAGCACACTGATTGGACCATGTGACTGATTGTTTTGAGAAAGTGACAAACTTTCACTTTTAATCAGGTGAAAACCGCGGGAATATTCAGAGTCAGTTTTCACCAGCTTGTGCCCATATGACATATTTAATAAACCTATTCTTTCAGGAATTTGCCTGCCTCAGAGTTTTGTTTGCTATGGGTATGTTACATGGAACCTTAACATCTGGCTCTTGGACATCTTCTATGTGTGTACAACCAGGGGTGAAATGTTCCCGGTTCAGACCGGATCACACAATCCGGTAGCGATGGAGGCGGGTGGTTTGGAGAACCGGTAGCAAAAATCCCTGTTCCCCCCCCGCCCATGCCCAGCTGAGCCACATGATCATCAGAGGCTTTTTTTTCTTTTAAATGCCTCTGATGATCCAAGCTGATGATCCAAGATGATGCCTGATGATCCAAGCTGAGTTGCCTGATCAGCAGAGGCATCTAAAACAAAAAAAAGCCTCTGATGATCAGGCTACTCAGCTGGGATCGTCAGAGCCTTTTGAAAGCATTTTTTTACCACCTCTTCACCGAAGAGGTTGTAGAAAAAATGGTTTTAAAAGTTAAAAAAAATGGCCACACCCACCCAGTCACATTACCCCACCCCCCTCCACGAAGCCACGCCCACAGAACCGGTAGTAACAAATTTTAGATTTCACCACTGTGCACAACCCAAATATGACATATTAAATATCAAGATGCATATCAAAGAGCCACTTCAAATATCACACACATACATTTTCAAAAGCAGTTATCACTTTCATTAAAGGTCTTTCTGGTTTAGGATGAGATTTATACCAAAGGGATTGACTGAAGTTATAAGCCAAAATATAATCACTGTTATCAACAGAGAAGTTATTCCTACCAGTGAAAAGCTGCTTGGGCTTGGCTTTACCATGTTATCTTATCACAAAGTACTCTGTGATGATTACTACACATACATCCTTGTTTTTCTTCTCCGTCTATTTTACCAAACAAAAGATATTCACGAGGGAAGCCTGTAGCAGAATTACTGTCGCTTGTCCAAGTCACTGCCTCAAATATTTGAAGAGATAGCATGAAATCAAAATTGCAGATGATTCATGAGGCTCTTCTGCCATGTCACTAAGCTTTCCAAGCAGTCAAACACCCGGGGACTGAGCAAGCCATGCCTAGTTTGGCATTATGGGTATGTCATCTCATTAACAAAATATACTTCCTTCTGGCTTCTTCTAAAATGAACAGAACTGGAGATGGTTTCCAGGAATCTACTGTGAATGGCTGCAATGACATATTAATGTTTATATCTGAGTATAGTTCCATCTTCTGTACTCACCGCATCAACTTTTCTTAGGTAATTAAAGAAGTGATCTGCTTCCAGACAAGAAAGTATAATGCAGGACCAAAACCTGCCCTCCATTTTTCAGAATGTGGCTCATTCCTTGTAAATGAGAAATTCCATCACCCACCTGGCTTCTTTGCTTTCTCAGAAGTTTTCAATTAATATTTCAATTAAAATTCATTAGGTTTTCCACCTTTCTTTAGAACTTGAGAAAGTCCATGTTGATGCTTGGGGGTTCACATAATGAAGAGGAAACGTTGCTATTCTTGTAGTGCAGAGAAGAATGAAAAAGATGGTGAAGCGTCTGGAGGATAAGTAAGCTAAGGAGAAACATGATAGCAATATTTTAAGAGCTGTCACAAAGAAAAAGACATGGATTTATTCTCCATAGAACCAGGATTTTCAGAGAGAGAGACAGAAAGACAGAGAGACAGAGACAGACACACCCAGAGAGACAGACAGAGAGACAGAAACAGACAGAGAGAGAGAGAGAGAGAGAGAAAGAGAGAGACACAGACACACACACACACACACACACACACACACAGAGAGAGAGAGAGAGAGAGAGAGAGAGAGAGAGAGAGAGAGAGAGAGAGAGAGACAGAGACAGAGAGACAGAGACAGAGACAGAGACAAACAGAGAGACAGACAGAGAGACAGAGAGACAGAGAGTGACAGAGAGACAGACAGACAGACAGTAACAGACAGAGAGACAGGGAGAGACAGAAAGACATTCTAAATGAAAAATTAAATGATTGTCAAACCTAATAAACAATGTAATAGCCTGCTTCCTGGACGTAAAGATGCCCCATGACTGAAGGTTTTCAAACAAAGTTTGAACTGCCAATTTTCTGGGATAATCTGATAAATTTTGCCATGGACAGAAAGTTAATGTAGAAAACTTTAAATTCCTTCCAATGTTATTATTATATGAGTATTCCATGCTCAGGTGACCTTGGATTGGATAAGGAACAGTCAGGCATGTTCCTTGCAGAGTGACAAAGAAGATAACTCAGCTGTATCCCTACGAGTGCCCACCAATGCTTTTTATTTATTTTATTTTAAAGTCACGCGTAAAGTGACCTAAAATGCACCATCAATTTTATTCTCTGCCTGTTCCTCTTTGCTTCTGAAATATTCACAGAAATGGAGTAAAATTATGGAGTGTGATGACCTCATGTGATCTAGGATCTAAAATGTTTTCCTACCTTTGGCTCTCCATGGCTTAGGGCCAGGGTATTTACGAGACCGCCTTCTGCTACCGATAATCTCCCACCGGCCAATACGCTCTCACAGAGAAGCCTCCTCAGGGTGTTGTCGGTCAAGCAATGTCGGCTGGCGGCCCCCAGATGGAAAGCCTTCTCTGTGGGAGCACCCGCCCTCTGGAACGAGCTACCTCCTGGAATACGGTTGATTCCAGATCTCCGCACTTTCCGTAAGGCCCTGAAGACGTTTTTATTTCAGCAAGCCGGCCTGGCCTGAATAGGTTTTATGGGTTAGTTTTTTAATTGTATTGCTAGGGGTTTTAAATTGGGGCAGCCATTTAATTTAATTTATTTTTAATTATTTTAACTTTTATATTGTATGTTATTTTAATTCTCGGCTGTTTACCGCCCTGAGTCCCTTCGGAGAGAAGGGCAGGATAGAAATTTAATAACTAACTAACTAACTAACTAACTAAATAACTAAATAACAACAATTGGAATGCTAGACTTTTGGATTTAGTCTCATCCAGTTGGAGTTTCTCAAGCTTTGTCTTTTCACCAATAAACATTTTGAGCTAAATCTTTAAATGGATGGTCTAAATCTAGGAGATAGATAGATAGATAGATAGATAGATCGATAGATAGGGTAGACGATAGAGATAGATAGATAGATAGATAGATAAATAGATAGATAGATAGATAGATAGATATAGATAGAGTAGATGATAGAGGTAGGAAGGTAGGTAGGTAGATAGATAGATAGATGAGAGAGATGAGAGCGAGAGAGATGAAATAGAGAGAGAGAGATGAAATAGATAGATGATAGATAGATGATAGATGATAGATGATAGATAGATAGATAGATAGATAGATAGATAGATAGATAGAGGCATGGATAATGGAGCAAGAGAGACAGAGACAGAGAGAAAGTGAGAGAAAGTGAGAGACAGACAGTCAGACAAAGAGACAGACACAGAGACACAGAAAGATATAGAGAAAAAGACCAAACATTAGTTAAATAGATGCTGTCCTATGACCACAATAAAGAATAGATAGATAGTTTTTGAAACATGACACTGGCATTTTCTTAAGTAATAAAATAATTTTCTATAAAATGCTAAACAGAAAAAGATTCAGGTGACCAGGAGACAGAGCCTGATGCCGTAAAGCAGGAGATGAAGAAATTGTAGAAGAAACATTAAAGGGACTTACATTTTTATTTTTATTTTTGTTATTATTATTTCCGGGGGAAACAAGGAAAAGGAAGAACTAGGGGAAAAGGGAACACTATTTATCTTATACTGCTTAATTTCTGTATTCAGAAGGAAAGTACTTAACATGTCAAATAGTACTTAACTGCATTAGTGATTCTGTCCTTTCCACCAAGGATTAACAATCCCTCCTCATTCAATGTGAACAGCAAACCCGAGAAATAAAATGAAACCGACAGAGTAGAATTTGATTTGGCTGGATTTGTGCTTTTGATTATACGGCTTAATAAAAGACTGACCTATTAAAAAATATGAGGGATGTTTGAATAGACGGTTCCTCTGGATCCAAAACGCTGATGGAGCAGCAAAGCCAATTTCAAAATATTTCCTGAATCTGAATTTAGTAGCATGAAAGAGATGCATTCTCACTTTCATCGATGAAATAATCGCAACAAAAGAGGGAAATCAATGGGACTGATTCACTGATTAATTTTGCTGGCATTCCATCCCATATTTATATATGGCTGTTTGGCTACATGTTACAGGCCTAACTTTCTCGGGTTCTCTATTATTAGGCCTATAACACGTAGCCAAACAGCCAGGATGAGGAAGCAGGAAGAAAAACTGCTGTCCTCCAGTCACAACACAGAGTTACAGGCTAACCAGCATACGTCAGCAGCAGCAAATATAGAAAAGCAACAGCTCCGACCTCGCAACACACCCACAGCTTCTAAACTAAATAAGAGCCTGAAGATGACAGGGTTGTGAGCCTGTCGAAACGTTGCTATAAAGAAAAACTTTTAAGGTACTGGTAGGATTTTAGCTAAGGTTTTAAAGGACCTTGCAGAGTGCTCTGTAAGGATTTTTAGAAGATTTTAAGCTAGGATTTTAACCAGAATTTTAAACGTTTTAATTACATTTACATTTATTTTAAACATTTATTTAACATGGAAAACACTTGAGATTTTAATTTTTTGCATATACACACCCGTGAAAACTTAAGAAGACATATATATGTATGTATGTGTATATATATATATATATATATATATATATATATATATATATATATATATATATGTATGTATATGTATATATATGTATATATACACACACACACACACACACACACATACATACATATGTATATAATAGAATATATATAATACATTTAAACATTAAGATCAAGAAAAATAAGATTCCACAAATACAAATGATATTTGTTCAAATCCAATTTCAAATTAGAGGATATTGTTGGAAGAAATGTCCAAAAGCTAAGGTGCATCTTATACTCCGAAAAATACGGTAACCATAAGACCTGGGAATTCAGTGTTCTAATGTAGAGGCTGGGCCTCTACATTATGTGTTTTATTACCCATTGCAGTAGGCTTTTGAATTAATCCAACCTTACCAATCACAGTGACTACTATCTCCTACTGCATGGCTAATAACTTCCTGTAGCTTTGACCATTGCCAGGCATATAAAGGAATAACTTGCATCAGTCTATAAAGAGGACTTCATACCTCCATCCCTCTTTAGTCTCCCTGCTAATTATTGGTTGCCAATAAACCAATTGGGGTTTCAGTGTAATTGTGTCCTGATCTCTGCTTCAAGCATACCCCTGAGAAATTCTGCTTCCCAGCTTACCATTTTGTGTTGCTGAAATGACTATCGTGCATTTTTCCTTTGTAAAGCTAGTGTTTACTTTCATAGTCTGCAAATGCAAACCAGAACCCTTTGATCTTCTTCAAGGATTCATCAATAACATTCAAGTCTTAAAGGAGGGATCGGCTCTTAAAAACAACATCAACTGGAGGACTTTTATAATGCACTGTTGGGGCACATTTTCTGTAATCACTCTGACTTTACGTAACCTGGGGAATATCAAGAGGAAGCCTACTCCCTCAATGGAGCAGTTTTCCTGTAATTAGATGTGTCAGAAGAAAACTAACATCATAATACTGAGGAAGCATGCAAGGTCCATTCTGAAATCTAGAGTGTCAGGTCACCTGAGACTTAGTTAAATCTGATATATTAGTAGTGAAGTATTAATAAGGCAAACATGGCTATTTGTCATTCTTGCTTATGGCTACTACCAGAAACAGAGAGCTTCAAGAATACTTCTTAATAATCATTGGGCTCCATTTCTGTGCAATAATAAGACCATCAGTTTTCTCCCTTTTTTTCGTGCTTTACTAGCTGATAACCCAGCATTGCCCAGGTATTTATTTATCCCAATCCTGTATTAGGCAGGAAGAGCCCTGAGCCCTGATTTTGGCAAGAATTGAATTAGTTAAATAGGTTTTCCCTGTGCCCCCAGAAGTGTCAAGTAAAATGATACCACCTTGTTGTTTTGCTAGCTGATCCATGATCATTTGGTATGCTTTTTTCTGATCTTGATTTAGAAGTGGCTTCTTGTCCGTGATATATGCACTAAGCTGTTTGATGTTGTAATTCTTTTCTTGTATGTAATCTGCATGAAGTATGTCGTATTGGTTTCGTAGTGATGCAGGCAGTCCGTGTTGCAGTAATGTTTTATTTATCATGGCCATATATTTGTCCTCAAGAATAATCAAAGCCTTGATGTCCAGACCAAACATAATTTCTAATGTTGGATTTTCCCCCTTACCAGAGGGAGCCCCCTTGTGGAGTACTGTGAAAACGTTACCATGGCAACTCCACTGAACTGTACAGTAGACGCCATTTTAAGGCAGTCCACTAGAAGCCATTTTAAGGCACAACAGGCTGTATCTTAACAGAACACACACCCTGAGGGGTGCTAGGGGTGTCTTACTCCCACAGTATTTCTTTCCAGAGAGTAAGTCATCTGTGTACCAAGTTTGGTTGAAATTGCTCAAGGCATTCCAGAGTTATGCTGGAACATATATACACACACAGAGCCATTTTTATATATTTAGAAGATAACACCCCAGTGTGCATAAAACATGGAATCCTATTCAATGATTTGAATGGATGTTTGAAAATATAGTATTATTCCGTGCTTTGTAATACAAATGAGAGAAGGGTGGGATCAAACGTCTGTCTAACCAGCAGCCGTATTTCAAGTTTAGCTCTTTTGACGATGATTGCATAAACAGGACAGATAATTGAGATTCACTTCTAAATCTACCCTACGTGGTTGTTGCTTTATAAAAAGTCGTATTTCAAAACAAGCGATGACACCTCACCTCGATTACATTTTGAAATTCTCAGCTGAACAAAACTGTGAAAGATTTTTATTGTCCGTTTGTTTTATTGAGATGCATTTTAGATTGCATTTAAAATATTTTAACCATATGTATTATCTCTGGGGGTGGGTGCATTTAAAAGAAAGCAGTGACTTCATCAGAATTCTTGAACCAGCCTTTGAAAAAAAATATTTCAAGGGAAAGATAATACAAGGAAATTTGGAACCCAGACTGCAGGATCTGAAAATGTAGTCTAAAATTTAACTGAAGATCACCTAATAATCAAAGCCTCCAGAGAATTTCCATTTGGCCTTTCCATTATAGTCAAACCATCCTTTAACCTTACATATTTGGAGGAAAAGGCTTTCTTTGATATTTGGAGCAGCTGTCACAGCTTATTTCCTTTTTTTCCCTTAACATCAACCATAAATTGAGATTTCTAGCAAAATGAATAAAGAGATCAAAAAATGAATAAAGAGATCTGCTTAAAATTGGCTATGATTGGCAAAGAGAATTTTTCCAGTCTAATCTGTGTAGGTATGTCCTCATTATTGTAGTGTTAGGATAAACCAACATCCATGGGCTTCTTTGATATCTTTTTAGCTTGGGGGGTGGGGGGACGTGTCAGAACTCAACTACTTTCTTTGAGATCAGAAGATGACCAGGGTTGGGTTTTGTACATACCCACATAGTATATGAGAGGTAATTCTAGGCTGTAGATTAGAAGGAAAGGGAAGAAGAAAAGACAGAATAAAGCAGTGGTAAACCTCTAAAATCTAGGTGAATCTCTAGAATCTAGAACCTCTAGAATTCTGATTAGCAAATGGACACTTCATATCATCTAGAGCAGGAGTCCCCAACCTTGGTCAATTTAAGACTTATGGACTTCAACTCCCAGAATTCTTCAGCCAGCCATTCTGCAGGTTGGACACCATGCTGGCTGAGGAATTCTGGGAGTTGAAGTCCATAAGTATTAATATTGTGAAGGTTGGAGACCCCTGATCTAGAGTCTAGGTGATACGAAGTGTCCATATGCTAATCAGAAGTGACGCTTGATTAATCATACAATAACAGATAACTTTGTAATTGTATTTGTATTTTCTGCAAACAAAATCAGAAGCTTCTTTTTCCTTTTTCTTTCAGCCCTTTTTGTCTTTTTGTCTGTTTTTTCTCTTTATTAGTTTTTTTTAAAAATTTTTTGTAGAACTCTTAATTAAAAAATATTTTAAAAAGAAGTCAAGCTTGGTTCAAGCACACACTTTTTTTTTCTTTAAATATATTCATTGTAAAAATAATGGTGTAAAGTTTCAGGGGGAAAGGTTGGCTGATACATTTATAATGAGCCCAATTAGATGATGATTTAGCTTAACACAGTTTAACATAGTCAAAAAGCCATTAGCTTTGTTATTTTGTGAATGTTCTGTTGTTCCACTGAGCAACAGATGTGATAGGAAGTCCATGGGAAAAGGTCATGTAAATTGAGATAAATCACAGAAGTGAATAAATAAATACATTCCTCCTGTGTGAATTTAAAACAGCAACCTGCCAACAAATGAATTCAAAAGTGTTTAAAATTAACAATACAACTATAAGCCTGCAAAGAGGAGAAACATTGAATGGACATAATCTCATGCATTTGAGGCACCTTCTCCCACCACCTTCAAGATTGCTGTGTGTGTGTGTGTGTGTGTGTGTGTGTGTGTGTGTGTTTGTGTGTGACATTTTCCGAAAGATATTTTTTCCTGACGCAGCATGCCTTCAAGTTTCCTTTTTCTAATATTCCTCCCCCCCACCTCAGTGTAAACAGGAAGTTCTTTGTTATTTTCCTTAAAATTCACCACTTGGCCCCTTCCTTCAAGTGTAGTGTGTCCTGGGATCATAGCTTCATTCTTATTCCTCTATAATAATGGTAAATCAGTGGCCAATTTGTCTGTGGAAATTCTCAGTCATCCAGGTCATACCGTCTTTCCCCGAAAATAAGACCCGGTCTTATATTTTGTTGAACCCTGAAATAAATGCTTGGCCTTATTGCCATGCACTCAAAAGCCCTATTGGGCTTATTATCAGGGGATGTCTTATTTTGGGGACAACAGGGTAGTTGTATCAAAGGTGCTTTTTTGTGCAAAAGGCAACTGGACTGTCCATCAATTCTGATCGTGGAACAATGGAACGAGAGGTATTGACAGTTAAGATGGGATGGTGGGGGGGGGAATGGAAGGATAGGTTCTAATAGGAATGGAAGGATTGTATTTCTTTCAAGTCATCTGGTTGTTAGCACTCTCTGAGAGCTGTTGAGGCCACTTGGGGACAATCCAGTCGTCCTCTCAGAATCTATCCTTCCATCCCCTCCCCCATCATCCAGTCTCAACTGTCACTACCTATCCTTCATTTCCTTTCCTTCCCCCCCCCCATCTGATGAAACTTCTTACAGTGGAAACCTTTTGGGAAAAGTATATTTTCCCTAAAACTAGCTAATAACACCACTTTTTTTGGAGTGATACCAGTGGTGGGATTCAGCCAGTTCGCACGACTTCGGGCGAACTGGTTGTTAACTTTCTGAGCAGTTTGGCAAACTGGTTGTTGGAATAAATCATTAGGGCAGAGAACCGGTTGTTAAATTACTTGAATCCCACCACTGAGTGATACCATAACATTTTATATCATTGGAAAGATAATTTAATCAAGAACATAATGCAATAACTTTTATGAAGGATTTGCTATTAGAATAGCAGTTAATGTATAAAGAAGAAAAGTAAAACACATAGAAAAAAATGAGATATACAAATATTATCACCATAGAAAAAATGAGATATACAAAAAATATGATGTCAGTTAATACTTAGTTGGATAACCTTTAGCCTGAATTACTGCCTTACAATGGTTTCCCATGGAGTGAACCAAGTCTTTTATTTCTGCAGCTGTTATAATGTGAAACCAATATGGAATGATGGCTTCTATTAACTGGGTTTTATTGCTGAGTCGCTTCTGACTAACAAGTTTCTTTAGTCGGCTCCATAGATTTTCAATTGGGTTAAGGTCTGGGCTATTCCCAGGCCATTCCAGCAGTGGAATATGATTATCTTGAAACTAATCTCCCCCCCCCCCAAAAAAAAAGCCATCAAACCTCAAAAATACACTTTTCCCAAAAGGTTTCCACAATTTTGGCCACTAGATAAGAACTGAGATGTTTCCTTCTTCTTCTTCTTCAAGGAATAAAACAACAGTCCAGTTGCCTTTTGAATGGCAAAATAAAGCATCTTTGAGACATTAGCCAATTTTCTCAAAACTCTAAAATCCCAGAAAGAAGCCGCACAGCTGGTTTAGTGGAAGTTAGTTATTCTTTTGTATAACCAAGAAAATTTTGGTTCTAAGACTTTGTTAATCTTCATCCTCTCTGATCAGATTCAAATTTCCAAACACAGTGCATGTAATATCAGATACTATGCTAGGGAAGAAGTAACCATTGTCATTTGACATCAGTGATTCACTTACTGTACCTCCTTTCAAACATGTTAATTTGTATTTTTTCTATAAAGTATGAACTCTCCCTCCGATATGATCAGTGACTGTGCTTTCTTCTTTCTTTCTCCCATTCATAATTGCTTATCAATAGCAATAGCACTTTTGGACTTATATACCGCTTCATATTGCTTTACAGCCTTCTCTAAGTAGTTTACAGAGTCAGCATATTGCCTCCAACAATCTGGCTCCTCATTTTACCAACCTCAGAATGATGGAATGCTGAATTAACCTTGAGCTGGTCAAGATCAAACTGCTGGTACCTGGCAGAGTTAACCTGCAATACTGCATTCTAACCATTGTGCCACCATGGCTTTTGCTTAGCTATTTGCTTAGCTATCACTTTTGATTTATATAATAAACCAATGGAGAAAATGCAAATGGGATTTCCACTTTCTTGACCATCCACATTAAGCAAGATGGTTTGGGATCCTCAGAATCTACCAGTATGTGGTTAATTATGGTTAAAATCAAGGTTATCATGATGCAATTACAACCAGTGATCAGTCATCAACAATAACAGCCACTGGAATGGACATTAGGAAACAAAATAAACCTAGTTTGGGTTGACCTTCATCAGTGTACTTGCAGGAGCTTGTCATACAAACTATAATTCATTTCTTCTTGAAATAATAATTTTACCTATTTTCTGAATAAAGTGCCCTTGAAGTTACTTCAAAATCACTTCTTGGTGATTTTATGCTCATGTCCATGCAATTTTCTTGGCAAGAATATGGTTCAACATTCTAGGTTTTTCCCTCCCTTTTTCTACCTAGCTTGACATTTAAAAAACAAACAATTTTTCATATCGTTACAGGATAAAAATTGAAATAAAACCTATTAAGCCAGAAATCCATATTGTTCCTTAAACCAGGGGTCCCCAACCTCTGGGCTGCAACTCACTATCAGACTGTGGCTTATTCACAACTGGGCCCTGTGACCGCAGACAGGCTCTGGCGTGCACGTGTGCAGGCTCGACTTGCAAAAGTAAAGCTGCGTAGATATGCGCATGTCCATTGGCACGCCGCTTGCACAAGTCGAGCTGTGCGTACGTGCTTCCACACCAGCTAGCTGCTCATGCGTGTTGTGGCCTGCTGGCAGCCAGTGGAGCTGACAGCAGAGTTGGACAGTGAGGCAGTTGGGGAGGAACTTCCCAATCCGTATGAGGGCTCTGCATCAGAGGCAGAGAGGTAGGTAGACAGCAGCAAGGCAGCAGAAAAGTTGGAGCCTGTTCCCAGTGTGCACATGTGCAGAGCTGCCAGAAGACAAGAACAACTCAGAAAGCAAGTTCAACTCGGGAGTAAAGCCACACCTTGGAGGTGATTGGCCCCTCCCATAGGAAACAAAAGAGGAGCAAACAGGGAGTGGGCTTTTGCAGGAAACAATTCATTCATTCCGTGACCCTGAGAGACTCTGTTCCAAGTTTTGCCTTGTACTGCAGTTGGAAACAATTTACATGGCAGCTTGCCAAATGCGATAAGGTGTGTTGAGAAATATTCCTTTGCAAAACTGTTTGGATAAACCTTGCTGACTGTGAATGAACGTAATTCACAGTCATGTAAATAAAAGAGGTTTTGCCAGTAATTCCTGCCTCCTGCTTGTTAAGGGAGTCTAGGTCAGAATAACATGGCCCTGTGTCCCTCAGCAGGGCCACCAGCTGGAAAAAGTGCGGGGGCCCTGCCTTAAGCCAAATGATTTCCATGGCTTTGTGTTCCAAAAGGCCAACTTACATTTCAGATCTTTGCAACATTCTCTTAGGGTACAATGTAAAGGTTCGGAATGATTTCAGATGGAAACGTCTCCCAATGCTTTGGCAACTGTAGGTCAGATTTAAGAAAGAAAGAAAGAAAGAAAGAAAGAAAGAAAGAAAGAAAGAAAGAAAGAAAGAAAGAGGGAGGGAGGAAGGGCAAAAGGTAATTGGAATGTATGCTTTGTTTCATGAATTTAGATTATTATTTTTATCCTCTAGTCCTACATTTCCCTTAAAATAGACTTTGTAGAGTAATACACCCTGGGAGAAATTATTCAAAATGGCACTAATGAGTATCGAGCTGCATTGGAAGGCGGTCTGCAAATTGTCCTATTAATTAATGGTGTAATTAAGTTTTTGTCATTGATGTATCATATTTCTGACAGGGCTAGCTGTCCTATGGATGCTTCTCCCCAGCTTGCAATCCAGGCACTTTCTGTACATAATAAATGGCAGGAATTTTGTGCCAGGTTACCGTGATGGGACCACCTGAATCGGAGAGAGAGAGCTCACAACAGCAGACCAAACCGTTCTTTGTGGCCCATCTCAATCAAATCTCTTTGCTTAGATTGATGGAACCCTCCCTTGGATGACACATGAGTTTCTTGCCATTAAACCATAAAACAAACAAAAAAAACCCCAAAAACCTCTGTTCTTTGATGGTTCCGTGACCAAATTGTCCATTAATTTCCAACTTTCATTTCCGTGCAATTTTGTATTTTTGGTTCCATTTGCAAATCAATGTGAATGTGGCATAGATCCATTAGATTAGAATACTTTGCTAAAGCTAATCGCACATAATGCATAATTGCGGGGCATAATCGTTGCAAAAATATAAAACTGTCCACGAGAATGGATTGAGACAGTGCTATCTTCTGGCCATGCGGGAAATAAAACCATGCTGCCCATGACCATCAGTAGGTTACATGGCCAATGGTTCTTCCTAAAAATAGATGGTGCATCGAGAATAAATATCTGAGTGCAAATGACTGCCATATAAACCATTTTATTCTGTTCTTCCCTTGGCAACAGATCTCTATTAATTCTAACATTAATAATTTATAGCCAGTGCAGTTAACAAGGACTTTAGAATTCAATCTTAAGGCAAAAGAACATAACTGCCGGACAGATTTTAACTTCCTTGTGCCTACATTGGTTGTGTGCTTTGGATTTATAACTGCACGTCCATGACTATACATGTGCTGTTTGCAAAGCTAAAGAGATAATGGTTTTGGTTTTTTTTTCTTCCTGAGACAGAATAAATGCAACATATGGTTAAAATAAGATAACGGGAAAAAAAAAAAAACTCCCAATGCATTTATTCAGGAGGTTTAAATAATGTTTTATATGCTGACTCAAACTGATGGAAGAAAAAAATCTGTCCACGTGCCGTGGGAAGTTTCTCTGGAATATTTTATTTATATAGAGAGAACTCACTGTATTTGCACAGCGAGAGGTGTTTGTCAGGGCAGGACATATATTTAAAAAAAGTAATTTGGATGAACTGCATTAAATCCTCCTGCAAATACGAAAATAGAAGACCTTTCTGAAAATAACCTGGCTTTGGTGCCATTCTGGGGGAAAAAAGTGCTGCTGCTTTAAAAAGATACTCATTAATGAGTTGACTTACAAAACAACAACAGGTGTCCACAGATGCTTGGGAAAAAAGCAGGGGTGAAATGCTCTCGGTTCGGACCAGATCGCCCAATCCAATAGTGATGGCGGTGAGTGGTTCGGAGAACTGGTAGCAAAAATCCCTGCACACCCCCCACCATGCCCAGCTGAGCCGCCCAATCATCAGAGGTGCTTTTTTTTTTTACTTTTAAAAGCACTTTTTCTACAACAACTTCCGATAAAAAAATGCTTTTAAAAGTTAAAAAAAAAAAAGCCTCTGATGATCGTGCAGCTCAGCTGGGATCCTCAGAGGCTTTTCAAGGCATTTTTTTCTGCAACCTCTTGGCCAAAAAGGTGGTTAAAAAAAATGCTATGAAAAGTCTCTGACGATCCCAGCTGAGTTGCCTGATCGGCAGAGAGGCATTTTTTAAAAAGCCTCTCTGACGATCCCAGCTGAGTTGCCTGATTGGCAGAGGCTTTTCAAAGCATTAGAAAAAAATGCTTTGAAAAGTTAAAAAAAAAAAAAGTTGGCCACGCCAACCCAGTCACATTACCCCCCCAAGCCACGCCCACAGAACCGGTAGTAACAAATTTTACATTTCATCCCTGGAAAAAAGCAATAAGCTGCTTTAATGAAGAACAGTGAGGTACTATGAAAGATCCAAAATGCTTCTTCCAAATCATTTTTGAAGAAGATACAACCTAACATTTGCCATCTATGGAGGTGGCACTCAGAATGTTGGGTAGCCATTGAAGAGGTTACTTTGAATAGAATAGAATAACAGAGTTGGAAGGGATCTTGGAGGCCTTCTAGTCCAACCCCCTCCTTAGGCAGGAAACCCTACACCACTTCAGACAAATGGTTATCTAATCTCTTCTTAAAAACTTCCAGTGTTGGAGCATTCACAACTTCTGTAAGCAAGTTGTTTCACTGATTAATTGTTCTAACTGTCAGGAAATTTCTCCTTAGTTCTAAATTGCTTCTCTCCTTGATTAGTTTCCACCCATTGCTTCTTGTCCTGCCCTCAGGTGCTTTGGAGAATAGCTTGACTGCCTCTTCTTTGTGGCAGCCCCTGAGATATCGGAAGACTGCTATCATGTTTCCCCTAGTTCTTCTTTTCATTAAACTAGACATATGCAGTCCTGCAACCGTTCTTCATATGTTTAGCCTCCAGTCCCCTAATCATCTTTGTTGCTCTTCTCTGCACTCTTTCTAGAGTCTCCACATCTTTTTTACATCATAGTGGCTAAAATTGAATGCCATATTCCAAGCATGGCCCTACCAAGGCATTATAAAGTCGCATCACTTCACGTGATCTTGATTCTATCCCTCTGTTTATGCAGCCTAGAACTGTGTTGGCTTTTTTGGCAGCTGCTGCACACTGCTGGCTCATATTTAAATGGTTGTCCACTAGGACTCCAAGATCCCTCTCACAGTTACTACTATTGAGCAAGGTACCACATATACTGTACCTGTGCAATAGTGATAATAAGGTAATAATAGTTTTTTTTTTTTTAATTTGATTTATATGCCGCCCTTCTCCGGAGACTCAGGGCGACTTACAATGCGTTAAGCAATAGCCTTCATCCTTTTGTATATTTATACAAAGTCAGCTTATTGCCCCCACAAACTGGGTCCTCATTTCACCTACCTTAGAAAGGATGGAAGGCTGCGTCAACCTTGAGCCTTGGAGAGATTCGAACCAGCAGAAATTGCAGGCAGCTGTGTTAATAACAGTGTACCACTGTAATATCAAGGCTCTTGATTGAATTGCAGCACACAATTTCATAGCTATTTTTTTTGTTCTCTTCCACATATTGACTTAAACCAAAGGCCAAGGGTTGTATTTTTTACCTGGAGTAATACTACTACGTATGTTACAGGTGTCAAACTCAATGACGTCACATGATGTATCATGATGTATCATGATGTTTTTGGTCTTTGTGAACCTGGGGTGGGTATGGCCTGCATATGGTACATCTGGCCTACAGGCCACCAGTTTGGTAGGCTGGTATTATGTCATCATATTAATTGCTATTTTACTATTGCATAGATAAGTCATATCTTTTATTGAATAGCCCGAAGGCCTTTTCAAAAAAAAAGAAAAAGAAAAAAGAAAAAGATAAAACAAACAGTTACAGAAATAACAGTCTAAAAATATGATATATGACATTAAAATTTAACAATATCAAAGTTCAATAACTAAATTTCCAAAACTAGATTTACCCAAATAAGATAGATAAGTCTATCATCTCCTGAGTAAAGATCAGACCGAGCATGGAATCATCTCTCTGACATCACATATCAGATGTCATTCTCTTTCTGGTGTCTGCGACATGTGTACATTGTGAATATTTCTAAGGAAGAGGACATTAATTATATAACTATCTGTTTAGAGCAGTATTTCTCCAGCTTGGGAACTTGAAGATGTGTGGATTTCAGTTCCAAGAATGCTCCAGCCAGCATGAATTTGGGGAGTTGAAATCCACACATCTTCAAATTGCCAAGGTCGAGAAATATCTGCCCTGTGTTACAGCAACCCTGATTGGGTTGCATCATTTAGAGAAGAATGCAATCGATGGATAGTCCTTTTTTCTAGTATACAAGGAAAAGAAATGTTGCAAAGAGGAAAATCAGAATTTCTAAGTGCCATGAACAGCTGCACAAACCCCCACTTGTCATGTCTCTTAGCTGGTCTCACATTGCCTAAGGAATTCTCTTCTTACAGAGAAAGAAGTGTGAAGGGTTTTGTTTTTTTCCCCCATGAATGGATCCTCGGAGAGTTAGGTTGAGAGAACATTAACCAGAAGGCAAGAAGCTGTAGTGAAATTTTGTCTTGAGTTTTTGTTCAATCGCAGAAGCCACACACACACTGCATATCTGAGAGTCATTCCTACAGCTATAATTTATGTCTTTCTGATGATTGCAATAGCCAAACATGACCATGTTATAGAAGGGCTTGTTGTCCTGTATGCTGGGCATAATTATGCCTTGATCTCCTCTTAGACTCATAACTCAAGAATGAAAATAAAAGAGCTTGCTGCAGAGATAGCTTCCAGGATCTCTCTTCTTAGAACTGAAATAAATCTAAGTTACCATCTGCCCTTGCTTTGGTCTACCTAAGGGTCAGCAGGGAAGCCAGATTACATGTATGTCCTGCAGTTACTGCCAAATTTCAAAGATGAACTAGGTAAAGATCCGAGAGTTTCTGATGGAATGAATATACTTCTAAGCCACCGGAAGACATTGCATTTCTTTTGATGGCTCAGTAGATGAACAATGTATTTAAATCAAAATGGGACTCCGTTACATCGGATCAGACATGGAATTACTTTCCCATTAATTATAGGTAATCTGCCCTTTTGCATTAAATCCATTACCAGTAATAGACTTTTAATGTGGTTCTTATATTGTGCTTAAAGGCTGAATTCGGAAATAGTGAAAGGAGAAAATGGGAAGGAAAATTTCAAGTTAAAGAGACTGGGTGGAAAAGGGAGAAGGGTAACAAGGCAAACCAACAGACCAGGGGAAATGATGATGTGGAAGGAGAATGCTTTGAATTGTAGCCAAGTTTATTCATGTATTAATAGATGACACAGTGAGAGATTATTCATGTACTAATAGATATTCAGAGGTATAAGAAAAAGCTAACAGCTCACGTTATCTTCGAAATAAGATGTTTCAATATTACTTAGGGAAAACTCTGGGTTACATCGCAAGAGTCATCATCCTACAATTCAAAATGATAAATTAAACAAACACTGAAATAAATCCTACCTGAAAAAAACATTGGCAGTTTATTAATTCAATTTATTAATTAATAAAATTAAGTAATAATAAGCAAATGTAAGATATTTAATATATTGTTGAATATAATAACATAACATAACATAACATAACATAACGTAACGTAACGTAACGATACGATACGATACGATACGATACGATACGATACAATACAATACAATACAATACAATACAATATGTGAGTGGTGTGGTGGCCTAATGGTGAAGATATTTGCCTCCCACTTGAGAGAGTTCAATCCTAGGTAATGGCAGGTATTTCTCTCCTAGGGTATAAAGAAAAAAAAAATATTTGCTGTGAAGATGCCGTGTGGTGTCAGTAAGGGCATCCAGCCAATAAATGTTCAACTCCATCCAATCCCTTGATTCTACCCTGACTTAAGCGATTACATGGTCATAAAAATCGAGTTATAAATATATATATATTGTATAGGATCTCCAGCCATGGGGAGAGGCTTGGACTAGAAGACCTATATATGCAAGTCTTGGCGTATTCGGGTCTTTTCCCATGTAAGATTGAGAGTATCTTGGAGACATTTTGACAAGGTCCCACTCGTCATCTTCAGGCTGGTGTCTTTGTCTTTGTGCTTGTGCGTAGAAGGCGTGATCGGAGATGTCGTCTCTCTATAAATACTGGTGGGGAGGTGGGGAGTGCTGGCTTTGTTGTTGTAAGCAGGTTGGTTGGCTGTGTTGTTACATCTTGATTAGTTGATGGAGCTGATGTTTGAAGATTAATCGACTAATCGGACCTCGTCGAAACTGATTAGTTGGACCTCATTGAAACATCACCAAGATACTCTCAATCTTACACAGGAAAAGACCCGAATATGCCAAGACTTGCATACTTGTACGTGTGTGTGTGTGTATATGTATATGTATATGTTTATGTATATGTATATGTATATGTATATGTATATGTATATGTATATGTATAAGTATATGTATATAAGATGTGGGTTTCAGCAGGTTCTGACCAGTTCTGGAGAACTGGTAGCAGAAATTTTGAGTAGTTCAGAGAACCGGCAGTAAAAATTCTGACTGGCCCCACCCCCATCTATTCTCTGCCTCCCAAGTCCCAGCTAATTGGGAGGAAATGGGGATTTTGCAGTAACCTTCCCCTGGAGTGGGGTGGGAATGGAGGTTTTACAGTATCTTTCCCCTGCCACGCCCACCAAGCCATGCCCACCAAGCCATACGGCACCCACAGAACTGGTAGCAAAAATTTTTGAAACCCACCACAGATGTATACGTGTGTGTGTGTGTGTGTGTGTGTGTGTGTGTGTGTGTGTATATATATATATATATATATATATATATATATCCCCCTTTGCACTTTCTTCAAATTTTGTCATAAATACCATTCAATTCAGACCTTACCTTATGCACTTAAGTAGAACATTTAGACTGAATAAAAATAATAACGTGCATAAATTAACATATTTTCAGGGAAATTGAGAAATCTTTGTTAAAGTAAATATAATAATATCCTTTTAACATAAGAATGCACACCACTAAACTCTAGGTCTCTGAAAATGCAAATAGCAATGTACAAGGAAAAGATGTCAGATTTCTCTTATAGCAACCTGGACTGGAAACACTTAATCCAGACACCATGTTTCTTAGAGCTCTGATTAGTGATGGGTATTAGCATAGAATTAACTTTACAAGAATTCCGGCAAGCGCTCTATTCTCAAATGAAAAAAAAAAAAATCTACATATGGGCTATGAAAAGAGGCAAGGTGCCAATGTAAGAGTGAGGGGGCATGTTTCTTTTCTGCGCCCGTGGATCATTTTCTAAATAGCAATTTTTTTGTGACTATAAGAACCAGCCCAAAGGAAAGAGAGAAAGAGAGAGAGTGAGCGAGGGAGGGAGGGAGGGAAGAAGGAAGGAAGGAAGGAAGGAAGGAAGGAAGGAAGGAAGGAAGGAAGGAAGGAAAGGGAAGGGAAGGGAAGGGAAGGGAAGGGAAGGGAAGGGAAGGGAAGGGAAGGGAAGGGAAGGGAAGGGAAGGGAAGGAGACAGAAAATTTTGCATTTGGGAAAAAAAAAAATATCAGAGTAAACAGGAAAAATCTGCAGACACATTCAACCAGGCCTGAAATATCATGTACCAGTGGAAATATGGGTCTACAAAGGAGGAACATTAGAATGGAATTCAGACAGACAAAGAAAAAACTAAACCCACAAGGTGATTTATAGTTCTAAAAACCAGTTTGTTTCTACTGGTGAACGCACCAGGGTAGCAACTGGGAGACCGTGAGTTCTAGTCCTGCTTTAGCCAGGAAAGCCAGCTGAGTGACTTTGAGCCAGCTCTTTCACAGCCAGTTCACCTCACAGGTTTGTTGTCATACAGAAGGAAGGCATGTTAGATATGTTTGCTGCCTTGAGTTATTTGTAAAAATAATAATAAAGGCAGGATGCAAACAAGCAAATCAACGTAAATTTCCAGAATGTTCTGCTATGATTGCCTTTCTAATGAGGGAAATAAAAAGAAAGTGATAGGGTATCTAGTTCAGGGGTGGGTTCTACTTACTTTTACTACCGGTTCGCAACAGGATCGCATGCATATGCTCTCGCTTCGCTCACATGAGCGCCTTGCTTCTGCGCATGTGCAGATCATCGATGATGACATCCGGGGTGGTGGGCGGAGCCTCTTGCCGGTTTTACTACCGGTTTTTGCAAACCGGTCCAAACCGGGGGCAACTCACCACTGATCTAGTTCCTTCCATCATTGTTCTACCCAACACGTTAGAACAATATTCCCTTGTGAATGATCATCCATATTTAAGGCCCCAGCTATTATATTCCGAATGATTAGAAAATGTTCCACAAACCTGAGGAATATACTCAGAAACAGAACCACAACTGGCAATTTTCTCAACTTGAATTCTTGGCTCGAAATCTTTCTCTCTGCTTTCTTGCGAAAGGCTTTTTAGACAGAACTTCTCATATTGTAAGATTCTTGCCTTATTATTAAAAGTAGAAGCGGTCCTTGAAAACAGATCATGTGCTGGAAATTTCTTCAGGCAAGGGCAGGCCAAACTGTTTCGATCCACAATCTTTTTCCCCTTTCATTGTTTCAGTGTTTTCATTTATTGTCTGGCTGAAGAAAAAATATTGGCAGCCAAATCAAAATATAGCTAATTTACACTTATCATGTATATTCATTAACTACAGATTCTACTAATCTGGATAAAGTGTAAAGCTTCCTTAAAATTCATCACTGTGAGTTTTAACAAAATACTGTATGTAATTATCTTGCCATTGTGTTCTGGATTTTTTTAAAGTTCTCAACATTAGCCTGGTGGCCTCTCATCCCATGATTAAGGACTTCTGAGAAGCTTCTGAGGTCAGACACGAACAGTCTGATGAGGCCAATTCTGGTAGATAGACATTGAAATTGACCTGGCATTTAAAGATCCACCATGACAGGTTTTGAGATGGTGATAAGCTGCCTAGGAAAGCCAATGGAAATAATCAAAACCACAAAAAAGCGAAAGTTAGAATATTTTTGACATGTGATCCAACACCCAGAAAAATACTGCATACTTCACTTAATCCCGAACTTAATCCCGAAAAAAAAGTTTTTTCCCGAACGCCATCACTCTGCTAAACAAATAACTCCCTCAACACTGTCAAACTATTCACTAAGTCTGCTTTACTATTACTATTAATCTTCTCATTGTCCCTATCACCCATCTCCTCCCACTTATGACTGCATGACTGTAACTTTGTTCCTTGTATCCTTACGATTTATATTGATTGTTTCCTAGTATAATTTGATTGCTTATTTGTACCCTATGACTATCATTGAGTGTTGTACCTTATGATTCTTGACAAATGTATCTTATCTTTTTATGTACACTGAGAGCATATGCACCAAAAACAAATTCCTTGTGTGTCCAATCACACTTGGCCAATAAAAAATTCTATTCTATCCTCCAAGGAAAGATGGAAGGCAAATGAGGTCCAAGCAGAAAAAGAACATCATGGCTTCAAAATCTAAGGGTCTGGTTTGGAGAAAACTCAGCAGCACTTTTTCGTACGGCAGTTGGCAAAAATAGGATCACCAACATGATTGCCAACGTCCGATGATGGATATGGCACAAAAAAAGAGACGACAGGTGTTGCATCCAATTTAAGAATCTGGCTTTGCAGTTTCTATGCTAGTCACACCAGCAACTCAAACACTTAAAGCGACAATTACTTCCATACTTTTCATTATCTTTCAGGTATGCTAGCTGACTTTTTTCTTTTCTTTTCTTTTGGTATTGTCACATATTAAGCATGGTGGAAAATGTGTTTTAATGTCCATTGCCATAATCATAAAGTTTATTGAAGTAATTCTTAAGTCAGAAAGGAGTGGCCTTGCAGTTTTTTGCAGCTTTCTGTCATTTGAAATGAGGTTCTACAATTATGTAAAATAAAATGCCTACCGCAAAGTGTTTAGTAAGAGAGATTGTGCCCCAATCTCAATGCAAGCGTGCTGCAAAATTGCAAAGATAGGTAAGAGACGTAAATGCAAAGCTTTGTATTTTATGAAAAGAGCATAGAAGAATATGTCTGGTCCAATATTGAAAACCCCACATGAAAATTGGTATACATTTTTACATTCCATTTAAAATAATAATAATTGGAAAGAGAGTGGCATGGAGTGACTGAGTGCTTGAAAACCAGAAATACAAAAGAAAACTATATAGGCAGATTTGTCCACATCTATATAGAATTACTGCTAGAAAGAGCAATCCGAACAATCAAGGGGCTTACAAATCTTTGTCACAAATAAGTAAATAAGTAGTAATCGGGTTCAGCCAGAATGTTTGACACCCATTTAAATGTGATGTAAAATTTGCAAAGAAAAGCTTTGGAAGAAAGGATATTAATGGTGTTATGGATGCTGGAGATTCAACCATACCTGCATTTGGAAATGGATGAATATTTCCTCTTACAAACATATCTAGTAATCGTGTAGGCAGGACAGGTCTTCTGAAAATGCCTTTACTGTCAGAATCTTCCCTCTACTATTTATGACTGGTCCTTTTTTCATGTTACTCTCAATTCTGGTGTGGGAAGCCACCACCCCCTCCTAGAAAAATGAAATATTAAAGGAATATTCACATTTAAGAATATTTTTTTAAAAAGGCAGATTATTATTATTCCCCCAAAGGGAGAAATGGAGAAATATGTTTTTGGTTTTTGTTTTTTTTTAGAGGCAGAAAGCAAACCCCACTTTCCTTAATAGCCCCAGCAGAAACTCAGGACATCATTTAGAAATGCAGATTTGGTAATCCATTCAAGGCAGGATATTTTGAAATAAAGGCAGAATGGTAGGATTGGAAGCAGTCATCACTCAAGATCCAACACATGACAAAGCCATTAAGCCACAATAGGAATTATTGCATCACCCTCAGAGCAGTCCAAACTTCAACCAAACTTAGGTCAAACAAACACAAAGGATTTGTACTTTGCCTATAGAGCCAGCTATGACCTTTACACAACTGCAACATGGCCCCATGGGAATCTGACAACAGCCAACAGAATATATGCTCTTGCACAGGAACAGGAAGCTCAAGTGCAAAGCCCAAGAGAAGATATAAATACCGCCCACTCTCGACTCCATGTGGTCAGCTATCCAGAACGCATGTGGTTCTCCTTCATCATTAAACCATCTTCCCAATCAGCTTCCATGTTTCCAGTGTCTTTCTCCCAGTTTGGAACTGAACCAGATGGATATTTCTTCCCATACTGGAATGCAAGATCCTACTTATCTCTCTTCCTTTACTATATATATATATGTCTTTTATTAGGTTTTTACTTTCATTAATGCAACCTTTTTTTTAAAAAAAATAATTTTGTGTGTCACTTTCCCCCCTTCTTTAGCAACCTGGATTGCTCAAAATTAGCAGAAATGTAGCAAATAACCAAACCAACCAAGAAATAAACGCTATTATGTTATGATGATTTATTTCTATTCAATCAGAATATTTTATGTAATTTTTATTACAGAATTTTATTACACAATAGATTTATTAATATAATTTTTATATTTATTAATATGGGACATGGTGGTTCAGTGGCTAAGACGCGGAGCTTGTTGATCAAAAGGTCAGCAGTTCAGCTGTTCAAATCCCTAGTGCTGAGTAATGGGGTGAGCTCCTGTTACTTCTCCCAGCTCCTGCCAACTTAGCAGTTCGAAAGCATGTAAAAAATGCAAGTAGAAAAATAGGGACCACCTTTGGTGGGTAGGTAACAGCATTCCGTGCACCTTTGGAGTTTAGACATGCTGGCCACATGACCACGGTGACATCTTCGGACAGCGATGGCTCTTTGGCTATGAAACGGAGATGAGCACCGCCTTCTAGAGTCAGGAACGACTAGCACATACAGTATGTGCGAGGGGAACCTTTACCTTTACCTACATTTATTAATATAATTTTATTACAGAATTTTTTTTTTGTAATTTTATGTGATATTTTTAGAATTCTGGAGCAATCTAGTATCAGAATTTTAAATTGGTCCCAAATTCTAAAAAAAAATTAAAAAATTACATCTTTCTTTATTGTTTCAAATGCATATTTATTAAATACAATTTATTTCAACATACATGCCATGGAGTTGCACAGAATAGAAGTCCTGTGGTTGATAATACTGAATTAAGGAATTATTCACTGTGCCATAAATAATAGTACTACCAGTGTAGCATTTGGAATTTTGAACTCTGTCTGAATTTTATTTATTTATTTATTTATTTATTTATTTATTTATTTACTTATTTATTTATTTATTTATTTATTTATTTATTTATTTATTTATTTATTTATTTATTTATTTATTTATTTATTTATTTATTTAAATTTCTATGCCGCCCTTCTCCAAATAGGACTCAGGGCGGTGAACAGCCAAAGTAAAAAAACAGGACATACAAAATTTAAAAACAGTTTAAAATAATTAGATATTTTGGCCGTAAATTAAAACAACCCAATTTAAAATCAATTTAAAATTTAACTCAAGCCAGCCCAGCTTGAAATAAATAGGTTTTCAGGGCCCGACGAAAAATCCGGAGGTCTGTTATTGTACGTATCTCTGGGGGGAGGTTGTTCCAGAGGGTGGGGGCCGCCACAGAGAAGGCTCTCCCCCTGGGGGTCGCCAGCCGACATTGTCTGGCGGATGGCACCCTGAGGAGGCCCACTCTGTGTGAGCGTACTGGCCGGTGGGAGGTTATTGGTGGCAGAAGGCGGTCTCGTAGGTACCCCGGCCCTAAGCCATGGAGTGCTTTAAAGGTGGTCACCAACACCTTGAAGCGTACCCAGAAGACCACCAGGAGCCAGTGCAGTTCGCGCAGGAGAGGTGTCACATGGGAGTGCCTCGTCGCCCCCATAATCCCCCACGCGGCCGCGTTCTGGACCAGCTGTAGCCTCCGGGTGCACCCCAGGGGGAGCCCCATGTAGAGAGCGTTGCAGTAGTCCAGGCGGGTAGTGTTATAGTATTTCTACAATGAAAAGAAAACATTGGACAAGAGGTAGGTGAACTGAAAATACTGTAAAAATAGAATATGTTTGAAGGAAAGGGATTTTTCAAGACTGCAGTGCATACAGTCTTTTAAAGGAACATTCATTATGCACAATTCACTATGTTCGCTGTTAAAACAGTCCAATGTGCAAAATGTAAAACTAGAGAAAACACAAAGTCTAGTTCCTGTTGCATTGTATTTATCATTATGCTTTGAAGTTTGACAAATTTGCAAGAGGAACTTTGAGCTGTAAAGATTTGCACTTCCCCTGAAAACTGCTTGTTATTTAAAGCATTTGTAAAAATGTTAGATGCTGCCTCCAGCCATGGTTATTATATGCGAAAGACAATGAATTTTAAGGTTGTCTTTAATCATTTCCCCAACTTGCTTTCCTTTCTAGCGTTCACATCTCCGAAGTACAACGCTAGCATCACAAAACCTGAACCAGCTGGAAACCTATTTAAAAGGAGTATGTTTGCAAACTGAGATGCTTTCCATTATAATTTATCAAATCATATGGCAAGGACAGTGCCAGAAATGGAAATGCATACTAAGAAAAGATAATGTTGTGACTTTTTAAAAGGCAAATTGAGCGTAACTGAATATATTTCCTCCTGAATTTCTATAATTTAACATTCAGCATTTTTATCATCATAATTTCAGTTTGCTGGCATAAGTCTGCCCCCCCTTGTTCAGGTATTTCCCCAATTTTGGACACTTAATAAGACCCATCAAGTTTGCAGATGGATTGACCTAATCAATCATTGGCAACAAGAAAATGGTATAGAGCAGTGATGGCTAACCTTTTTGCCATCGCGTGCCAGGAAGGGGGAGTGGGGGGGTCGAGCACATGCGTGCTCATACCCATAATTCTATGCTAATTCTAATTCTCACCCCGCTCCTGGCACAAAATGGCCCGGTAGGCCCGTTTTTCTTTCTCACCTGGCTCCAGGACCTCTCTAGGCATCTGGGGACGGCAAAAACAGCCTTCCCCACCCCTTCGGAGGCCAAAAATGGCCCATTTGACAACTTCCAGTCCCCCTGGAAGCTGAGCTCACGTGCCCACTGATATGGTTACGGGTGCCAGCTGTGGCACACGTGCCATAGGTTCGCCATCACGGGTATAGAGGTTGTTGCCCAAAACCTCTATAGCAGTCATGGCTAACTTTTTTCCGGACCGAGTGCCCAAAGCGTGCATGAGAGTAAATGCATGCATGTGCACCTGAACCCCCATAATTCAATTTGCTCATGGCCCCACACATGCACCCATGCATGCGCCCTTGCGCATGCCTTGCCCCCACACATGCATGCCCCCACCCCCATGCTTTAATAATAAAGGATGTCACCGGAGGGACAAAATAAAATGTGAATGAAAAAAAATTAAAATAATGTTTTAATTATTTTAAATAATCGAACTGAATGGTTGAATTGTCCTGTGATGAATTGTCCCACCTATGGCAAATTGACCATAGCAAAATGGACGTGGCGAGATATCCCATTTCCTGTGTGGACAAAGAATAGAATAGAACAGCACAGAACAGAATAGAACAGAACAGAACAGAACAGAACAGAACAGAACAGAACAGAACAGAACAGAACAGAACAGAACAGAACAGAATAGAATAGAATAGAATCAGGAGTGGGTTCTAAATTTTTTTACTACCGGTTCTGTGGGCTTGGCTTATTATGTGGGTGTGGCTCGGAGGTCATGTGACTAGGTGGGCGTGGCTAGCTGGTCAGAGTCATTTCTGGAAGGTCCTCACACTTATGACCAGTCCTCGCACTTATGACCCAACTCATTTGTTTGCTTTTAACACTGATCAGCTGTAGGACGGCCCTTTGAAGCCCCGCGGCAAGAGTTTAAACAGTTTTTTTCCCTCTAGTCATCAGCTGGGACTCAGGAGGCAGCAATAGATTGGGGGTGGGACCACATAAAAGGTAAGAATAACGTGGGTGGGTGGGGGGTGGGAGAACCGGTTCAGTGATATCAAATTGTCACCGCTACCAGCTCGGCCGAACCGGACCAAACCGGGAGGAACCTACCACTGAATAGAATTCTTTATTGGCCAAGTGTAATTGGACACCCAAGGAATTTGTCTTTGGTGTATACATTCTCAGTGTACATAAGGAAAATAAATACATTCAGCAAGAATAAAAAGATACAACACTTAGTAATAGTCAAGGTTACTAATGAGCTATCAAATCGTACTAGGAAATAAATAAAAACAATATAATTGAAAGATACAAGCAACAGGGTTATAGTAATAAGTGGGAAGAGATACAGTCTTAGTAATTTATTTGACAGTATTGAGGGAATTAGTTGTTTAGCAGAATGATAGCATTCGGGGAAAAACTGTTCTTGTGTCTAGTTGTTCTGGTGTGCAATGCCCTATAGTGTCGTTTTGAGAGTAAGAGTTGAAACAGTTTATGTCCAGGATGGGAGGGGTCTGTCAATATTTTCACAGCCCACTTTTTGACTTGTGCAGCATACAGGTCCTCAATGGAAGGCAGGTTGGTAGCCATTGTTTTTTCTGAAGTTCTAATTATCCTCCGAAGTCTGTGTCTGTCTTGTTTGGTTGCAGAGCCAAACCAGACAGTTATGGAGGTGCAGATGACATACTCAATAATTCCTCTGTAGAACTGGATAAGCAGCTCTTTGGGCAGTTTGAGCTTTCTGAGTTTGTGTCTTGTATGGTCAAAGTACGGTCTTGAAGAATTCATTTAAATTCTTGTGAACATTAGCTATCTCTTCTCAGAGTCAGTTGGTACTGGTAAAGAAGAAAGATTTTGTGTGTATGTGTGTGTGAGAGAGACAGAGAGAGAGAGACAGAGAAAGAGAGAGAGAGAAAGAGAGAGTGCAAAGGAAGAGATTTGGTGCTAAATTTACCCATTGCTAACTTCACTGCAGCTACCACACCTTGAGGATATACAGTCATTGCCAAAAAGAAAGCAGACTATGCCTTAAATAAGAGCTATAAAGTTGTTTTTTCTTCTGGAAGCTGAGACTAAATTATATGGTCCAGACTACCCCTATTATTTATCCATGCCTATGAAACTGTAGGAAATGAAAAACACACACTGACTTTGGACTTTGAGATATAATTTGGGTGTGGTTACAAAAAAACACACACCCAAAATCCATACAACTGTCATGACAATATAAACTGACGTTTTGATAAACCACCATCATTTTGAATGAGTAAAATACACATTTTAAAAAAATATAACAGATAGGGCCATACCTTTGTTTTTCAGTTCAATATATTTATTTAACTTGGTAAAAGACGCTTTACTTTTCCTCTGCATTATTATTTTCTCTTTGGGTTGTGTTGAGCTTCAGAGGGGTGCTTCATTCAACCAATGGGCTAATCAACCCTTCTGTTCTTAAAAAAATCACACTTTGCACATGTGCAAAGGGCCCTTTTCAGAGAATCAGGTTGTTGTGACCCTGACTCCCAAGCCTGCCCTAACAGAGGAAGAGGACTCAGGAGGTGATGGGGAGGAACTGACAAGGCCTCCCTCTCCAGGACCCTCCTTTCTGGCAATGCCTCAGGTTTCTTCGGAAGGCCAGGAGGAACAGCCTGGGATGTGCCAGGAGGAAGGCATATTGGAGCACCAATTGATAGAGAGTGAGGATGATGAATCCTGGTTAGATCCCAGGCAGCGTCAGAGGGAGAAGTGTGCGCAGCAACAGAAGAGGCGTGGGAGGGCCAGAGATTGAGCTGAGTCACGGAGCCACACCCAACTAGGAATAAAAGTGGGTGGGATTGCTCTTCAGGCTTTATGACGGACAAAGTTAAACCCTGAAAGTCACATCGTGATCTCTGAAATTCGGCTTGGATATATTTTGGACTGAACGGTGGCTAAACTCTTGTCTCATGGATAATTTGTTGCTCCTGGAATGGACTGAAGATAAGTCCTCTTCTGCTTTATGGGAGTGAAAACGGTCTTGGCAGGCATTCGGCAGTTTGCTGCCAAAACCTTGGTCTGCCAGGATTTCTAATCTGTTTACCTAATAAAATATTGGCAGGCGTGCTTGGTATTACGTTTGCCTGTGTGAGGAAGGGGGACAGAACACAGGTGGTCTGCTTTGAAATTTTGATTACATGCTAAGCACCGTTCAAGGTGAAGATGTAAATATCTGTTTTTGTTTGTTTGTTTTTTGTTTGTTTTTTAAAAAACTGTTTAATAAAAATTATTTTAAAAAAGATAGAGGGGGAAGTGTATTCGGATTTGCAAGATTCTATTACTGTTACTTATAATAAAAGTAGTATTTATTAACAGTTAAAAAAAGATTTCTGTAATAGTCATTGAGATATCACAGGGGAGGGATGATTGATGTATTAAATATTTGTCTTAAAAAATAAAAAAAAACCTTTTTTTAAAAAAAAAAGAATGCTGTAATAGTCGAAATCTAGCTGATGCTGTCAGGGTGAGTTTTTTTAGAACTAATTTCTGAATCCCTCATCAATGGAAAATTCAGAGGGTATAATAAAAGAAAAAGTAAAAAAAAATAAAATGTTTGCAGGCCACTTTTACAGGCAAAAGAAAAGCATTTCAGGAAAGGTTGCAACACAGCGAAATATCAATATTGTAACATTACAAGCAGAGTCAATTGCTAATAAGAGTCAATAGTAAAAACACCAAGATCGCTAACAAAGTGAAATGAATTCCATTTATCAGGTCAATAAAAGCCTTCAGATTCAACCACAAAGAATAAATCAGGCTTTAAGATTCCTCAGAAGAACAATAAGGATTGACCAGCATACCCAAATTGGTAATAATTTCCACACCTATTAAAAATTGTCCTCAAACTCGTCTCTTATTCCTACCAAATGAATTCTTTTCAAGGATTCGTGTGTAGTTAACCATTTCTGCCCAACATTTACCCCAGTTCAAATGATGGAGTATCTATAGAAGAGGGTACAAAGAATAATCAGTCGCACGGACAAGATGATATGGAAAACGCACACAGAGACACAGACGTGCACACACACACACACATACACACACACACACACACACACTTTCATCTGGAGTACTCATGCCGTACACTTTATCGGGCTTTAAAGACAAGTGTTTATGCTTCACTTGAAATGTTGGAGTGGAAACAGCAGAATACTAGAAGATGCAAGAAATGTTGATCAGTAGGTTTATTGTTGTGTTTGAATTGTGGTGCTGGAGAAGAATCTTGAAAGTCCCTTGGACTGCAAAGAGATCAAATAATTCTCAATCCTAAAGGAAAGCAATCCTGACTTGTCTTTGGAAGAAGAGATCCTGAAGCTGAATACTTTGGCCACTTAATGAGAAGAGAGGATTCATTGGAAAAAACCCTGATGTTGGGAAAGATTGAAGGCAAAAGGAGAAAGAGACAGCAGAGGATGAGATGGTTAGATAGTATCATTGACGCAATGAACATGTCAACTTGCAAAGCATCCCTGGCCTGCTCTCGAGTTGCCATAGGCAAGGGGGATGGGAAACCGGTGAAGCAGCATGGCAGCCAAAAACAAAAGCACATTCCAGACATATCTCTCTCAAGGCTTTCTCCCAGGGTTACCCATAGTGGCCGGAGGGGAGTGATCTCTACAACCTGCGAAATCGCTCCATTGTGACTGATGACACACCCTGGGGGGAGGGGGAAAACAAGGTCATGACTGGGGCGTAAATTACGTGGGGTCAGAGTTGGGTTGTCTTGGAACATGCCGACATGAAGCTCCTAATAAATAACTGGATTTCTTTTGAAGCTTGGCTCAAGGCTCATGATTTAATTAGGGCATCCATCGGAACCCTGACAGAACATGAATTTGGGCAAACTCTGGGAAACAGAGGACACGGAGGAGGAATTTATGTATAGTGAAACAAAGCTTGAAATTCTGGCATCTTTCTCCCACTCACTTGACATATTGGCACATAAAGTACTCTTTGTTGTTCTAGAACAGGGGTGTTGAACTCAAGGCCTGAGGCCAGAACTGGCCCATGGGGTGCTTAGATCTGGCCCACAGGACCACCCTGGAAAGAGCAAAAGACTGGCAGCCCACAGTGCCTCTGTCAGCAAAAATGGAGCTCACGAGGGCTTCAGGCAGCCCTTCCAAGCTCCATTTTCACTGGCAGAGGGTTGCAGGAGGCTGCCGTAGCCAAAAATGGAGCTTGGGAGCCAGTTTTTGCTGGCAAAGTGCTTGGGCCATCACAGGTGCCCCAACATGAGTGACGTTGAGCTGGCCAAACACACCCTGCCCCCCCCCCCCCAAGGTCTGAACCCTGATGCGGCCCTCAATGTAACCGAGTTTCACAATCCTGGTCTATGAGGACAAATTCTACCTGTCTTTTGTTTTGATATCAAACCGATGTGGTATCAGATTGGTTGCCCAGCTAGTAGGAGCTGTTACAGAGGTGTGTGTATGTGTTTGTGTGTGTGCAAGCATTTCATTTGAAACAGATTTGACTCCTATTGACACATCCATGCTGCTTTCTTAGTAACAGTAGGGAGAGGTCTTAGCCTCCCTTAAGAATTTTCTTTCAGCAGCCACCTAGCTAACTAAAATTAGCTCAGACAAGTTCAGCCAACTTCTATCACTTGTTAAGAGCAAAACTAATTTCAAATGTCCATTTTCAGTTACTATTGTGGGTATAGTTGTCTCTTAGTGCAATTGTGATGCAGCTAAGACTATACGGAGGGGAGTTGACTATTCCCAGCACAGAATTACCACCGTTCCTAAGATCTGTGAAGGTAAACCATAGCTATATCTATCCATTAGCTTTGCATGACATCCTGTCCATCCAAAAAGTTTTGAATTAAACAAGAGTTTTAAATAATTCCTTTAAAAGTAATGCAATGTAGGCATGACATTAACATTATTATTATTTTGTCTGTAACACCATGGAACACATCTTATTTTATATAACTGTAAGAAGGAATTTTGTTTGTTTATGGCATTTTTATGCAACTTTCCACCACTGGGGGGAAAGCTACCAATGCATTTTTTCTTTTTTAAAGGTTCCGCTCACAGTTCTGGGGTCTGTTACCCCCCAAAATGGCAACTTTCGTGATTAATCAATTCTTTTCTGCTGCAAAAAGTCAGATTTATGCCCCACTGCTGTGGAGTTTATTTTGTTTAAAAGACCACTTGTTTCCATATTCGGTATTGTCCTCCTAAAGCCCTCGGTGTTTATTTAGAAAGTGTGAGTTTCGGTCTATCCATGTGGAACTGTAACCAGGATATTCAAATCTATGTTAGAAAACTTCATTTTTAACTCACTGCAGGGAGCTAATAACACAGTGAGATCACAGTTTAACGCACTTATCGCAAAACCTAGCAGAACTGTGCAAGTTGGAAAAAGAATGGAAAACCTAAATCTAACGTAACTTGAAATAATGGATTTAAAAAAGCAGTACAGCCAGGCAGGAAATTATTATTAAATCCCTAGATAGAGCTGTAATCCTTTACATCCAGATACCAAAATTATGTTTTCTTCACCTTTTTTTTTTATGAATGTGTTCTATACATTGTATTTTGGGCTATGGAACAGTATTGTTCACTTGTTAATTTATTGGCCTTTAAAGGTAGAAGTTAATAATTCTATTTTTTCTCCATTTTCTTTCTCTCAACCTCTCCATCCCACAATATTTATAAAACTTTCATTCTGATCTGGGTTTTATCTCATTCTAAGGAGCTGTAAAGGGATGCAGTGGCTTAGTGGATAAGACGCTGAGCTTGCCAATCAAAAGGTCGGCATCTCAGTAGTTTGAATCCCTAGTGCTGCGTAATGGGGTGAGCTCCCGTTACTTGTCTCAGCTTCTGCCAACCTAGCAGTTCAAAAGCACATAAAAAAATGCAAGTAGAAAAATAGGGACCATCTTTGGTGGGAAGGTAACAGCGTTCCGTGCGTCTTTGATGTTTAGTCATGCCGGCCACATGACCATGGAGACATCTTCAGACAGCGCTGGCACTTCAGTTTTGAAGCGGAGATGAGCACCGCCACCTAGAGTCGGGAACAACTAGCACATATGTGTGAGGGGAACCTTTACTGTACCTTTATCTTTAAAGAGCCAAGGCATAGTTGTCATTTTTTAGCTATTGACGTCCATACAAATTTTTATACAAATTGTGTGGCCAGCAGCAACATCCGGATGTGAGGAAATTCACAAATAAACAAGCACCCTTCCAAAAATAATTCATTTGAAGAGTGGAATCAATCAGATCAATCAGATAATTAATGATGCACCATTAATGTTAGTCATTCATAATTGACTAACATGGCGGCTTATCCGTGTGTCCAGGCTTGGAGCTTAGGCATGTTCTCCTGGTAAAGTTGATTTTATTACTTGGGTTTATTAAGTGTTTTTCCAGTGAAACCAGTCTATCGGGGCAACCTGGTTACCCAAATATGGGAGAGAGCATACTGCTTCCACTTTCATCTTTCAGCCCCACTCCAGGAACCTTCGCAGGCAGTCGCTTTCGCAACAAACTATTTTTTGTGTGTGCTGAATTTATATTTTACTGACAAAGAAATAAAGGGAGACTAGTATATATATATTTCAAGCTATTTAGCTCTTGTCAGCTAGCCCTTTTTTGGGATTCGAAAGCGGAAACAGTATGCTCTGTCCCATATTTGGGTAGACCAGGTGGCCCCGATAGACCGGTTTCACTGGAAATACAATCTCTCCCCTGGTATAGCCGACAAAGTGAGGAGAGCCCATGGCTTAGAGGTTAAGACATCTACCTAATATCCAAGTAGACTGAGTTTGAATCCCAAAAAAGGGTATGGCTAGCTGACGAGAGCTAAATAGCTTGAAATAGATCTATACTAGTCTTCCTTTATTTCTTTGTCTGTAAAATATAAATTCAACACTTGGCTTTATTTTTTAGACTTCATGGTTTACATCAGGGGTGAAATCCATTTTTTTTTACTACTGTGGGCATGGCTTAGTGAGCATGGTGTGGCTTGGTGGGCATGGCAGGGAAAGGATACTGCAAAATCTCCATTCCCATCTCACTCTGGGGTCAGCCAGAGCTGGTATTTGCCAGTTCTCTGAACTACTCAAAATTTCCGCTACCCGTTCTCCAGAACCTGTCAGAACCTGCTGGATTTCACCCCTGGTTTACATGGTTAAATGGTGTTTTGAATTTATACACTGCCTAGAGTAACTGCTGTGAGGTGTGCAGTTATGTTAAATATTTTATTGTTGTTGTTTTAATCATTCACTCACGTCTGACTCTTGCTGGCTTTATGCTTGACCTGCTACCATGTCAAGCACAGTTTCTTTCGGTGGTTGGATGCTCATCTTTGTATCAGTTTTGATGTTATCAAACCGGCATGTACTTTGCTTGCCCTTTCTTCTTGTTCCAATAACCATTCCTAGTGTTGTGGCCCACCAGCTGCCAGTGGAGCTGACAGCAGACTCAGTTGATGAGGAGGTTAGGGAGGAACTTGGGCCAGTTATGGAGTCTGAGGAAGGCTCGGACTGATGTTCTGTGTCAGATGCAGCCAAGTCCATCTGACATTTCCCAGCCACTGGAGAGGCAGCTGCCTTTGGAAGCTGATTTGAGTGAGGAGGAAGAACAGCTGGGGTCTGTTCCAGATGCATGTATGTGCAGAGCAGTTAGGAGAGGTGAACAACGGAGGACAAGGAGTCGACTCAGAAAGCAAAGCACACATGGATGCTGAATGGCCCCTCCCTCGCTGGGGAATAAATAGAAGGAAAGGGGAGTGGTTGTCATAGGAGACAACAGTTCGTATTTCTGAAGATTTTGCTCATTGTGTTTCATGCCACAGAGACTGCTTGCCAGAACTTAATTTGCAGCCTTGTGGCTGGGAGCTCACGGCCTTGCAATTATCGCAAGGAACTGATAAGGTCTGGTACTGCAGTTAACCCTATTTATTTATTTATTTATTTATTTATTTATTTATTTATTAAATTTCTATACCGCCCTTCTCCAAATAGGACTCAGGGCGGTGCACAGCCAAGGTAAAAACAGAGCATACAAAATTTAAAAACAGTATTAAAATAATTAAATATTTGGCCGTAAATTAAAACAACCCTTTGAAGGACTATTGCCTGAACTTTTCAGTGAGTGAATGCAATTAATTCACAAGAAGTAAATAAAGAGGGGTTTTCATGACAAGGAGTCTGTTTCTTGCTTCTGCTAAGGCTGGGTCAGAATACCTAGCATCATTGCCTTCTCCAATGAAAATTGCATGCATGACTAATAAATAATATTCCTGCATGGAGAAAGGATGTGGACTTGAGGGCTGAAATAGGTCCTTCCAGTTTTGTTACTCCATGAGAAGGGAATGAGGATGGGATGGGACACATTGAGTGTTGCTATACTGTCAGTTTTGCTGCTTCTGAAGGAGATGCCCATGAAGAATGCAAACTAATCTTTGATGTAGCCCAGTCCCTTTGTCAAACCCACTACTAACACATCCATGATTATGACCACAGATAGTTTGTGAATAATTGGGTTTTCATTATGAATTATTCAGAGTCATCAGATCTAAACAGATTATTGAGTAGCTATTGACAGATGCCCTGCAAATTGTGAAACCTGGAAGAACTACCTGTAAAAGCAACCAGATACTTTTGGGAAAGATGAGGGAGGGAGATAGGATAGAGACAACTGTGAAAAGAGTCCAAGAGTTCCTTTGAGTCCAAAGGAAAAGCAAAATCATGTATCCACAAATCTCACAACTAAGCATAGAGACACATAGAAGAGGGGTAGATGATGCATTCTACCTCTGTTTGAGCAGGGGGTTGGACTAGAAGACCTCCAAAGCCTCTTCTAACTCTGTTATTCTGTTTTTGATTCATTCTTATCTGACAGGAGGCATTTTGTGAAGTAAACAACAGTCTTGTCTTCTTAAATGTGTTTCTGATCCCATGATGCAATTAAAAACAAATATAACTAAAATTGAACAGCACCACAATGCCTACTATATATGCCCATAAAATGTAACCAAACATTCACCAAACACAGAGCTGGAACCTGAAAATTGTCTATCTATCCTGAGAAGCTTAATGTTCCCCATCACCTCTTCTCCTGTCCTTCCTTCCTTCCTTCCTTCCTTCCTTCCTTCCTTCCTTCCTTCCTTCCTTCCTCCCTCCCTCCCTCCCTCCCTCTCTGCCTCTCTCATTCTCTCATCACCAAATTCTCCGCTTTTAGAATTTAGAATAACAGAGTTGGAAGGAACCTTGGAGGTCTTCTAGTCCAACCCTATACCACTTCAGACAAATTGTCATCCAACATATTCTTAAAAACTTCCAGTGTTGGAGCATTCACAACTTCTGAAGGCAAGTTGTTCCACTGATTAATTGTTCTAATTATCAGGAAATTTCTCCTTAGTTCTAAATTGCTTCTCTCCTTGATCAGTTTCCACCCATTGCTTCTTATCCTGCTCTCAGGTGCTTTGGAGAATAGCTTGACTCCCTCTTCTTTGTGGCAGCCCCTGAGATATTGGAACACTGCTGTCATGTGTCCCCTATCCTTCTTTTCATCAAACTAGACATACCCAGTTCCTGCAACTGTAAACTTGGGTATGGCAGAAAAGGATATTAATGTATCTGCAGAAAAAAATGCCCCAGATACCATTTGGATTCTTGACCAAAAATTAGAAGGTCCTACTTCCATTCTGAGTTCATCCAAGAAATGATTCAACAAGAATAAAGTGCTTGTAGAAAAACAAGGCATTTTGGATAAAAATTTGGTGGGTGATGCCGAACATTTTGAAAAGAAGGTTGAAATTTACTCCTCAATTGTTTCTATTGGGTATAACTACGGACTGTACAGTTTCAGAGACTAAATTGATTTTGAACTTAATATCAGCAGCTAGGCTGCTGGTAGCTCAATATTGGAAGAAGGACTCTTTGCCTACAATTGAAGAGTGGATATTGAAAGTAACAAACCTAGCAGAAATGGCGAAAATCTCGGCGTACTTGAAGGACCACACGCAAGAAAGATACGTATCGGAATGGAGAAGATGGATTGATTATATTCAAAATAAGTATCAGACAAGAAAAAAGTGCTTTGGATAAAAATGGGAACAAAATTGATTGTGGGAATCTTAATAATTGTATTTATTATATGACGGAACAAGCACCTGCTCTAAAAAGATGTATTTTATGTTTTGTGTTTTGAAAAATAAATAAAAAAAATTGGAAAAAAGAAAAAGAAAAAAGTGCTTTGATAGGCCTGTTATCAAAGGCACAACGTTATCAGGAAAGACAGGGTGTGATGTCCTCCTTACACTACTATGTTAAGGTAGGGAGATAGAGATTGAAGTCTACTCATAGTGATGGACCTTCCACATGGCACTTTGGGCCGGCCAGTTTTACTCAGGACAATCCAGTCAGGGACTTGTTGTAAGAATAGTTTTATTGGATAGGATAGGATAGGATAGGATAGGATAGGATAGGATAGGATAGGATAGAATAGAATAGAATAGAATAGAATAGAATAGAATAGAATAGAATAGAATAGAATAGAATAGAATATTGGCCAAGTGTGATTGAACACACAAGGAATTTGTCTTGGTGCATATGTTCTCAGTGTACATAAAAGAAAAGATATGTTCATCAAGAATCATAAGGTACAACATAAGGACAGAATAAGGGGGAAATCTTGGAAGGCCAGGTATTAAACCAAACTGACAAAAAAGATTGGAATAAGCATTGGAGAATAAATTTTTTAAAAAATGGAAATCTATTTTTTCCATGGTTTCTAAAGGCACACTCTTAACACCTTCCATCCCTGATTTCATGTATTTTTTTTTTTTTAAATATTCAACCAAAACTAATCTACTGTTAATGTTAAATTCTCCTAAGCAAAACCTAAAATCCCTGGAAAGCTGAGAAATCCTTTCTCATTTCCTGTCACAGATCAAAGCAAAGAATACCTTTTAATCTTTCATAAACTCGTGTTTAATGAGAATTATAGCCTCAAATTCCCTAAATTATTTGGCCTGAGAGCAACTCCTACAATCCAACTCATTTTATTTGGAGGGAGTTTGAATATTATATATATATATATTTTTTCTGAAGGATCAGAAAGCCCACAGGCTAAAAACGGATAACTGAGTAAAAATAAAAACAAAAACTCTAAAAAAAAGGTATTTTGTTCTATATTGCATATAGTTGCCAGTTGAAGTTCTCAGTCTGGTCCTCTGTTGGAGCGGGAAAATACTCTCTCCTGATTGGTTGTGGGCTAATCAGCTTCCCTATAAAAGGAGCTGTGTCAGCCAGGGAGCAACAATTGCCTCACAGGCAGTATTGAATAAAAAGCTGTTAGAAATCACTCTGGCCTCACCTCCATTCTTCACCCAGAACATAACATATTTCACAATTGGGACAGTGGTATATTGCTACCGGTTCACTCCAGTTCAGGCAAACTGGTAGCGGCGGTGACGGGAGGCTCCGCCCACCCACTCGGATGCTTCTGCACATGCGCAGAAGTGTTGCACTTGTGCATGTGTGAGCACACCCACAAGCGAACCGGTAGCGATGGGTTTTGAAACCCACCCCTGAATTAGAAATATATTTTTCATATAACACTACCTCGTAATGGAAAAACAAAAACAACACAACATGGCTTTGATTTGAGTTTTTTTTTTTTTTTTTTACAAATCTTGAAATTTAAATAGAAACAGAAAAGACAACTCAATTACTTAGAGGAAGGATAGCTCCATTTGAAATAATAAAATAATAGCTAAGTAGGAATAATATTCTCCCTCATTCTCCTAGCACTGTGCTGTGTGTTGCACAGGAATTTATTTATTCATGGGACTTATATGGCCATTATATGTCGTACAAGAACCCTAAGTGGCATCCAGCAATCCATAAAATATATTTAAATGTATAGCATTTCTCCTGGGCTAAACATCCTCACAGCTCAGGCTTCCAATCTTAGCCCATTGCTTACAAGCCTTCATAGGTTTTGAGGCAATAAATGATTCACATTAAGCAGTTAGCTAACTGGAAGGAAGGAAGGAAGGAAGGAAGGAAGGAAGGAAGGAAGGAAGGAAGAAAGAAAGAAGAAAACTCATACTAACAGAATTGAATCATTTGGATATTTTGCGAGATCCTGTTCCATAAGGCAGGTGCTGCTACTGAGAAGACATAAATCCAGGATCCAATCAGGTGACATTATTTGACACAAGAGATCCAGATTTTAGGGACTTGGGCAAAATGTTTTGCTTTTACCTGTTAATCAGTTTTTAGCACATTGCTTTTCATGTTGATATAGGCTATAATTGATTAATTCATGATTGTGTATTGTTTTGTTTTATCTTTGCAAGCATCCCTCCCTTTGTGTAAGCATCCCGACACAAAGCAAGGTGGAAGTTTTAAATAAGCAAGGATTTATGTGCAAGGACCTTAAGCACCTTCTTCACTCTACTTATTTCTCTCAACAAAAAGATTTAGTTTCTTCTACCTCTCAACCTAGTTCTGACTTCAACAATGAGGTATTTGGAGTGGGGAAATGGCTGCAGCAACAGTGTGTGTATATCTGTTTGTCTGTCCGTCTGTCTATATCTTTCTTTCTGTATCTCTGTTTCTCTCCTCCCTCCTTCCCTCCCCACCACCTCCCTCTCCCGCCCCCCCCCCCCAGGCTTCTTAGTACAGTATATGAAAGAAGGAATCACTTGTATTAACCTCCTTATCTGCCTTCTCCTACCTCCTATCAAGCTGGACACCAAGATGATTCAAATATTGCAACCTTTACAACTAATTACAGACATATCTTTGAACAGACACATATCTATTTGCTCTCTTCACAGTCACTGTGTGAATGAGATGTGCCGACTCCAAATTGGATATGTAAATAAATATTTTTTTTCTTTCCTGATTTTCCTGCAACCGAAAAGTCATTTACCACAGACTTTGACCCAACCGAGGACACAAAAATTTCTATTGGAACTTGGAAGCTATTGGATTATGGAGTTTCTTCATATGCTTTAGTATAAGGACAATTGTTAATAACTCACATTTCTGATTTTTTTCAAGGATATCTTTATGCTTGTTGACACCCGTTCACATTCAAATGTTAAGGGGCAAAAAAAGAGAGAGATTTGGATTTATTGATGAATCATCAAGATGATTGTTCAATCAGGAGAAAGCATCAATGAAATGTGGAGGGAAAACAGCAAGGGATTTGACAGATGGATCTGCTCATTTCAAACTGGGGAGCATATGGCACCCCTCAAATGCCCTTCAGCATAAGAAATAGGTCTTATTTTAAACTCAGAACCTTCCACCATCCTACCCAGCCCAGATGTTCCTACTCTGTTCATGTGAAATATTTGTGGAACAAAATAGGGTCATGGGATTACTCTCAGTTTGGGGTGGATTTTCCACAACATTGCATAACAAGCTCGAGGGAGTAAAGAATGAGTAAAAGATGAGTCAGAAGAGCAAATTTATTTGATCTAAAGTGGACTTTCCCATTCTTTGTATTACACACAGTGCCATACCTACACTTACATCTTTGTCACTTGTAAATGTAAAACCAAGCAAAGAAAACGCCAGCTCTGATACAAACAAGAGTTTCCTTGGTTAGTACTTGCGTGGGAAACAATTGCAAATTATCGGGAATCTAAACAAGACCGAGACCAGGGGTGAAATGCTCCCGGTACAGACCGGCTCGGGCGAGTAGGTAGCGATGATGGCCGGTGGTTCGGAGAACCGGTAGCAATGGCAGCTGGAGGCTCCGCCCACCCGCCCAGCCAACCCATTCCCTGGAGTCAGGGAATGCACCATTCCCCGACTCCGTCCTTGCCGTGGAGCCGCTGCCTGCTCGCCCTTCACCACGCGGTGTATCCTACTGTTCACCTTTCTCCCGCGGCTGGCTGTCAGGGAAGGCAAGCGGCTGAAAGTTACCGGAGTTGCTCACTCTCCTTCTTGAATGAGCTGCTCTGGTCCATGCACCGGCTGCGCAAGTGCACACCGTTTATTTAATTCACTCGTCAGTGGCAGGTTGGATGTGTGCTTGTGCAGCGGCGCGTGGACCAGAGCACCTCATTCAAGAAGGAAAGTGAGTGACTCTGGTAACTTTCAGACGCTTGCCTTCCCTGACAGCCAGCCGCAGGAGAAAGGTTAGCAGTAGGAGTCAGGGAATGGTGCATTCCCCAACTCCGGGGAATGGGGCGGGTGGGCAGAGCTGCGTGGCAAAGGATGATCAGGCAGTGGCTCCGCGGCAAGGGCCGACTCCGGGGAATGGGGCAGGAGGGTGGAGCCGTGGGAGAAAGGTAAGGACACACCGGCAGAATAGAAATTTAAAAAGTATTCCTACCGGGTTCTGTGGGCGTGGCTGTGTGGGAGGGGGTCTTGTGACTGAGTGGGTATGGCTGTGAGTGACATTGAGTTGGCCACGCCCATTCAGTCACATGACACCCCCCCACCAAGCCACGCCCACAGAACCGGTAGGGAAAAAAATTAGATTTCACCCCTGACCGAGACTCAAAAGCCTTGCCTGAAGAAAGGGGGTGGGGAAGCACAAAATGCTTGCATGTTGTGTCCAGAGCAATAGTATGGATAAAAGTAGTCACCAAGAGTTGGGTTTCACTAGAAATAGTGTTGCCCTTTCTCAATTCAGTTCACCCCCTCCCCCCATACACACACACACACACAATCCTTGGAGAAATGGAGTATTCAGGGTCATCTTGTCTTCATAGGTTCATATATCCAGGTTCAACCAAGTTAGAAGAACATCAGAAAATGGTCAATGGAATTATCTATTGTTACCAAAACAACTAAATGAATACTGGTAATTTACTGGAATGGAATGGAACCAGAGGTGGGTTTCAACAAGTTCTGACCAGTTCTGGAGAACCGGTAGCAGAAATTTTGAGTAGTTCAGAGAACCGGTAGTAAAAATTCTGACTGGCCCCGCCCCCATCTATTCTCTGCCTCCCAAATCCCAGCTGATCAAGAGAAAATAGGGGGCAGTAACCTTCCCCTGGTTTGGGGAGGGAGTGGAGATTTTACAGTATACTTCCCCTGGAGTGAAGTGGGAATGGAGATTGTACAGTATCCTTCCCCTGCCATGCCCACCAAGCCATGCCCACCAAGCCATGCCATGCCCACCAAGCCACACCCACAGAACCAGTAGTAAAAAAAATTGAAACCCACCACTGAATGGAACAGAACAGAACAGAACAGAACAGAACAGAACAGAACAGAACATAGGAGAACCTATACCCGTGATGGTGAACCTATGGCACGCCTGTCGGAAGTGGCACACAGAGCCATCTCTCCGGGCACGTGAGCTGTCACCTGTTGCTCTTCCGGGTTTTGGCACGCCGACCAGCTGATCTTCACGTGCATGGGAACAATGGAAACTGGAAGAGCAGCCTCCCGGTGCACATGCACATGCTGGGCGGCTGCTCTTCCGGTTTCTGGCATGCGCATGCACCCTGTCCACTTGGTCTTCCAGTTTCCAGTTTCTGGCATGCATTCACATGCAAAGACCATGTGGTTGGTGCACATGCGTGTACCAGAAACTGGAAAATCATCTTTTTGGAGCGCACATGCACCCTGGGCAGCTGGTTTTCCAGTTTCCGGCACGGGCGTGCATGTCGGTGCCGAGAAGGTTCACCAACACTGACCTATACCGTGTCAGACAAATACTATCTAGTCTCTTCTTAACCCCCCCCTCCAGTGATGGAGCACCCACAATTTCTGAAGGCAAGCTGTTCTACTGATTAATTGTCCTCATTATTAGGAAGTTTTCCCTTAATTCCAGGTTGCTTTTCTCTTTGATAAGGGAGCTTCTCCTCTGGACTGTGTTAAGGAATAAAAGAGTTAATTTCTTTTCCAGCTCTGCTGTGATCTGGATAATTATCAGCTCCCTCAGCTAGTATTATCTGAGTTTTTAAAAGCCTACACATTAAATACAAAGAAGCATTTGATGTTATGTGTAGGTTGGCCCTGAATTAACAACCTCAGCTTGAGAAGATACAAAATTATATTGTTTATTAGACCATTTTCTGTGACTGTAGATGTCTGGAAATTTTACTTGAAATCAATTGAAATAATAATAATAAAATAAACATACTTTCCACCCTTTGCAATAGCAATATTGAGGATTTGATAAAAAAAAGCAGAGTCTGATGCTGGTTAAAATTGCATTTTTATTTTTATTCAGACATAAACAATTATCACTCCCTTAACTCTGAACATAAAGTGGATGCTGAAGCCCACACTTTTCAGACTTTTCTGACATAGTTTGCAAGTTTTTCTTTTAAAAAAGGTGTAAAAAATGCATACATATTAGGCAACCTGCAAAACAATACATTACATTATCTATGATTTCAATACGCATCCACCAGCATTATGAACAGAATAAAGAAAACAAGCCAGAAGAGTAGCTACTTTCTTATGATGATATTAAAGTTTGGTACAAATTTCTGAACGTATATTAAAAATAAGTACGTAAAACCAAGCAGAAATGGGTCGAAAACCAATTTAATGGAGAAATCATACAAGAACTGGAAGTGAACTTAGTTAAGCTATTCATTTGGATTTGTGGAGTCTTCTTTATGTTTTGCTTCTTAGCTTCAAGAACTCTCTTCTGAAATCTGCTGGTTTAGCTCACTGACTTTCAATCTGGTCTGCATTAAGTCTAAGCAAGTTTGGCCTTTGATTAAATTTCCTCCAGAACATAAATCAATACAGAGAATTTTGTTCCTTTATTTGAGTACTAATCACAGCATATTCCCATCTTATATTGATAAACCTGATGAGGGGATAATGTTGGTGTTGACCAACTTGCTCAGGTTGTTGCTGTTGTTTAAATCTTCAGGGCAAAATGGACAATTTTGAGATCCAGAGAATAAGAAATTTATGAATCTCTTCTGGGTGAATTCACAGAAAGCATTATTAAATCTGAAATTACCAAGTTTATAAAGGGAAATTCTTTTAGAAGGAAAGTCAAGCTGGGTTTTGTCAAGAGGCTGCATGGCCAGAAGACCTGAAAGCAGGGGAGCTATTCAGCAGGTTCTGACAGGTTCTGGAGAACTGGCTGGCTCCAGAGTGGGGTGGGAATTGAGATTTTGCAATATCCTTCCCCCAGGAAGGGAGATTTTGCAGTATCCTTTCCCTGGAGTAGGGAGGGAATGGGGATTTTGCAGTATCCTTCCCCTGCCACTCTCACCAAGCCACACCCACAGAACTTGTAGTAAAAAAATTGAATTCCACCACTGCCTGAAAGTCCAAGTTAGGCCTAGATAGTCATGGAGGAAATCTATCTATGCCGGCTCTAAGAGTCAAGAATGAATTGATGGCACATAATCAATCAGATATTTAAAGAAACAGTATTTAAAGAAACTGAAAGAACAATAAAACCTTTTTAGGTTACTTCTGTCGGGGGGATGGACATGTTTGGTAATAAATTGCTAATCTAACTTGAAATCAGAGTTATATTGTCATTGTTTCCTCCGAATATTGATTTTAAGTTTTTTCTCTGAAAAAAAAATATACTTTGAGCAAACTTTCTACATCTGGCTGTCAGGTAGAACTTACTACTTACTAATACTTTTTCTTACCTAGATTATGGCACTGAAATCTCTACCTACCTACCTACCTACCTACCTATCATATCCATCCATCAACTATCTGTCTATCTATCTATCTATCTATCTATCTATCTATCTATCTATCTATCTATCTATCTATCTATCTATCATATCCATCCATCCATCATCTGTCTGTCTGTCTGTCTGTCTGTCTATCTATCTATCTATCTATCTATCTATCTATCTATCTATCTATCATCTATCTATCTCTATCATATCCATCTATGATCTATCTATCTATCTATCTATCTATCTATCTATCTATCTATCTATCTAGTTAGCTATCTAGCTATATCTATCTATCTATCTATCTATCTATCTATCTATCTATCTATCTATCTATCTATCTATCATCTATCTATCTTACCCATCCATTCATCCATCCACCCACCGATCCATTCATCCATCCATCCATCCATCCATCCATCCATCCATCTATCTATTTATCCATTTTTTCTCCAAGGATCACAGCATATATGTTCAGAGCTTGAAACAAAGCCACATTCGATTCTTACATGTAACTGGCCTTTAAGTTAAAGTATAAAGAAGGAATATTTCTAAGCTTATTTCTGACAAGATGCATGTGGAAATAACTATGTAATCCATTAGGAATTACTGTAGGCACTTCAGGATACATTTGCTTCACATCCATATTCTCATTTCTCTTCTCTTTCTCCAACTCAGGCAATTTATTTTTCCCAAGTCATTTCAAAAATAAGTTGTAACTGCTTCTATACCATAATCAATAGCCAACTGGAATTATATATGACTTATCAAACACCACCAGGATACTATGATAGGTCATGATCTGTTGTACTGTCAATTTTGATTGAAAGACCAATGCCTAAACAAAATTATTTAGTAAGCCTATAAAGCAATACAATAATGTCACAGACCTGTTGGATTGGATTAAAGATTAATTTATTTTGCAATAGCCAGAGAAAGAAAGTCCATAAGCAAGATAATCTTCCTGCTCATGAAACTAGGATTGAGATGGATAAAACTAGAGGTAATGTGTAGCCAGGAGACTGTACATCATTGATAGACTGATATTTGGGTCTGCATTTATCCTTTTGAGAATAGATCTATTCATGTAACTCATGTAAGTATGTATTCATATAACTACCCCTCTATTTATTTATTTACACAGCTGGATTATAATAACCATCAATAATATTATTTGACTTAGGATACCTTCTTTGTACAAACTAAAGCGAGCTAGAATCTGAAGCGCTGAAATTGGATGCATTTGAAAACCATGCAAGTCAATGTTTTCTTATGGCTGACAATATTTTAAGCAAACATTTGTCAATCAAAATAATATTTTTATCTAATTTTTATTATTATGGGAGAGCGCGAAAAACCCATAATTAGAAGTTGGCATTTAAAGGGTGAAATGCAGTGGTAGGTTCCTCCCAGTTCGGCCCGGTTCTGCTGAGTCGGTAGCGGTGACGATATGACATCACCGAACTGGTTCTGGCTCCCCCACCCCCCCCACCCCCACATTATTCTTACCTTTTATTTGGCCCCACCCCCAATCTATTGCTGCCTCCTGAGTCCCAGCTGATGGCTAGAGAGAAAAAAAAACTGTTTGAACTCTTGCCACAGGGCTTCAAAGGGCCGCCCTACAGCTGATCAGTGTTAAAAGAAAACAGATGAGTAGATTGGTGCCTGCAAAAATACATGAGTAGATCAGTCCTTGCAAAAATACATGAGTAGATCAATGCCTGCAAAAATACATGGGTAGATCGGTACAGCTCTGCAAGCAGTTAAAAGCAGTTAAAAGCCTGGTAGACCAGTACCTCTGCTAAATCCTAAATAATTGTCACATGACCATCAAACCATGCCCACAAAATAAGCCACGCCCACAGAACCGGTAGTAAAAAAAAATTAGAACCCACTCCTGGTGAAATGGAGTGTTAATTTTAGACTCTACCCTCAGCAAGTGGACTAGGTCAGGGGTGTCAAACTCATGGCCCATGGGCCATATACGTCACGCACTGGCCATTCCCAACCTCAGTTTAATGAAGGGGGAAAAAGTCATGATATGTCACATTTTTCTGCAGCCCTAGCTCAATGGAATCACATCCACTCGATTCTGGGCCTTTTTTCTTTCTGGCAGCCAGCAAGTTCTTGCTGCCAGGTGAAAGACCTATATAGATCTATTTCTGGCTCGTTAGCCATCATCAATAAGCCACACCTACATCTCATGTATCCTCCCTGTAAAGGTACAATATCTATTTTCCAAGGATCCTTGGTTACGTAGGAAAAACCTGGCTAGAGGAAAACACACACACACACACACACACACACACACACACACACACACACACATATGCACCACCCTTCAAAACAATATTTTGCTTCAAACTTCCCTCTCAGCCGTGTAAACCCAAAACAGCAGCTGCAAAATGTATTATAATATAAACAATAATAATTTCAGGGCAGTAGAAACTCACAATAGCAGGTATAAAATGAACAGAAAGCTATTATTAATGAATCAATAATAAACACTGCCAACAAAGTAAAATGTCATGATTTATCTAGAGATTTCATTTATCCTCTAGCTTTTGATTATTATTTTTTTAAATAATACATCACATTTTAACCCTCTTTATCTTCTACTTTTCCTAAGCTCAGAATTGTTTCATGCAGGTTTTATCTACAGTGATTTAATGTTTTACAATTGTTCTGCAATATTTTATTTATGGGTATGTCACATTTGTTACCTCATACTTGTATGTACAGTGGTAGCTTAGTACTCATTGTTAATTGGTTCCAGGAGGCACAATGAGTACCAAAAATGATGAATACCACACAAATGTTTCCCATAAGGTATAATGTAGTGAGTCATATGGCAGCCAATATTTACAAATTCTAATTTATACATTGAGTACCATACAAACAATGAGTACATTGACAAAATGTTCACGTTGAAATGTGTTAAGTGCCAACTCCAATGAGTTTCAAAGCAATTGAGTACCAGGTTACCACAGCATTTGTTAACTAATCTGATATAAAATAATAATTATTTATTAAACTTGTTTAATATATGTTGATGTGTACTGTATTTCTTGTGGAATGTACATTGTCTTAATGTTTTTTTTTGTTTTGTTTTTTTTGTGAATTAACAGAATGTTTAAGTGTTGTTTTTAAAATGCATACCATGTTTGTTTGTTTTTTTAATTTTCTCTCAAACCATAACTACTTATCACATTATTTTGGAAGGGTCCTACTAACACCTAGGTAACTTTAGCTGATCTCAAAACTAGGCAGTGTTGCCTGCAGTTGGTATAAATCAGTGGTGGGTTTCAAATTTTTTTAATGTGTCTGTGGGTGTGGCTTGGTGGGCATGGCTTAGTGGGCTGGCAGGGGAAGGATACTGTAAAATCTCCATTCTCACCCCACTCCAGGGGAAGGATATTGCAAAATCCCCATTTCCTCCCGATCAGCTAGGCCTTGGGAGGCAGAGAATAGATGGGGGCAGGGCAGTCAGCATTTTTACTACCGGCTACTCAAAATTTCCACTACTGGTTCTCCGGAACTGGTCAGAACCTGCTGAAACCCACCTCTGGTATAAATCCTGAGGATACCTTGGTATGCCCATGATGTCAACTTAAGGTCACTTTTTCAGATTTCTCTACCAGCAACTTTTTTTTTCTTGTTTGGATATATTTTTGGTTTTTCTGGCGTAGATATTGTTTAGGGGTGTCTCAGTGGCTCAATGGTTAAGATGATGGAAAGCCAGTAGCACTGGTTTGAATCCTGAGCTCCCTGGGATAGGATGAGCTCCTGTCCTCGCCCCAGCTCTTGCCAACCTAGCATTTCAAAAGCATGCCATTGTGAATAGATAAATAGGTATCACTCCAGTGGTGGAATTTTTTTTACTACTGGTTCTATGGACATTGCTTGATGGGTGTGGTGTGGCTTGGTGGGCGTGGCTTGGTGGGAGTGGCAGGGGAAGGCTACTGCAAAATTCCCATTCCCTCCCCACTCCTGGGGGAAGGATATTGCAAAATCTCCATTCCCACCCCACTCTGGGGCCAGCCAGAGGTGGCATTTGCCAGTTCTCCAAACTACTCAAAATTTCCACTACCGGTTCTCCAGAACCTGTCAGAACTTGTTGGATTTCACCCCTGTATCACTTCAGTGGGAACGTAATAGTGCTCCGTGATGTCATGCTGGCCACATGACCACGTAAATGTCTTCAGACAGTGCTGGCTCAATGGCCTTGAAACAGAGATGAAGATTGCCCCCTATAGTTAATAATAACCAGCAGAGTAAAATCCCTGGGGACTGCTAGGTATTAGCAATAGCACTTAGACTTATATACCACTTCACTGAGCTTTCTAAGCGGATTACAGCCCTCTCTAAGCAGTTTACAGAGTCAGCCTATTGCCCACAACAACCTGACTCCTCATTTTACCAGCCTCGGAAGGATGGAAGGCTGAGTCAATTCTGAGCCTTGTGAGATTCGAACAGTCAAACTGCAGGCAGCCAGCAGTCAGCAGAAGTAGCCTGCAGTACTGCATTCTAACCACTGCACCACCACAATTCTGATGTTGTTGATGGGTCTATTAATGCTAGTGCTACTAATAATTTCTCCCAGATAGACAGCAAGAGCATGAAGTCACTTTAACTGACATCATGAAATAAAGCAAGGTGAATTCCATTAATATTGGATATCACAGACAGAAATTCCAGGTTTTCTGGCTAAGAAAAGAGAACAGCAAGCTATTTCGCTATTTTTTTTTTTAATAAAAAACCTAAAAAAAACCACATAAAAAATCCATATAGTTATAACTATATATAGTTAATCAACAAGAGTTGAGTTTGACTCAAGTCTTGTTTCCAAATTCTGTATGTGTCTGAAGTCTAAGCGACATAACCTTCCTAAGGGGAGTTTAATGTACACGTCATTTTAGGTACTGATGTTAGTTGAAACTTATGAACACATACAGACAAATTGTGTATAGATGATTTCTATAATAATCCTTTCTTGAAACAATTTTGCAAGAACATCTACACAGAGAGACACAAACAGACAAACAGAGACACACAGAGATATAAAATACACACACACACACATACACACACACACACACACACAATTTTGTTGGGTTTCTTCCCCCCCTTTTTTTCTTGCCCTTATTGCTTTAATAGCATTGTTTGGCATAATTAAATAAATAAAAGCCAGTTGTGTGAAAAATGTCTACCTATCTAGATAGCAAAAATTGTCACAACCACCAAACGGTAGTACAAACAACACAGCAAACTCTTAACTCTTGGCTGCCATCCAGTGGTCCTCTGGATATACTAGCATAATATGTTACCTTGACGTAATACCCACCCACTCTTTTCCCTATGTTACAGGAAAGATTTCTGTAGGGACATGACATCGCAATATTCCTTCCTTCCTTCCTTCCTTCCTTCCTTCCTTCCTTCCTTCCTTCCTTCCTTCCTTCCTTCCTTGTCATTCTATTCTATTTTATTGTATTGGTCACTGATCAGCAAAAGAAAAGAAAAGGGTCACAAAACTGATTAGAATATAAGAAGCTATAAAAATCATACAAGAATCCACATATAAGGATAGATTAAATTTTAAAAAACTTGAGTTAAAGTTTAAGACCCCATCTTCCTTTTATTCATTTATTATTCCAAAACAGTTCCAATGGTACAACTCCAAACACAACTGTAGAGAGTGGAATGGCTTCATTGAATAGACGTGGGGGTCGGAAGAAATATCCATCTGGCTCACTTCCAAGTGGGAAGAAAAACACTGGAACATGGAGGCTAAATGGAATGATGGTTTATGGACGGACAGGACCACATGGGTTTGAGGTCCTGGGTAGTTGAACACATGGAGTGGAGAATGAGGGTTATTTATACCTTCTCTTGGGCCTTGCCTTTGAGCTTCCTGTTCCTATGACAAGGGCATGTATTCTATTGGTTGCTGTCAGACTCCCATGGGGCTATGTAGGAGTCATAGGTTGTCTGAGCTCCCAGGAAACTTGGAGGGTGATGTAATGTTCCCAGGTGTTTGAGCCTTGTGGTGAGCTGCTAGATGGGTCAATCCTATTATGTCCTGGAGGGTCATGTCTTAATCCCATCACCCTGGAGTTGAAGTTCTTTTGTCTTGTAAATAGGCTGGCTCAGTCTTTCTTGATGGGCACCGAATATCTGCCCAGGGAGCTGCTCTTTGTCTTTAAAATCTATCTTTGTCTTTAAAATTTCTCTTTTTCTCATCCAGGTAAATATAATATTCTGCCTTTTTAAATATTTCCTAGAATATTTCATTCTTCTAGGAGAGGGACGGGTTGCTAACTTTCTACATGGGATTAGTTCTGAAGCAACACAGAACAGTACAATTCACTTCCTTAAGTCTAAATTCATTTAATCAATAGGACCTGCCTCTGAGAAAATATGCATAAAGCTGGCATTTCTCTGGGGAGAACACCACAAGTTACATACACATCTTACAGTGTCTTTGTGACATGGAGCTTTTGCAGACATTTTCCGGGAGATAAAGCTAATCTCAAAAGAAACACTTCTATGATTCTCTTCTCCTCTTTATGCTATTTTAAGGCAGTTCCCCTTGTGTATTTTCCTCATCTTTTGTTTTTTTTTTTCCCCTCCTCTCTCTTGTCTGTTTCATTAGTTTTACATTTTTATTGTATTTGCTATTCTTCTTTTGTTTCGGTGGTTGTTAAGCTGTTATTTCTTGCATCTGTTTCCCTGAACAGACACTTTACGGCTGATGGTGCACCAATTACTTTATCCTTTATTCTCTGCTCCACTTATATCATTTCTGAATATATATTTTTTCTGACCTTTACCTACCTGGTTTAGCAGAGACTCTACTCACCGGATCCTTTTATCTCATAGAAGTTAATGTTTCCAAATCTGTGGTTTGAAAAATGTATTCATTTATTTATCCATCAGTTATTTGCTACGTCCCACAAGGCAGCTGTTTTTTTTTTTTTCTGAAGAGACGAGCTTCCATTAGCTTTGTAACCATGCTTGAAGTGTGCTCAGCATATATTGTCCTTTCTCTGTTACCTTCAGACAAGATCCTGCTTCTTGTCTTGGAAACCATTTGCTATTAGAATCAGCATGTTTTCTAGACTTGTGCCATCCTTAGACAGCACCTTGTTCAGCAATGACCTGTTGAGATGACTTTCTTGGATGTTCGTGTCTGTCTAGAACTTCAAAAAGGTCCTTTGGAGTAAGTGGGAAACATTGCGGCATCTTTCTATCATCTGGGCAACCAAGATCTCAGAATCCTAGAGAACTACTTAGATCACTAAGATCAACCCAGTGGTGGGATGCTGCAGGTTTAACAACCGGTTTGGTGATTGCGCACTTTGTGTACACGCACAGTTTCAAAAATACTAACCTTCTTTGTTACGACTTGGGAGTAACACAGCTGAGGCATGGCAGTCCGCTCTGCCCCGCCAATCATCTGAGAAGATAAAGGTAAGTAAAGCACAGGGGCAGGTGAATGGGCTGACCTGATCTTTGGAGCGAACTGGTTTGGTCCCAGCTGATCGTTGGAACTACCGGTTCGCCAGAACCAGTCTGAACCAGTCCAAACCGGTAGAATCTGACCCCTAGTTCAACCCTTTGCTTGGTGCAGGAAGAGTATCAGGTTGAAAGCTGGTCAGCCTGCTTAAAAGCCTCCCCTGAAATTGAGCCAAACATCTCTCTTTTAATCCTTCTTTTCATTGTTGAACTGGTCTCCCTATTAGACAGTGCCGCCTCCTCCTCCTCCTCCCCCTTATATTCAACTGGATTCTTATAAATTAAATCTGTGATTCTATTTCTTCCACTCTGGAATCAAAAGCAAGAAATCTTGACCTTCTCTTGTGTTATATCCTTTTAGGTACTTGGAAAAGAAAACTATCACATTTATCTTCATTTCCCCTTGTTCATGTCCAAACAAACACATGTCCTTCAGTTTTTATAGAATTAATTGCAGTGGTGGGTTTCACATATTATTACCACCAGTTCGCCGTGTGCCCGGCCTCAAAAATGTGGCTAAATAGGATGGCATTACGCCAGAACGGATGGGCTGGCCCACTCACAGTCACCGCTACCAGTTTGCCTAAACTCGTCTGAACCGGCTGAATAACACCTCTAGTTAGTTGCCTCTATGAACCTGTTCAATTTTTTCTTGCATCCATCTTAAATTTTGAAGTTCAGAATTGAAGAACGACCTTGAGGCAAAACCTGACCAATGCAGAGTTGGGTCGATTAATTCCTGTGAAATTATACCTCTGTATGTAGCTTAAAATTTATTTCTTTTTGTAACCAACCACACTGCTGGCACATGTTCAGTTTTTGTTTATTTGTTTGTTTATATACTACTAGCTTCCCAATAGATTCCTGGCAGTGTACAATAAACCAGAATAAAGATAATAGTCATGCACCGATAAGACAAAAATAATAGTATTTTAAACCATCAAATAATATACTAAATAATATTATACATAAATATATATAAATAATATGTATATTTATATACATAAATAATATGTATTTTTGCGAAAGTAATATACATTACTTTCGCAAAAATACATATTGATGACAAAACAAAATGTCATTTTGGCATCTTCATTTTTAAGGTCTTTCTAAAAATCAGTAGTGATGAGGTACTATTTTCTTATCTTTTTTTACAGGAACCAATACCAAACCAAGGGATCTCCTATCCCACAGCTGTTTATTTGTTTTTCATTTTATAAGTGAAAAATGTTGTGCATGACTCTGTTTCATTGTATTATGATTTTCAGGCCATTTCCCCAACCTGCCAAGATCATATTAAACTTTTTTTCTGCTTCCCAGGGTGTCACCTATTCTAAATTTGCATCATTCACAAATGTAATAAGTTTCTCACCACCTCTTCTTTCCAATTGTTGCAGAATGGAAATTCCAAGTCTGATTTTTGGGGCATCCTATTTAATACTGTATCTCTCCATCGTGATGAAAAACCATTGGTGATCATTCTCTTAGTAGAATTATCATGTATGTATCAATTTAACTCTAGATCATCAAGTCATCAACTCTCAATATTTAGGTAGCTTAACAACCAACGTTATATGAATATGTCTTAAAAGTGTTTTTTCTCTGAAATCAAGTATATATTATATCTACAGCGTTCCCACACTCTATTAAGGAAGTTACCCAATCAGAACTATGAGACAGTTTATCTCGGCAAATCCTTTCTTCTACAAAGCATCATATTATTAGTGTCATGCTTGGTGTAGGAGATGACCAGGCTGAGGCTGAAGGCAGGGTCAAATACGTCATCAGTTTGGAGTTGCTCCATTCCCACAAGTTCAACGCTCCGTTGAATTCTGTTGACTCTTCTCTAGCACCAATTTTTCTTGACCATTAGTAGATCATATTCTTATGAACAGGTAGCATGTAATAAACTTGAAGTGTTTTGAACTAAGCTCCTGTTTGTTACTTGTGCCCTACGGAGCAATTATTTCATGAATTGCTCTACAATCTTCCCAATCTTTTCCTGCCTATATTTCCAAGTTTTTGCCATATCAAATTTTGCTGTCTGGCTCACTCTAGAGTGGCGGTATCAAACTGGATTTCTTTGAGGGCCGGATCAGCATTGTAATTCTCCTCCATGGACCGGCGGGAGGACAGCAGGGGGGGAGATGGGACAGATGCCTCCTGCAGCACTTGCTGGCCAAACAGGCCAAAAACGGTCCCCCATGCAGCCAGAGGCTCTTCAGGCCCCTACATGGCCCATTTTCAGATGGCAGAGTGCTTCTGGAGGCCAGGGAGGCCAAAAACAGGCCACGGGGGGGGGGGGGGGCACACGCCCATTTTACCCGGCAGAAATACTGTGGGCCAGTCCTTTGATATTCCCAGGCTGGTCCTATGGGCCAGATTTAAGCACCCCGCAGTCCTTGAGTTTAATACCCCTGCTCTAGAGTATATCAAGAAGGGCCATGTATGGACTGAAATGATTCTAGGACTAGGATTGATACATTCAACCTTTGATGCATCAAATGATGTTTCCTTCAACTCCTTTCCAAGCACATTTTTAAACTGTGTCTTCAGTCCAATTCAGTATTTTCACTCCTCCTGAGTTTCTGGCTATGGTGTCTGATGGGAACAAAGTTGAGTAGCATCCATAGCAAGAAGTAGGCTAAAAATCATTTCTGCCTTTTCTTAAAGTAAGGCGCTTAAACTAGACTGTCAATTAACTTTGAATCTTAGCAGGGAATATTTAAGTCCTCTATTATAGTCTTAGTCAATATATGTTAGATTCAAATATGAGATAAGCAGTATTTTGGGGAGACACTGTTTTGAGACAACAACCCCCATTTTCCTTCTTTGTTTTTGCAGTTGTTTAAGTCACAGAAACATATCTGGTCTTTGTGCCAGGAAATCAAGCATTTTTTGTCCCCAGAAACCTGCACCACCACTTCATCCTACGATGCTGACATTTCAGATTAATTGCCAGCTTCTGTCCTACTGAACTCCACAGCAATCCACTTGTGACTCGAGCAGATGTTCCTTCACTTCTAGCGAGCTGAAAAGTTTCTTCCTTCCGTCTCGCTCCACACCAACTTCACTGCAACGACACATTGAAAGGTGTAAAACAAATTAACTTAAACAAACACTCCCACCAAGCGGAAGGTGAGAGGAGAAGAAGAGGAAGGAGAAAAAGGAGGAGGAATAGACTTAATTTGAACGTACCATGTGCTCTCATATTTTAAAATCAGAATGCAGACTCCCTAGGGATAGTTAGAAGCCAGGGGTGAAAGCCAGAAGGTTCTGACAGGTTCGGGAGAACTGGTAGCGGAAATTTTGAGTAGTTTGGAGAACCAGCAAATACCAACTCTGGCTGGCCCCAGACTGGGGTGGGAATGGAGATTTTGCAGTATCCTTTCCCTGCCATGCTCAACAAATCAAGCCACACCACGCCCACTAAGCCACACCCACAGAACCGGTAGTAAAAATATTTGGATTTCATCACTGTTAGAAGCCCTAAAAAACACAAGAATGTATGGGGAAAGAAAAACACTCCCAAGGTGTTCAACTGTTCTCCTGAAAAGTTGGAAACAACATTCCAGTTTGCTTTAGAATCAGTTGAGTTTTGACCCCGTCCCCACCTCTAAGGCAACATGCATTTTTTGGGGGGAAAACTTTCTTTTCCATTGATATCAGTGGAGATTCTCAGTCATCCAGGTCATGTCTCAAAGGTGTTTTTCAAATAGGAAAGTGGACTTTCTTTGTTTTTCCTTGAAGATATTTTGCTTCTCATCCAAGAAGCTTCATCAGTTCTGATAGGAAGGTTGGGGAGATGGAAGGAACAGTTCTGACAGGATGTCTGGAGAGGAGGTGGGGGGAGGGGAAATGGGAGGATCATATTTCTTTGCAATATTCTGGTCATTAGCTCTCTCTCTCTCAGAGCCATTGAGGACACTTTGGGTTTGTCTGTGGCCTCAGAGTAACCTGAACCAGAGAGAGCAAATGGGTGTGGAATCTTCTTGGAATTGCTTGAAAGGACTGTGTTGTAGATAGGAGATAGCTGGCATTTTGTTTCTCCTCTACATTGAGAGAGGGACACTCAATTTTAACACATATGGCCTCTTTTACCCCTCTTTCATTTTTTCTAAAAAAAATATTTTTATTCAACATTTTCAACCTTTAAAATCACAATTACACTATTACATCTTATCAGATTTTTTTTCTTAATTTCAATTTATCCATAGGCCTATTGTTTTATACATATACATTCTTATTTCATAGTTACTTATTTATATAATATATATAATATTTACATGTCTACTACTCTCTCTCTCTCTCTCTCTCTCTCTCTCTATCTATCTATTTGTTTTGTTATCTTTCCTATACATTCACTATACATTGATTTTAGACTTCTTTTCAAGCCAATTATACTACCTATTCCACGTCTCATAATACACTGTTTCCTCTCTATCCCTTAATTCCATCATTAATTTGTCAATTTCTATGCATTCTAGCACCTTTTTTTATGATCATTGCATTTGATGAAGTGTTTTCTTGCTTCCAATTTTGGGCAAATGAAATTCTGGCTGCAGTGATTATATGGAGCATGATTTATTGAATTTCCTTTCTTAAATTTCCTTTTATTATACTCAAAATAAATGACTCTGGCTTCATATCAATTTTTTGTTCGATAATTGCTTCCAACCATTTTTTGATTTTTGTCCAATATTCCCTAGCTTTGGGACATGTCCACCACATGTGGTAGTACGTCCCTTGTTGGTGGTTACATTTCCAGCAGTTTGGTGGTCTATTGGGAAACATTTTGGCCAATCTTGCTGGGGGTAAGTGCCATCTATAAAACATTTTGTAAATATTCTCCTTGTATGCGGCCAACATCATCATTTTATAATTTTTTCCCCATAATTTTTCCCAATACTCCAATTCAATATTGTACCCGAAATTTTTAGCCCAAATTACCCCTCTTTCAAACCAATTATCCTCTCTATCCAGACTGTGAACTTTCTTTCCCTTAACAAGAAAACTGAATTTTCCCTTTATCCAGTGGTGGGATTCAAATAATTTAATAACAGTTCTGTGGGCATGGCTAAGTGGGTGTGGCTAAGTGGGTGCATTTAGATGGGCTTTTACCATATTTTTCAAAGTATAAGACACACCTTTTTCCCCAAAAGGTTCTCCAGCTTCTCAAAAGGAGGTTTCAGAGTCTTATACTCTGAAAAATACGGTATATATCAGATGGATAACTTTTAAGGTCCCAAAATAAAGAGCATGGTCCCCTACAAATCCCAAACTCTGTTATAAAATTGTAATCTTTTCACAGAGCAAAACCAGAACCTGGTGGAGATCCCAGTTCAGTGGTAATTGCTCATCAGCCCAACGGGACAATAAGTTTATAATGAGGATTTGTTCTCTGCCTCCTCTATTTAGTATTACATCTTGTCTTTGTCTTTTTTAAAAAAAAAAACAGTATCTTTGCTACATTTCATAAACCAACATCAAAATACAAACTAACATTTAAGAGACTGTCCCACTGGTTAATTGCCCACACTGTTAGGAATTTATTCTTAATTCCAGGTTGTTTCTCACTGATTCATTTCCAATCATTTTTTCTTGTCCTGCCCTCTGGTGCTTTGGAGAATAATTTGACCCTTTCTTATTTGTGGCAGCCTCTCAACTACTGGAATACTGCTATCATGTCACCCATAATTCTTCTTTTCTTTAGACTAGCCAAACCCAAACCCTACAGCCATTCTTCATGTGTTTTAATCACCTCTGGAAACAGCTGATTGGGGGTATTCCGGGAGGCTGATCCACCTGCCAATCAACTTTTTTCTTATTTTTCTCCCCAAAAACTAAGGTGTGTCTTATACTCCGGTACGTCTTATACTCTGAAAAATACAGTAATTTGTCAGCCCAAGGGCGGGGGAGGGGGGGAAGGGGCTCAGAATGATATGTAGGGAATCTGTCTCTGCAGCATCCATTGCTTGCCAGCAGGCAGGCAATGGAGGCACCAGCAAGCAAGTGCTCTGGGCCTCGGGGACTGGGGCAGTGCAGAATTTTAACAACCGGTTCACCTGAATTGACCCGAACTGGCTGTATCCCACCACTGTCTTTATCCCATAGAACAAAAAAAATCTTCCAGAATATTTCTGATTTCAAAAAAATCACTTTCCAGAATATTTCTTTAATATTGCCCACTATTTGGAGGGATTCTGTTTTCTGAGTCATTTCTCCCTTTCTCCAATTGCAATGGTTTTTAAGGATGTAAAGAATAGATTTGATTGCTCAGTATAGATTCTATCTCTGTTTTAACACAAACTGAGTGGTACCTATGGGACTAATTTGCAGTACCAATTTGGTTGTCTTCTTCTGGTAATTCCCAAATGTTCCGTAGCATTCTCACCTCGTAAAATATATCAAAACACATGAAATCTTTTAAATCCATAAAAAAAAGTATGTACTTTGAAAAAAAAAACAAGTTCAATAAAGCAAAAAAAAAACACCTTGTGTATATCTGTATACAGAGGTATCCGATGATTACAACAGTCTAAAAATCCTATACACAAATAAACACATTCATTTCATTAAATTTCAATTGTTAAATTGAATGGGAGGAACCCAATTGTACACACTTTATTGACATTAAAGCTAGCTTTCAATGTCCCTATTGGTTAGGTCAAAACATTATCAAAGTTCTGTGTCATTTGTTTATTTTTTCCACAGTTTAATGCAGTTTTCAAATGTCTACATGAAAGTACATTATCTTTTGCTTGTTAGTATTTTAGCTTTTACTTCAAAATGAAACGAGGAATGTATAGGTCTAAAAGAAATACATTTTTGGATAGGATGGGATGGGACGGGACGGGACGGGACGGGACGGGACGGGACGGGACGGGACGGGACAGGACAGGACAGGACAGGACAGGACAGGACAGGACAGGACAGGATAGGATAGGATAGGATAGGATAGGATAGGATAGGATAGGATAGGATAAGAGTGGAATGGAGTGGAGTGGAGTAGATGAGGGAAATCACAGGGTTGTAGGAGAAACTGCAGAACAGGACAGAACAGGACAGGACAGGACAGGACAGGACAGAACAGAACAGAACAGAACAGAACAGAACAGAACAGAACAGAACAGAACAGAATTCTTTATTTGGCCAAGTGTGATTAGACAGTCAAAGAATTTGTATCAGGTGCAGAAGTTCTCAGTGTACATGTAAAGCAACAGAATAATAATCACCACCATAATAACAATGCCAATAAGAGGGGGTAGAAAAGAAGAGGAAGAGGAAGAGGAAAAGAAGAAGAGGAAGAAGAAGAAGAAGAAGAAAAAGAAGAAGGAGGAGGAGGAGGAGGAGGAGGAGGAGGAAGAGGAGGAGGAGGAGGAGGAGGAGGAGGAGGAAGAGGAAGATTGGCCAAGTGTGACATGCTAAGAATTTGTCTCTGGTGAAAAATGAAGGTAAATATGCAGAAAAAGAAAAAGAAAAGAAACGTTAATCCCCAAATGATGTGCATAAAAATGTATAAAGCACTGTAATGTGTAAGTTATGTGGATGAACACCATTTAGCCCAGTGTTTTACACATCGGTTGTGGTACGATTTACAGCTGTCTGAACCAGCATGTCTAGGGGTGTACTTCAATATCTCGCCAGGCTCAAGGTTGACTCAGCCTTCCATCCTTTCTAAGGTAGGTAAATTGAGGACCCAGTTGTGGGGGCAATAAGCTGACTTTGTCTAAATATATAAAAGGATGAAGGCTATTGCTTAACACACTGTAAGCCGCCCTGAGTCTCCGGAGAAGGGCGGCATATAAATCAAATTTAAAAAATAAAATAAAATATGACACTGCGTAAATTTCAACTCTGACACGCCCTATCTGGCTATATCTCTGACTATCATTGTAGGACATTGAACTGCAGATCTCAGAAAATTTTGGGACCTACAGATCACCCACCATGATTCTCAGTTAAAATCCAGGGTTGTCCCAGAGACGTCTATGGACCTTTTATGGTTGGCCAAGACACAATGAGGATGTAAGGAAGGAATCTGTTCTTGAAATCTAAAGCTCTTATACTCTTATACCATTATGTAATATATTTTAAGAGATGACTATTAAATATCACTGTTTTCACCATGGGAGGATGTTCTTGTATAATGTCTGAATTTTTCAAGAGGCAGCTGGACTTTTGTGGTCTTTTTTTTTCCCTTGAATGCATTTTGCTTCCCATTCAAGAAGCTTCTTCAGTTCTGTGATCAGTGTCAGACATTCTGAAGAAGTGAAGAAGCTTCTCGGATGAACAGTAAAAACATCTTCAAGGAAAAAAACAATGCAAGTCCAGTTGCCTCTTGAAAAAGCATTGTTGAGACAACTATGACTTGGATCACTGAGAATCTCTACATACATATAATGTCTGGAGTTATTCCTCCATATTCTTAGATTTCTCATCAAGCCCATGCAATAGTCAATATTTATGTTTTTATTTTGTCTTTCAATTCTCTATTCTCCCAAATAAATAAATTGGGGTATGTGAAGCTTTACCTTCTCATTGCTTAATTTTTCCATCATGTGATGGACTATTATTATTACAACAGGCTCACGTGAGTTTACCAATTGTGCTAATGGGAAATCCTAAGAGAGATATTTGCTTTGCAGCCATCCTTTTATTTAGACTCATTTTCCTGCTTTTTCGCAGCTTGAGTATGCAAATGTTTGCACATCTGGCTCCCGTTCCTCACAGCAAAAAAACCAGTTGTTCACAAAGTGCCAGGGATGTCAGAAATCAAATCTGTTTCACAGCTACATTTCTCCTTAAGTGAGCAGTGAGTAGTGTTCATTCAGCAACAGCTCCAGTAATAAATACCAGGAGCGGGGGGAGGGGGACACAAAACAAATCCTATTTCTGTCCCCTTGAAGTCTATGGGGTTTCACAGCACACTGAAAAATTAACCCCCAAGGAAGAATCATACAGATATATGTTTTCATATTGCTCTTAGATTTGTAGATGCTTTCTAATTTGGAGGAGAATATGTGTCAGTATATAAGGGTTCATGAATTGGAATAGACATGGTAACAGGTCAGCCAATGGGGACTGTTTGGTGACCCAGATGGCTCGGAGCGTGGGAGTGGCTTAGGTTCACTGATCTGTATATAGAATAGAATAACAGTTGGAAAGGAACTTGGAGGTCTTCTAGTCCAACCCCCTGCCCAGGCAGGAAACCCTACACTACTTCAGACAAATGGTTATCCAACATCTTCTTAAAAAGTTCCAGTGTTGGAGCATTCACAACTTCTGGAGGCAAGTTGTTCCACTGATTAATTGTTCTAACCGTCAGAAAATTTCTCCTTAGTTCTAAATTGCTTCTCTCCTTGAGTATGCATATATATGAGTGCTTCTGTGATTCTATAGCTTCTGTGATTATTGATTCTGAGTTCTGGTTCTGGCTTCTGCTGTTTGTATTGTATATAAAGAAGTTTCTTATTATAAGTGACTCCTGCTGAATTGTTTACTTGTGTGCTGGTTGGATTGCTGCAAACTCTCACAAAATGTACTTTGTATTGCAAAGGTTTGCTTTGTCCCTACAGGTGTTGCAGTCATGATTTGTACAATTTGTAAATTGTTGGACTCATAACAATAAACACTAAGATGCAGTAGTTTTCTGTTCCTATAGTTTTGTAAGCTATCTGGAATTGGTTATTATTATTTGATTGTAAGCCATCCAGAATCATTCTTGGTGAAGTGGGCAGCATATACATTTAATTAATTAATTAATTAATAACATTGCACACATCCTGTATAATTCCTGAAATAAAAACTCTGTTGGAGTTGGGTGGATAATAAATTCAAATGAATGTAAGAAGGAATGGATGAAGAAATGAAGGTCAAGGACTGGGAGGGTTGAATTTTCAAAGGTCTAGGCTTTGAAGATAGACCCAACCAGTGGTGGGTTTCAAATTTTTTTACTACTGGTTCTGTGGGTGCGGCTTGGTGGGCGTGGCAGGGGAAGGTTACTGTAAAATCTCCAGTCCCTCCCCACTCCAGGGGAAGGTTACTGCAAAATCCCCATTCCCTCCCGATGAGCTGGGACTCAGGAGGCAGAGAATAGATGGGGCAGAGAATAGTCAGAGGTCGCATTTACCAGTTCTCCGAACTAATCAAAATTTCCGCTACCAGTTCTCCAGAACTGGTCAGAACCTGCTGAAACTCACCTCTGGACCTAACCGTATAGGACTGTAAAAGACACAATGGTACAATGGTAAAAAAACAAAACAAAAACCTTTGGCTATAACCATGATTGCCAACCTATGGCACGCGTGCCCGAAATGGCACACGGAGCCATGTTGCCTGGCACGCGTAGCATCACCAGTTCCTCTTCCGGGTTTCTGGCATGCTTGCGTGTGCAATGATCAGCTGGCATTTTTGCGGCAGTTCCAGAAACTGGAACAACTGGTCTTCTGTTTTCCTGTGTGAACTTGCGCACCAGCCTGGAAGAGTAGCTGGCCAGAATCCGCATGCATGCCGGAAACCAGAAATTCATTTTGGGAGGGGGACATGCACCCTGGGCATCTCCTCTTCCGGGTTGCGGCCCAGACAAGGACGCGAAACACTTGCGTGTATGCGCTCCCTTTTCAGCACTTGGTGCCAAAATGGTTCATCATCAGTGGGCTATAACATAGAATTAGAGAAATGGCAAAACTTATGGGAAAGGAATTATAAATTAACAATGGCAACTTCTTATAAAGAAAATTTATATAAAATGTTTTATAGATGGCATTTGCCACCTGCTAGGTTAACTAAAATGTTTGAAAATATGTCTAGCAAATGTTGGAAATGTAATTAAAAAAAAAAAAAAAAACCAGGCACATTTTATCATATGTGGTGGACTTTGTGTTAAAGCAAGAAAATTTTGAGCCAAAATACACAGGTGGTTAGAAAAGATGATAGTGAAACATGTAGACTTTAAACCTGAACTGTTTTTATTAGGCATAATACCAGAAAAACATGAGAAGCAAACTCTGTATTTAATATGGCATGTTTTAACAGCAGCGAGGATTATATTCGCACAATATTGGAAAAATGAAGAAACACCGCGAGACGAAGAGATAATTAAGAAGGTACTAAATTGTGTAGTTTGATTGTGGTCATAAGTCAAGGACTACCTCTACAGAGTTCCTGCCAGCACTAGCACCGCTTCAATAGTCTTCATAGATTCCTTTAAAAGGAAGAGTGTTGGCTAATGTACAAAGAGGAGGTAAGTACGGTGAGATCTTTTTTCAGCTGCTGAAACGATAACTGATGTCAAGGGACATTGGAACTCAGCCATCAAATTCATGCCAGACTAACATTTTCTTCCTTCTTTCAATCCCCCAGGTCATCACTTCTATGAATTCTACGTCCAAATGGCTTGAATCCAAATCACTAAACCAGAATAACAATAGGTAAAATGCGTTAATGTGCTTGCATTCTTCTACGGTTGACTTCAAATATCTGTTCTGCCCCAGCTCCGGATTTCCAAGGATATTGACACACACCAACGGTCCTTATCAAATTTATTAAGTAGCAAGAATAAACCAAAGTCCGGCAAAGGTTGGCAACCAGATGAGAAAACGAAATACGATAAGGCTTTTCCAAAAATGCTCTGATGATAATTACAAGTTGTTTCCAGCAAGAAACTCACTAACCGTGTGTGACTTAAATAGGCTAAGGGAGTGGCCAATTATCCTCAAGCCTTACTCTCGAGGAGACCTCCTCCTCCTGAGTAGCCACTCCTGCCTTTTGGCAGCCCTGCGTGCTCGAGCATTGAGAAGAGGCTCCTCCACTTCGCTCTCTCCTCTTGAAGGAGCCTGTGGAGGTTCTGAAGGCCCTGGCTGAGTCTCTGCCTCTGGCACTACATCCTGTTCAGCCTCCTCGCTGTCCGACGTGAGCGCCGGCTGCGCAGGCTGCTGGCGCGACACCACACCAGCCTCCTCGTCGTCGGGATCAGCCACGATCCACGCAGGCTGCTGGTGGGCCACAACAGGCCATCACTTCTATGAATTCTATGTCCAAATGGCTTGAATCCAAATCACTAAGCCAGAAGAACAATAGGTAAGATGCGTTAATGTGTTTGCATTCCTCTACGGTTAACTTCAAATACCTTTTATTCTTCACTTTTTCTTCCCATTCCTGCTGACCATATTTTAAGCTTCTTCAGGCAGGGACATTTTCATCTGAACTATCTTTTAAAGATCATGTTCTTAATATTGCGCTCTTCCAACTGGAGCTTGATCATTTACCGTTCCTTCTTTATAAATCTATATGCAGTTGGTTCATTTATAAGTTAAACAGCGTAGCCATGTTTGTATCTCAAGAAGAAGAAAGAAAAAAAAAATCTCCTGGAAATTTGAATACCTGTTTTGTGATCTGTTTGGATGACTTTCCCTCAAATGTAGGGTGATTTTATTGAGCAGAATTCCACCTGCAGGAACTAAACAAAAATTTCAGTTTTGCAGATCAGTTCTAAGCGAATCCTACTTACTGTATTTTTCTGGGTATAAAATGCACTTTTTTCCTTCCTAAAAGAGTCTGAACATTTGGGTGCATCTAATACTCCGAATGTAACCCTGCCCACCCGCCGGCCCCCACCCTTCGCCCCCTGCACGTCCTCTTCATGGCTGCAGAGATTGCCACTGACAATGCCTTGTGTTTTTGGGCTCCACATATTGCATTTTCAATCTCCAAATGCTCCGTTTGAGAGCCCTTTAAGGCTGCGGGAATTGCCAAAGCACATCGCCGCCCAAAAATGCAATGCATTTGGAGGCTGAAAATGTGACACGCAGTGCCCAAAATGGCTACCTGGAACAGCTGCTGCCTTCTCTTACCCCTTTTGCGCTTTGCCTGCTTTAGTCACTGGAGCTCCCTCCGACAATCAGCTGTGTTTTTGAAGCTGTTTTTCAGCCCCAACCTCAAAACCAGAGAGTGAACTAATGTGCTGAAGCTGACCAGGCTAAGGACGCTAGCCAGATGAATACCTGGTAGGCAGAATTTCCTCCCCAAAAACTAAGGTGTGTCTTATACTCTGGTGTGTTTTATACTCCGAAAAATACAGTAGTTCAATGGGATTTATTCTTAAATAAATATGCCATGCATGCTTAGGCAGTATCCTGATTCCAGGATTTATATTTGATACCGTAACAGGAAGTTGGCAAGGCAGAAATTCTGTTTCCTTTAAATTTTCCAAGTGGGACTTTGAGACTATGCACGTTTCATCTACACACAACGCTCCTTCCATTTGTTAGATGACACTTCTGGGGCCCAGCTTCCTACCCTGCTGGAAACAAAAATATAAATTATAGATCTTTGGAGTTTTCAAAGCGTATCACAAATATTATCCCATAAATAAACTGTGACTATTGTACGCTAGCTCAGAACCCCTCTATAGCTGGAATCAGTAGATCATCAACCATCACTTAATCAATCCCTTATAGTTATGGAACAGCAATGGGGGGGGAAACGTCATCATATTGTTAAAGTTTTCATTCAAACAAGTGTTGCATGATATCAACATGGAAAATCTGACAGGTAATTATCACTGTCTAAGGGTTGATGACGTCATCATTAGCTTATCACAGAATTGTGGGTTTGTTTGTTATTGCTTTTCAATTTATTAGATATTAGCTTTTTGTTCAACATCCAATTTAAGGAAGGCTTTGATTTTTGGTGTTCAGTTTTGCATATTTCTTAGAGTTGATATCTCAGACCAATAAAACACACCTACAGGATTTGACATTCGAAAAGACCAATGAAACATAGATATAACATTTAAAATACAGAACAAGCAAACAAAGCGGTAAAGTTCTGAAGCGATAATGAAAAGAGTATCTGTTCTGCCCCAGCTACGGACACCAAAGAATGCAGCACACACAAAGTCTGTACAAACCTTAATTTACTAAATTAAATAAGGTTTTTTTTCCAAACAAAGGCTGTTAATTAATTTTCTTAACAGCCTACAAAAATCCAAAGAATAAATAATCTTAATCTTACTATGATTGGCAGAAAGCCCAGAAGCAATTTGCAAAGAACGAAGATCAAGGCATGAAGGAGAGTGAACAAGTTGTTCCCTGCAAATTGCTTCAGTCGATGTTCTTCCTTAAATAGGCTAAGGGAGTGGCCAATTAGTCCCAAGCCTTACTCTTGAGGAGACATCCTCCTGAGGAGACACTCTGGCCTTTTGGCAGCTCTGCGTGCCCGTGCATCGAGAAGAGGCTCCTCCTCTTTGTCCTCTTCACTTAAAGGAGCTTCTGGAGGTTCTGAAGGCCCTGGCTGAATCCTCGCCTCTGGCATCACATCTTCTCCAGCCTCCTCATTGTCCAACTCGAGTGCCAGCTGCACAGGCTGCTGGCACAGCACCACACCAGCCTCCTCACTGTCGGAATCATCCACCAGCCACACAGGCCACGTACGGGCCACGACAGTAGCATTTGAGTTGATGAATGTGGCGTTTTCTTTCTGTTTTCTTTTGTTTCAGCTAATTCTATTTTCCATTATAGTGAATTTAGAAACTTCTGATTTTTTTCATCCAGTTACTTATTTATATTTATATTATTATGGCTCATCCACAGTCAGCCAGATGTTCAGATTGGACTTTGCATTTTTGTCTACCTATCGAGTCCTTTCCAAGGACCTGGGATAGGCAGATGTGGTTGTTTGATGGTGTAAGACAGGGGTGTCAAACTTGATTTCATTGAGGACCGCATCAGGATTGTGTTTGACTTTGGGCTGGCCGGGGTGGGCCTGGCCAGCTCAACCTCACTCATGTCAGGGGTGTCTGTGGTGGCCCGAATGCTCTGCCAGAGAAAATGGGCTCCCGAGCTCCGTTTTCAACTGCAATGGCTTCCTGCAACACTTTGCCAGCAAAAATGGAACTCTGGAGGGCCGCATGCAGCCTTCCTGAGCTCAGTTTTCAGTGGCAGAGGCATTGTGGGCTGGTCCTTCACTGTTGCCAGGGTATCCCCACAGGCCAGATCTAAGCACCCTGCAGGCCGGATCTGGGCCCTGGGGCCTTGAGTTTGACATCCCTGGTGTAAGAGGTTTCATCACAGGATGTAAATTGTTCCAAGTTAAAGCTGCCTTTTGCAATTGACTGGTGATGTTTTTGCCAACGCTGATGGTTACCAGGCGGTGCCACACATGTATTGGGATTGTACCCAAGGTACCTATGATTGATAATTGCTACTACCTTTGTTTGCTTTTGCCACAGTCGTTCTATGTCTCTTTCTCGTCTATTTGTCAACCCTGAAGTGAACCTGGCTGAGGCCATCTAGGAGGCTTCAGGGTTGCCACACACCAGAGAGAGTGGGGGAGGGGAAAAGTTAGACAGGGTTTGATAGCCAAAGCAATAAAGTTTTCTTGTGGGAACCAAGGACATCCTCACAGGTGGCTGGTCAGAGGAGGAGCGAAGTAACCAAGCAACCAGCCAGCAACTGGATTGGACAGTGTGACCAATGACTTGGGGAGAAGGGGAAAACTTTTACTTTTAATTAGGTGAAAGCCATGGGAACTTTAGAATCAGTTTTCACCAGTTGTGCCAATATGATGTTTCTGATAAATTGTTCTTTGAGGAACTTTCCTACCCCTTCTTTCTATGGGTACATTACTGGGAATGCTGACAATATTCTGCTGTCTCCATGTACTGCCATGTCCACTATCCAGATTTTTTTTTTGGGGGGGTCTTTCTTATCGACAATCATTAACATCTGTTATGTGACAGGTATGTTTCTGTTTGAATTCTAAAGTCCCAACACAATTTAGTTTCTTCATTTTCTATGACTTTCTCTATTTTATGGTCCCACCAGATCTTGCTTGCAGGCAAATGATATTTCATTATTATCATCATTAATAATAATAATAATAATAATAATAATAATAATAATAATAATAATAATAATAATAGAGAATGAGAAGCTCAAGATCTTGTGGGACTTTAGGATTCAGACTGACAGGCACTTGGTCCACAACACACCTGACATAACAATGGTTGAAAAGAAAAAAGTATGGTTCATTGACATTGCAATACCTGGTGATGCACGGATTGAAGATAAGCAGCAAGAAAAAAATCACAAAGTACCGGGACTTGAAAATTGAAGTTGAGCGACTGTGGAAAAAGAAATCGTTGTTGTCCCGATTGTAATTGGAGCCCTTGGAGCAATACCCAAAGGGCTACCCCGCTATTTAGAAATTCTAAATTTGCCGGACTTGAACATTTTGACTCTACAGAAAACCACCTTACTCGGAACAGCTTACATCCTTCGATGATACCTTAACAGTTCCTAGGTCCTTGGTTAGGACTTGAGTTGCTGAGCTATTAACCAGCCTCAAAGGCTGTGAATCTCACTAAAGATTATATTATTATTATTATTATTATTATTATTATTATTATTATTATTATTATTATTATCTTTATTAAAGCTCTTAATGTTCAATTCCATTCACAGTCTGGGACTGGTAGAAACTTAACAGTTCAAGTCCTAATCAAAAACCTAAAAGCTTTTAAGGTAACATCTGAGTATATAGGCAGTTCCAAGTAAGGTGGATTTCTGCAAAGTCAAAATATTCAGATCTGATAAATTCAGAATTTTCAGGTATCTAGGCAACCTTCTGGGTATTGCTCCAAGAGCTCCTGTTACTATTGATACAACCATTGATTTCTTCCTCCACAATTGCTCAACTTCAATTTGCAGATCGCGGCATTTCATTATTTTTTCTAGTTGTTTCTCTTCAATTCGTGCATCACCTGGTATTGCAATATCAATAAATCAGACTTTTTTTCTTTTCTTCAATAGTGATGTCAGGTGTGTTGTGGGCCAGATGTCTGACTGTTTGGATTTGAAAGTCCCACAAGATCTGGACCTATTCATTTTCAAGAATGTTGTCAATTTGGTGTTCCCAGTATTATTATTATTATTATAAACTTTTATTCATTAAACATGAAACTCAGTCAACTGAACTTTTAAAAATGTATCACAAATATCATTGACTGGCTTTAATGGTTGATATGGGTTGCTGCCAGCATCCTAGGTATCGACCAAGTATCTTCTTAAAATGTATGTTGTTCTGAGCAGCACAGTCTTTTGCAGCTCTGCTGGTGTTATAGAAAGAAGCTACAATTTCTTGATGTATTTTATAAAATTCGTGGACATGGTACCACGTGCCCTGATGACAATGGGTATCATTGTTACATGTTTCATCCATAATTGTGTAGTTTTGATGGCCAGGTCACAATATTTCATATTTTTTTTCCAATTCTTTTTCTTCGACTCTGGCATCCCCTGGTACCCGCGATGTCAATAAATTGTACGTTTTGGATTTTGACAACTGTGATATCTGGCGTGTTGTGTTCCAAGTGACGATCCACCTGTATTTGAAAGTCCCACAAGATCTTCACCTTCTCATTTTCTATAACTTTTTCCACTTTATGTTCCCATGACTTTTTGGATACAGGAAAGTAGTATTTTTTACATAATGACCAGTGGATTAATTTAGCAATTCGGTCATGTCTAGCTTTGTAATCAGTTTGTGCAATTTTGACAATGACAATGGGTATCACTGTTACATATTTCATCCATAATCGCATAGTTTCGATGGCCAGGTCGTGATATTTCATGATTTTTGTACGTTTTGGTTTTCAAGAACTGTGATGTCTGGCATGTTGTATTCCAAATGATGATTTGTCTGTATTCGAAAGTCTCACAAGTTTCTACTTTATGTTGTTGTTGTTGTTGTTGTTGTTGTTATTGTTGTTGTTGTTGTCTTTATTGATTAAATATGAAACTTAGTCAACTGAACATTCAAAAATCCATCACAAATACCACTGACTGGTGCTAATGTTATTACGGGTTGCTGCCAGTGTCCTAGGTATCAACCAAGTACCTTCTTAAGATGTATGATATTCCAAGTAGTGCAGTTTTTTGCAGTTCTGCTGGTGTTATTGCAGGAAGCTGCAATTTGCTGATGTATGTTATAAAATTCTTGGACATGGTACCAAGTACCCCCATGACAATGGATATCACTGTTACATCATCATCATCATCATTATTATTATTATTATTATTATCATCATCATCATCAACAACAACAACAACATTATCATCAACATTAACATCATCATCATTATCATCAGTAGTAGTAATATTTATTGACTCTTATTGCACAGTTGAAATATTACAAGAGTTTTTATTTCATTCTTGAATTGGACTCAGTAGTCTGTTACTGATGGATGAAACTTTGCATTATTCAATTTCCAGTCAGATAGATCTGTGTCACAATTTTTGATTTCTAGTAAAGGTTACACTGAGTTGCAAGTCTGTCAACACTTAATTTCTCTAACTTGGAAAACCATTGACTTTACTAATCTCTTCCATTTAATTTATCTCGGTTGTTCTCATTAATCAGTCACCTCCATTCCCCAAAAGAAAGTTAAAGATATATGCATTGTATTCATAAGAGGGGAGAAAAAAAACAAAAAACAAAAGTAAGGCCATCAATAAGATATTAATGTATTTGAATCACAGGTATTATTAAACATATCGCTAACAGCGAGAGAAGGCTGGGAGAATAAATGCCAAATCCAAGGTTAAAAAATAAATTATGCCCCGGTTTTTGTTTAAATTAACTTGCCTTATTATCTTAACTGTTTGGAGCAATGAATCAGCAGGATATAAATTTACTGAAACAGATTTATTCATAAGGGACAATTTGATGTTTACATTTAAACAAGGTAGATGGCGAAGGAAACAAACCCTGCCCTCATTAGAAGGTGCTAGACTCTTTTCTCAGTAGAACAATTTGCAAAGTGAAGGGTTTGGTTTTGATATGGAGAGAGAAATCTCTTAGAAACTATACTTTGCTTTTTTTCCACATTGGGGACAGAAACAAGAAAGGAGATTGTTTTATTCTGGTTTTAATTTGTGGTTTGGTTGTGGTAGACTGAGAACCTGGACTTGGAAGAAGCAGGATAGGAACCCAATAGAACAGGGGTCTCCAACCTTGGGAACTTTAAGACTTCTGGACTTCAACCTCCAGAAATTTGAGAGTTTAGCAATAGCAATAGCACTTAGACTTATATACTGCTTCACAGTGCTTTACAGCCCTCTCTAAGTAGTTTACAGAGTCAGCACATTACCCCCCAACAATCTGGGTCTTCATTTTACCAACTTCAGAAGGATGGAAAGCTGAGTCAGCCTTGAGCCAGTGAGAATCGAATTGCTGAACTGCAGGCAGCTGGCAGGCAGCAGAAGTAGCCTGCAGTACTGCATTCTAACCACTGCACCACCACAATTTGAAGTCCACAAGTCTTAAAATTCCCAAGAAGATGCTTTTGAACTTGGTTGCTGAGAATACCATGTACTGCTAAGAAGAGAAACAAGTGGATCATCAAACACATCAACTCAAGTTCTCACTCAAAGTACACACAACCAGCTTTAAATTATGCTAGTTTGGACACATAATGGAAAGTCCTAACTCTCTGAAGAAACTTTAATGCTGGGAATGAGGGAAGGAAAGGAAAGAAGTTGACTGGAAAAAAAGTAGACGGACTCAGTTACAGTTGATAACCTGAAGGACCAGGTTAGGAACAGATTATCAGAGGAAAATCTATTGACATAGTCACTAAGAGACAACGTTGACTTGATGGTACATAGTCAATCAGGCTGATAACACAGGCAACATTATTATTGTTTATTAATTTATTATTAATTTTATTTTTATTAATTACATTATCATACGAAAGTAGAGTTTAGTGACCATAAAATGGTCCCTCCAAAATCAAGTTTTAATGTAGCAATGCTTTTTAGTGATTGTAATGCTAATACTAATACTTCCATGTCAGAAACACCAAAGTGCTTCTGTGGTTAAAGGATTTGCTGGTGACATCACTTTTGCCTGGGGGATGTTCAGTTGGGGGCTCTTTTTTGTGTCTTCATGAAGGTACTACTAAATGATACCCATTTATCTACTCATGGTTACTTGCTTTCAAACTGCTGGGTCAGCAGGAGCTGTAGCATATGACAGGAGTTTACTCCATCCGGTGGCAGCAAAGGGTCTCGAACACAAGCCTGCCGATTGTCAGTCCAGCATTCCAACCTTGTGAGTCACATGCTCCCTATTTGTAATACTGTTTCCATATGATTTGCGTTCCTCATTTTCATCTACAGTATGTTCTCGTTCTCTTGTGCGCCACCTTGATGACATTCCTAGAAAGTTAATATAGCTGTGGCACAAATAATAGCAGCATTCATAAGGATTCGTGTATCCTATAACATTGGTGAGTGGGTTATTGATTTGTCATGACACAGCCCCCTCTCAAACTTGGCTCCATTCCTGGGAGGACAAGGATGTCCTGGGAGAGGTCACACCCCTTTCTCTGGCTCCACAATTGGATCATCAGCCAAAGTGTCTTTCAGGGCCATTTCAAACATCACTCAGAACGAGAGATGGCACAAGTTCCCCACGGAAGAATTTTGCATTTCAATGCTCCCGGTATGAAATGCACAGAAATAGATTTGAAAGAAGGTAATAAAATAGCGCACCAATTTAGCATCACATCTTCCTGCTCGGTTAGCTTTCTTGGTTCAAGTTCTTCAGCCTAGGAATAAGCACTGTAAGCCCACGTCTCTTAAAAGAGCTGCGTTCAGAATTGCACTTATTAACGTGTTGCCTTATTCTGCGCAAGATGTAACACCGTGTTCTCCCCAATCACCTCATGCTTATTTTCCTCCAAGATGCTGAGAATCTTTATCCCAGAAGAGAAGCTAACACAGCTTCCAAGCTGGCGTTAGGCTGAAAATTTATTCTGTGCCTTTAAAACAAAAATAAAATTCACTTGCATGGGAAACCAACTATTCTTTATTTTTTAAGGGAGGAAAAAGTGACATTTACATGAATGACATTCAACTTTCTAACCTTATGTAAAGATTATGGGTCCAGTGGGGAGGGGGGGTTAGTATGACTGTCCACTCAGTAAAAACTATACATTTCTCACTACTTTGCTGTGTCTTTGGCTTCTTGCAGTTAAAGAAAGTTTATGGGAGGTTTGTGGAGAGACACGGTTTATAAATCTCATTAACTGATCAAATCCTTCTATGGATCAAGGAATCATGGCCACCAAAGAGGCTACAATGTGACGAAGAGAGCATAAATAAGTAAAACTACAGAAGTGGTACCACACACAAAAAAAATAATAACCCAGAAATGCAAACCATTACTAAATGAAATTGAAATACCTATTTGGAGAATGAGGTAGGAAAACAATAGCCTCTTTTATACATAAATTGGAGGTGAGGAGTAAACTCCTTTAGGCCAAGTTCAAATCCTGGTAAATGCATTGTGCTGATTTTATGCTTGCGAGCTGCTGAAGTTAGTTTAAGCCAGGAGTATATTGAATGAATGAATGAATGAATGAATGAATGATCATCTTCTTTTAGTGCTCCCATAATCCCTTGCGGGGTGGAATCTGGGCAACTGAATGAAGCTGAGTGTTTACTGGCCAGATGCCCTTCCTGTCACCAATGCAGAGTTTTGTTCAGCAGATATATTCTCATTTTGCTCAGCAAGAGAAATATCTACCTTTACCCAGGATCGAACTCACAGTCTCCTGATTGTGAGGTGAGAGCTCCACCTCTAGGTCACCACACCACTGAATGAATGAATGAATGAATGAGTGAATGAGTGAATGAATGAATGAATGAATGAGTGAATGAGTGAATGAATGAATGAATGAGTGAATGAGTGAATGAATGAATGAATGATGAATGATGAATGATGAATGAATGAATTCAGAAGATATTTATCATTGCTTTATACCTGGATGACTTTATCAACTTCTTTGTCTCCTTTCTGTTCTCCCTTCCCTGTCTGACTTACTTTTTTCAAGCACCTGAGGCTGTTTATCTTGTTGGGATGAACCGAGTTGGAATAGATATTGCCACCTAGCTGAAGAGAGCAATACAATTGTTTCACAAACCAGAGGACAATTTTCAGCAAAAGATTATCCAGAGAGCTGAAGAGACACAGAAGACAGTTACGGAATAGTTACGAGAAGAGGTCGCAGCCACCACAGTCAATATTCATCGCCAAAACTGCATCCGACCAGTTCATCAGATCAAGGAAATTATTCAACGATTTATCTAGGAGCCAGAATATGGAGATGCCCGCCAAATTAATATAATGTCTGAATGTTCACTTTTATGTTCCACACTGCTCATGGGGATGATGGCAGTGATGGGATCAGAATATAGCAAGGGTGTGTTCCATCTGTTTAGGCTAAAGCCTAATGTACACAGTATGTAACTTATTCAAGTAGACATCTGAAACACAAGCCATAGAATAGCTTGCTTTCTTCATGCACAATTTAACAATTAGCTATCAGGGGACCCTGAAAAGCTAGAGCAGCATGCTGGCAGTGACAAAGAGAAGTAATTGTTTTACATTCACTAACTTCGGGGAGAACTCCAGCCAAACTGATTGCCTTGAACATTTCAAATCTAATTAAGGGACAGACTGTGGGTAGGCGCTGACTGAGTGGAGTAAGATGCAGGTGGCTGAGAAGGGAATCGGTTTACTTTCTCTGCACATTTAATCAAATACATTTTGTCTTAGGATGTAATGCATAGCTGCCATTTATTTTCTTTCTTTCTTTTTTTCCTAGAGTAAAAGTACACCCAGGTGCCGACAAGCAGGCCAAGAGAGAAAGCTACAGGTTTGCAAAGATTCAGCAGAAGATTTGATGGGATTCAAATTTACGGGACCACCTGCTACCACCAATAGCCTCCCACCGACCAGTACGCTCCCATAGAGAGGGGCTCCTCCGGGTGCCGTCGGCCAAACAATGTCGACTGGCGGCCCCCAGGGGGAGAGCCTTCTCTGTGGGGGCACCTACTATCTGGAATGAGCTCCCCCCGGAGATACGGAGGATCCTGGATCTGTGTATCTTCCGTTGCGCGCTCAAGACGTTCTTATTTCATCAAGCTGGCCTGACCTAAGTCTTTCCCCTTTTTAAATGGAAATTTTAAATTTGGTTTTAAATTATTGGGGTTTTAAATTTGTTCAGCCAAATTATTTAATTCGTTTTATTCTATTTTAAATTTTGTATTTATATGTTTTATTCTATGTTTAAGCCCTGAGTCCTTCGGGAGTAGGGCGGTATACAAATTCAATAAAAAAAAAATGGCACTCCTGAATCAGATTTGCCAATCGATTTGGAAAACAGAAGGACCCTGTTTCAACATTTTTTTTAATAAGAGAGACAAATAAATTTGACTCCATTTTGTGAAGTGATCCATAGATGCAAAGGTGTTTGCTGTATATACCCATATTTTTTGGAGTATAAGATGCACCTTTCCCGCCCCCCCCCCAAAAAAAGAGGGTGAAAATCTGGGTGCGTCTTATACTCCGAATGTAGCCCCACCCAGCTTCTCAAATGGAGGTTTCAGAGACTGAAAAAAGCATCAGAAAAGAAGCTTCAGAAAAGAAGCCCCCAAAAAGTGCTTCAAAAAAAAAAGCCCCCAAACAGAGCTTCAGAGGCTTTTTTTTTCTGAAGCTGTTTCGGAGGCTTTCAGAGGCAGGAAAAAAAGTTTTTTCTGAAATGGAGTTTCAGAAGTTTCAGAGACAGAAAAAAAAAAAGCAAAAAAAAAAAAAAAAAAAGCAAGGCACAGAACTCCCAACCAAGGATCCTGTTGCTAAAATTCACCTCTGGGAACAGCTGATTGGGGGTATTCCGGGAGGCTGATCCACCTGCCAATCAGCGTTGTACTTATTTTCCTCCCCAAAAAAAGAAGGTGCATTTTATACTCCGGTGCGTCTTATACTCCGTAAAATACGGTATATATCGGATGGATAACTTTTAAGGTCCCGAAATAAAGAGCATGGTCCCCTACAAATCCCAAACTCTGTTATAAAATTGTAATCTTTTCACGCGGCAAAACCAGAACCTGGTGGAGTTCCCAGTTCAGTGGTAATTGCTCATCAGCCCAAGGGGACAATATGTTTAAGAAATGAGGATTTGTTCTCTGCCTCCTCTGTTTAGTGTTGCATCTTGTCTTTGTCTTTTTTTAAAAAAAAAACTACATTTCATAAACCAACATCAAAATACAAGCTAACATTAAAGAGACTGTTCCACTGGTTAATTGTCCACACTGTTAGGAAATTCTCCTTAATTCCAGATTGTTTCTCTCTTTGATTAATTTCTAACCATTGTTTCTTGTCCTCCCCTCTGGTGCTTTGGAGAATAATTTGACCCTCTCTTCTTTGTGGCAGCCCCTCAAATACTGGAATACTGCTATCATGTCACCCCTAATTCTTCTTTTCTTTAGACTAGCCAAACCCAAATCCTGCAGCCATTCTTCATATGTTTTAATCTCCAGGCATATAAACTCTCTTTATATTTAAATAGACTTGGATTTTTTTAAAAAAATTCAGAACAGGAAGCTGTTCAGTGATAGAGGTATTAATGGTGCTGGAGAAGACTCCTGCGAGTCCCTTGGACTGCAAGGCAATCGAACCAGTCAGTCCTAGACAGTGGTGAAATCCACTTTTTTTACTACTGGTTCTGTAAGTGTGGCTTGATGGGTGTGGTGTGGCTTGGTGAGTGTGGCTTGGTGGGCATGGCAGGGGAAGGATACTGCAAAATCTCCATTCCCACCTCACTCCAGGGGAAGAAAAGTGCAAAATCTCCATTCCCGCTCCACTCCAGGGGAAGGATATTGCAAAATCTCCATTCCTACCCTACTCTGGGGCCAGCCAGAGGTGGTATTTGCCAGTTCTCCAAATTACTCAAAATTTCCGCTATCGGTTCTCTGAATTGTTCAAAATTTCCTCTACCAGTTCTCCAGAACCTGTCAGAACCTGCTGGATTTCATCCCTGGTCCTAGAGGAGATCAACCCTGACTGCTCTTTAGAAGGCCAGATCCTGAAGATGAAACTCAAATACTTTGGCCACCTAATGAGAAGGATGGACTCACTGGAGGAGAGCCTAATGCTGGGAATAATTGAGAACAAAAGAAGAAGGGGATGACAGAGAATGAGGTGGCCGGATGGAGTCACTGAAGCAGTCGGCATGAGCTTAAATGGACTCCTCTGGATGGTAGAGGACAGGAAGGCCTGAAGGAACATTCTCCATGAGGTTGTGATGGATCAGACACAACTTTGCAACTAACAACAACAGAGGTATTAAAAGAATACACACACACACACACACAGCAGGATCCAATCTGGGTCGGTCACCAGCACCAGAGGTTTAGTCTTCCAAGATTTTGGATTTGTGTTAGAGCCCATCCCCACGGAACGTTTCTCTACCAGAATTTGTCAATGTGTGGTCCCTGTGACTGACCCAAATTGGATCTTGCAACATTATCCTGGACATGTATATTTGCCTTCATTCGTGAGAAAAAAAATATATCCCATGACTAAAGAAATCAAGGGAAATTTCTGCATCCTTCTGTAGCTTCACTGTATTTCTTCAAACCTTCCTTACTCAACTTGGTTGTATTTTCATTTCAGGAAACAGGAGAAGCGAAAGTTAGAGAAAGATGCATCAGAATATAGTTGGATAGAGATAAGAAAGGTTGGTCTGCTATAAAGGACTATTTGTTAAGTTGGCTAATACTCAGTAAAGATTTTCTGGAGCCCTCATTGAAATTTCAAGCAAATTCTGGCCATTGCTTGTCAAATTGTGCTCACAATTCCTCAATGTTTTGTAACCCAAACTGAACTCCTAACACACCTCAAGTAATGTCTGTAGAGCTCCTCAGTCATCCAGGTCATGGTTGTCCCATCAGTGCTTTTTCAGGAGGCAACTGGACTTTCTTGGGTTTTTTTCTTTTCTTTTGAAGACATTTCACTTCTCATCCAAGAAGCTTTTTCAGCTCTGACAGGATAGCGGTGAATGGAAGGATTTACATTCCTTGCAGACAGCTGGTAATCTGCATCCTTTTAAAGGTCGCTCAAGTATCAGACAGAAAACAAACCACGTTTGATTAATTTTGCCTATTTTACTCACCCAGTCAAAAGGGCAACTTCCTGATTCATCTTCTCTGTGACAAGCTAACTCAACGACAAGATACCTGAGTTCGAAGATTTGTGAGGAGATTTTAAACGCCGGGACTGAGAAAGGCACAACTGTTTGCTGCCTTGCCTATCATTGTCTTGGGGAGCGAGGGAATAATCACTTCAAGCCCTTCTGAAGACCATTTCCTGAGTAAATATTTGTCACAAGGACCTGATTGTCTTAGCGTGAAGTCCTTGACAAGTGGTTAAATAAAATACATTTGGTTTTGTGCTTCCAAGGTTTAAGCTAAAATAAATGAGTTGCAGATTATTTGCCATGTAGCTTTGAAATGTGTTATTTTCTTCTTTTCTTTTCCTTTTGTGGCAGAAAGCGAATTTAGGCTGCAGTTTCCCAATACTGAGAAGGATGTTTTAGTAACCTTGGGAAAACGTTCAAGTTTGCAGATGGGTAACAACAAGAACAAAACCAACAAAAAACGCTCCCAGACTTGTCACTAGGAATCAGGCAGCATATACCGTCAATGTAATGAATGCATAAATAAAAAGAATACAATACATAGCAAGCTCTACTCTTCCCCTGGAATGTGGCAGAGGCAAAATCCAAAATAAAGCGTATTATTGCAAGACTACTTTGCCATCCAATTGTTCAGGTTATTCATGCTAATGCTTACGACAGCCAAATCAGGTTTCATGAGAATTTAAAAGAACTAATTTGATTCCTATCAAATGCTAGCAAGATTGATTAAGCTCAGGTAAACGAAAGGGTGGTTACTAATTGTTGGCTTCTCGTCTTCCCCTTCATTCCCTTTTCTTGCCTTCTCTTTCCTTCTCTTCTTCTCTTCTCTTCTCTTCTCTTCTCTTCTCTTCTCTTCTCTTCTCTTCTCTTCTCTTCTCTTCTCTTCTCTTCTCTTCTCTTCCCTTCTCTTTCTTTTCTCTTTCCTCCCTCCCTCCTTCCCTCCCTCTCTCCGTTCTTCTCCCCTCCCCTCCTTTCCTTCATTTCTCTTCTCTTCTCTTCTCTTCTCTTCTCTTCTCTTCTCTTCTCTTCTCTTCTCTTCTCTTCTCTTCTCTTCTCTTCTCTTCTCTTCTCTTCCCTTCCCTTCCCTTCCCTTCCCTTCCCTTCTTTATTTTCTTTCCCCCTCCCTCCCTTCCCTCCTTCCTCTTCCCTTTCTTTCCCTCCTCTTCCCTCCTCTCTTCTTACTTTCATTCCCCTTTTCTTCCCTTCTCTTCTCTTCCCTTCTCTTTCTTTTCCCCTCCTTCCCTTCCTCCCCCCTCTATTTCTATTTACATTGCCACCACAGTTGCAAGGATATAGAGTTTTGTTCTTATTTTTTTTCTTAATTCAAACATGTTTATACTTTTGCCTGAAACATATATTTTGTGAATGCTTTTCCTACTTTGAGAATTTGGGGGAAGGAAACAGAACAAGAAATATTCTCTGATATAAAGGACTTCTAATATGTGCAATTTCTCCCTAATGTACCCATTTGGCATGCTTTCTTTCCATTAACCAAGATTCTTGGTTGAAAAGATGAGATGAACCAGAAGCCAAAGTACGGAAAATGTATCTAGAGTCATCAGCCAGGAGACAATGATATATTGTCTGGTGGTTCAGCAGACTGATAGCATTGTGATTAACACCAGCTGTCTGCAATTACTGTAAGTTCAAATCTCACCAGGCTCAAGGTTGACTCAGCCTTCCATCCTTTCTAAGGTAGGTAAATTGAGGACCCAGTTTGTGAGGGCAATAAGCTGACTTTGTATAAAATATACAAAAGTATGAAGGCTATTGCTTAATGCACTGTAAGCCACCCTGAGTCTCCGGAGAAGGGCAGCGTATAAATCAAATTAAAAAAAAAAAAAGTCCTAGAAAGGATGAGGAAAAAGGAGAGGGAGGGAGGGAGGGAGGGAGGGAGGAAGGAAGGAAGGAAGGAAGGAAGGAAGGAAGGAAGGAAGGAAGGAAGGAAGATTAAAAGATAGAGTGAGAAAAGAGGAAACAGAAGCAGCAAAAACAGCAAGCCATTTTTAAAAGCTGTTAAGAATGGGAGCAGAATAGGTCCCACGTTTCCCTTAATTCTTCTAAAATAAGAAAAGTTTCTGCTGACCCAAGTTTCAGTTAGTGGTTTCACAGGGATATTCATGGAAAATCCTAAGAGCAAAATAAAAGTGACTTTCCATTGCCTTCTCCTGGTCTGTAATTTCAGCTTCCCAGCCAAGCCTAGAGTCTTCCATTCAAGAATTAAGCAAGTGAAATCTTTGTTTTCTACCCAAGACAAATTCCCATATACAGTACATGACATCTATTAGTGCCTTTATACCTTGCAAATTATCCCTTTCATGCTCTGAATGATAAGGTTGTTTGTTAATCATCTAAGTGATAATTTGTCTCTGTTGCAAACTAAGTTATTTATACAGCAATTGTTCTGTTTCAGCTGCTTTTATGGTGTTCCTAGGGAAGGGATCAGTAACCTGTGGTTCTGGAGCCATAAGCAGCTCTTTCATCCCTCTGCTGTGGCTTCCTTTTTTTTAAATTTATTTATTTATTTATTTATTTATTTATTTATTTATTTATTTATTTATTTATTTATTATTTTTTTTAAATTTGATTTATATGCCGCCCTTCTCCAGAGACTCAGGGCAGCTTACAGTGCGTTAAGCAATAGCCTTCATACTTTTGAATATTTTTATACAAAGTCAGCTTATTGCCCCCACAAACTGGGTCCTCAATTTACCTACCTTAGAAAGGATGGAAGGCTGAGTCAACCTTGAGCCTGGCAAGATTCGAACTTATTTTAATTGCAGACAGCCGGTGTTAAATTACAGTGCTTTTAGTCTGCAGAGCTATCCAGGCTCCTGTAGGGTGATCCCACCATTGGCTGGCCCCACCCCTCGCCCTCCCCCCACAGCACTTGACAAGAGTCCCTTGGGAGTTGGGCGGCATAGAAATGTGACAAAATAAATAAATAAATAAATGTGAAGATGGCAGGAGTGCACACACACACACACACACACACACACACAGAGAGAGAGAGAGAGAGAGAGAATGAGGCAGAGAGAGAGAGAGAAAGAGAAAGAGAGAGAGAGACAGTGAGAGAAAGAGAGAGAGAGAAAGAGCAGAGAGAGAAACACACACAGAGAGAGACAGACAGACAGACAGAGAGAGATACCTGTTTCCCACAGAAAAGAAAACACCAGGAGCCACAAAACCTGGGTAGGTGTGGTTTGGGCGGTCATGTGATTGGGTGGGAGTGAGTGACATTGAATTGGCCACGCCCACTCAGGTTTTTTGGCTCCCAGTGTTTTCTTTTCTATGGGGAATGGGCTCAAATGGCTCTTTGAGTGTTTAAGATTGCAGACCCTTTCCTAGGGGAAGCAAAGGGAATCTATGGGAATCTAAGTTCTGTAATATTTATAATGCCCCCTGCCCTTTTACAGAAGAAAAATTCAAAGCCAGTCAGTTCTGTAAGAAAACTGTGTTCGTAAGAACAGGGGAAAAAAAAATCAATAAAAATTTCAGAGAACTGCAGATTTTTAATTATAAACCATCCTATCGTCCCACATTGGCTAACATTGCCTACCATTTTTTAAATTGTTATTTGATTACATTAAAACGAATCATCAGAAGAAGGGAACGTACAGAGAGACACAATCGTATTAGTAACGTAGTTCAGAATCCAAAATAATATTCATAACGGGGAAAATAATATTTTCTCAGAATTTCAAAAAAAAAAAAAATTAAACTGCTGGTAGTTTTTGTATTGTATGCCGTTCTTTTATTGCATTTGTTCTTGAACCCTAAATAACATTTTCTTCTATTGACGAAAAGGGAGGGAAACACCTGGCAAATTATATTACAAAACCTAACATAAAAAGCCCAGTTTTAAAATGCCCATTTTGCTTCCAAAGTCCTGTTTAGTGAGCTTTTGTTGAAAGAAAATGATTTGAAGCTTGCTGACAACCCTTATCAACATGGCTGCAAATTGGACGGAATCAAATAAAGGGCAGAGCAGCTGGAAACCTCAACAAGGAATGCTCACATTGTAAAAGACTCCATCTCTCACAGAGTTAATAAAGTCATCCCCAACTCTAGGGGGCGGTGCTCATCTCTGTTTCAAAGCCGAAGACCCAGCACTGCCCAAAGACTTCTCCATGGTCATGTGGCCGGCATGACTAAACGCCAAAGGCGCACAGAATGCTGTTACCTTCCCACCAAAGGTGATCCCTATTTTTCTACTTGCATTTTTTACGTGCTTTCGAACTGCTAGGTTGGCAGAAGCTAGGACAAATAACGGGAGCTCACCCTGTTATGCAGGACTAGGGATTCGAACCACTGAATTGCCGACCTTTCGATCGGCAAGCTCAGTGTCTTAGCCACTGAGCCACCATGTTCCTACAGAGTTAATAGTCAGGGCATATTGAATATCATAGAATAGATAGCATATTTGCAATATCTTGTAACTCTGTGGTCTGCTTATAGGATTAAGGCTGGTAGGTACTGTGGAGATGAAAACAACTGCTTCACTAAAGTCCTTTCTTCACTTCTAATTCTGGAGAGTTCTAGAACAAACTCTCACCAGGATTACTCTTGGAGTCTATTCACTAGCATATAATTGACAATATACTTTACCTTAGAAAAGATTAGAAAGAAAGATACTTTAGTTTAGATTAAAATTAAGAAAAGAATATTTTTTTAGAATGCTGAGAATTAGTAGTTTATGGTAATTTAAACAGTGGTATTATTTATTTAGGAAGTCCAGTGGCTCAGTAGCTCAAAAGATGCTGGAAAAGTTCTGTACTCTGGCAGTTGGAGTCCTACCACCACATGACAGAATGAGCTCCCATCACTTGCCTCAGCTTCTTCCAACCTATCAGTTCGAAAGCATGTAAATGCAAGTAGATAAATAGGTACCATTTCGGTAGGAAGGTAACAGCATTCCGTGTTTCACTGTACGCTTTACGCTGCATTGTGATGTCATGTTGGCCATATGAAACACAGAAACATCTTCAGACAGCACTGGCTCAATGGCTTAAAGAAACAGAAATGAGCATTGTCATCTAAGGTTAGCTACAACTAGTGGAGTAAAACCCACAGGGGTATCTTTACCTTTTATTATTCATTTAAGCTTAGAAAGAGCTTGTTGTATTTTTATTGTCTCTCCACTGAAAAATATCGGAGTTCACAATTTGTTATATATTTGTTCGATGTATTTTAGTCACTTTTTAACTTATTCCATTATTCCTTTTTCCCTTTTACATTACTTTGCATTTTAATGTTTGATTTTGAAATTTAATAAAGATTTTTTTAAAAAATAAATAAATAAAGGAATTCGATCACTTAACTTTTTAAAATTTATTTTTAACTTATTCCAATATTCTCTTTTCCCTTTTCATGTGACTTTGCATTTTAATGTTTGATTTTGAAATTTAATAAAGTTTTTTTAATAAATAAATAAATAAATAAAGGAATTTGACCACTTGAAAATGCTTCTTTTTTTTATGGATCCCAATGATGTTGATTTAAAATAAATAAATCCTTTCTGGTCAGCATAAATGAATAAGGGTTATGATTCTGTTACATGTCTTTGAGTTTAAAGTCTCCTTACTGTATACTTTGATATTATAATTTATTATAATGTATGAGTCTTTCAACTGTTATTTTATTCTGCATCTTTCTACCACATTACTGATGGTGATGATGTTCGTCCATCATGTTCAAAGAGGACCTTGACATCTAACAGCATGTGGGCTGTCCATGATGTGGCTGGAGGTGGCTGGTAAGGCCTATACAGGCATGAAATGTTCTGCCACATGTCGGGTAGACATGTGGGCACCATTGTTGCAGCATTTGCAGCTCTGGCTTTGTGGAGTGCTCACTTCTCTTGTGCTATGGTTGTTCTGCTGTCCCCAGATCAGTGGTGGGTTTCAAATTTTTTTACTACCGGTTCTGTGGGTGTGGCTTGGTGGGCATGGCATAGTTTGGTGGGTGTGGCTTGATGGGCATGGCAGGGGAAGGATATTGTAAAATCCCTATTTCCTCCCAATCAGCTGGGACTTGGGAGGCAGAGAATAGATGGGGACGGGGCCAGTAAGAGGTGGTATTTACTGGTTCTCCAAACTACTCAAAATTTCTGCTATCGGTTCTCCAGAACTGGTCAGAACCTGCTGAAACCCACCTCTGCCTCAGATGTCTGGCAGCCTTGGTGGATCAGCGTCAGTGGTGGGTTGCCCCCGGTTCAGACCGGTTCGCAAGAACCGGTAGTAAAACCGCTGGGAGGCCCCAACCACCGTCCCAGATGTCATCATCAGCGATCTGCGCATGCACAGAAGGTGGGTGCGTGATCCCATTGCGAACTGATAGTAAAGATAAGTAGAACCCACCCTTGATCACCGTGCACCATGCCGATCGAATTTGTGCTAGGGTTTTCCAGGAGGTGGTGTTGATATCCAGGGGCTTGAAGGAGGCTTTCTATGTGTTACTTGGTTTTGGTTGGGGGTGTTACCGTGACATTGTCTTTGTATCACTTCCTTTGTCCTCCCCTGCAATTACTACATTATTACATGAGTGATAAATCCACTACTGTTATGCTCTATGTTTTCTGCCTAGACTTGGGATGGATCACACGCTGTGCCGTTTACATATTTATTAGATTTATATTGCACCTTACATTTTCAACAAAAGGCTGATATGGAGTTTCTCTTGCTGTGGCATCAAACCGTTCTTTGAAAGAGGATTTGTTTCCCACATGGATTTGTGCAGGTAAAGATGTTTGATGCAAGTTGAACATACTATGTCATTGTCATCAAAGTTGGTGCAATCAGTAATCTCTTAGAAGGAAATGTGAGGTAGGCTATGTCCTTAAATGGATAGAATCTCTCCTTCCCTGTATCCCTGTTCCATTTTCTGTCTATTACCCTTCACATAATTTGCTTTTGTGCTTTTTAAGGATAAAGAGACCTCATGCTTTTGGAAGCTGTACACTGGCTCTTCCAAAACCTTCACGAAGGGAGGAAAGGAAAACACCAGTCCTATGACTCTAATTGAGTTTTCATGTCTTGTTTTCTCCTTCAGTAAAATAGCACTGAAACATCCATCCATTACTTACCTTTCATTGTTGTTAGGAGCTTACTTGGTGTACATTTCATACCAACACAATTTTCATTAATTAACCCAGTCTTTTATCTTTCTTTTGAACTTTCCTTTCCTTTCCTTTCCTTTCCTTTCCTTTCCTTTCCTTTCCTTTCCTTTCCTTTCCTTTCCTTTCCTTTCCTTTCCTTTCTTTTCCTTCCCTTCCCTTCCCTTCCCTTCCCTTCCCTTCCCTTCCCTTCCCTTCCCTTCCCTTCCCTTCCCTTCCCTTCCCTTCCCTTGCATCCCTTCTCTTGCCTTCCCTTCTTTTTCACATCCCAAATTACATTTCTTAAAAATCGAAGGTATGTTTCAATCTAAACCCAGAGAATTGTCATCGAAATAAGTGGTGTTAAATTTAAACGATGTATATTGGAAAAAAAAGTGCATCTTCATTAGCAGGGTTAAATAAAGCTACATACAGTAGTGGCCAAAATTATGGAAACCTTTTGGGGAAAGTGTATTTTTGAGGTTTGATGGCTAATAACACCACTTTTTTTTGAGTTTCAAGATAATCCAATTCCACTGCTGGAATGGCCTGGGAATAGCCCAGACCTTAACTCAATTGAAAATCTATGGAGCCAACTAAAGAAACTTGTTAGTCAGAAGTGACCCAGCCATAAAACCCAGTTAATAAAAGCCATCATTCAATCTTGGTTTCACATTATAACCACTGCAGAAGTAAAAGATTTGGTTCAATCCAGGAAGATGTTGTAAGGCCGTAATTCATGCTAAAGGTTGCCCAACTAAGTATTAACTGACATGGTGATAACTTTTGTATATTTCATTTTTTCTACGTGTTTCACTTTTTCTTCTTTATACTGTAACTGCTATTCTAATAGCAAATCCTTCGTAAAAGTTATTGCATTACATTCTTGATTAAATTATCTTTCCATTGACATATAATTTTATGGTACTACTCCAAAAAAAAAGGGGGGGGGGTGTTATTAGCTAGTTTTAGAAAATACACTTTTCCCAAAAGGTTTCCACAATTTTGGACACTACTGTATATGGCTGAGAGAAGCATCTTAAATATGTAAAATATGCTTGTGAATCATGTTTTGCTTGAAAATGGACTTCCAGACATTCCAAGGTTTCGTCGCTGGGCAGACCAAATACAACTTTCATTGACTACTATTTATATGTAGATAACCCTCTAAATACAATAGAATTGTTCTGATTTCCTCCCCCCAATGACAAATTCATTATCTTGCCTATGTTCTTCAATTAATGCAGTTAATGAGTTTTCTCCCACCAAAGTTGTATTCTTTTCAATTTTGCATCCGCTGGTTAGCGTTGGCAGTGTTTATTAATAAAAACAACTTAACATATAATTGCTCTGTTTGGGTGAGGAAAAGAAGACCCACAATTGTGATCACAGAACAAAGGATATTGCATTAGTATTATACCTAATACTTCATTTCTCACAATGAACATTCACATCCAGTCCTCAAATGGCTTCCATTTAAAAGAAAACAGTTCTGAACACCCATTCTTTCTTTCTTTCTTTTTTCCCATCTGGGATATTTTAGCAGCACAAATCATTGTGTCATACAATGCCAGGGATAAAGACTTAAGTGCCTCAATTACAAGTCCTACTCTGCATTCTCTAATCAACAGTGAAGTAAATAATTAAATACTATGCTCCTTCCAGAGTTCTTTATAGGCAATAAATGTCTCTATATCTCATTATCTATTCTAGTTAGGGACAGACGAAATGTGCTTAATTTCAGCGTTGGTTTTCCCTCTCACTCTGTCATTTGCCCTTAATGTTCAAATTTCAGGCCAAACAACTCATATTGACTTTTGAAGAAAACCGAGCAAGATATGTAACCTAGTGCTGAAGGATACGGTGGTGCTTCCTGGAGAGGATTCAACGTATAAACAATGTGAAAGTGTAGAGAAAATGGCTGTTTATTTTATCTTTCATTGTTTGATTTTATCGTTTGATTGCAACTGCTACTCTTTGGTAAACCATAAAATGTATGCTGATCAGTTGTAGATTTGATAACATTTTGCCAGAATCACAAATTTATTTATTTATTTAGTTAGTTAGTTTGTCAAACATGTACGAGATAACAGGTATAAGTATAAACATGGACATGAGTACATGAAACGGGTACAAATAAATGAGGACAGTAGGATGGGGATGGTAGGTACACTGGTGCGCTTATGCATGCCCCCTTACAGACCTCTTAGGAATGGGGTGAGGTCCACGGTAGACAGTTTAAGGTTGAAGCTGTGGGGGTTTGAGGAAGTAACAATGGAGTCAGGGAGAGCATTCCAGGCATTGACCACTCTGTTGCTGAAGTCGTATTTTTTGCAATCGAGTTTGGAGCGGTTTACATTGAGTTTGTGTCTATTGTTTGCCCATGTATTATTGCGGTTGAAGCTGAAGTAGTCGTTGACAGGTAGGACATTGTAGTAGACAATTTTGTGTACTATGCTTAGGTCAGATCGTAGGCGGCGTAGTTCAAGGTTGTCCAAGCCCAACATTTCAAGCCTGATGGCATAAGGGATTCTACTGTGTCAGTGCTCCAAGTAATGCACCTATAGGAAACAAAACTCAGAGGCAGGCGAGTTCCTCAAAGAACAGTTTATTGGATACATCATATTGACATAACTGGTGAAAGCCGACTCTGAATTTTCCCCGGGTTTCAGCTGATTAAAAGTAAAAGTTTTCCCTTTTCCCCCAAGTCACTGGTCCTGCTGTCAAATCCAAGTGCTGGCTGGTCATTTGGTTAGGGGCTCCTCCTCTGGCCAGCCACCTGTGTGGCTGGAAAAAATTATTGTTTTTGGCTACAAAACCCCAACTAACTATTTCCCTCCTTCCATCCATGTCTGTCAACCCTGGAGCCTCCAAGATGGCTTCAGCCAGGCTCTCTTCAGGTTTGACACTCTGTAAATTTCCAAATATGGAACCTGATGATGCCGAGAGAACTAAGCAAGAGAATGATCATTGACATCCTTTGAGTGGACATATGTCCCAAATCTGCCAACTCATATTTAGGAGCAGCTTTATGGCAAGAACAAGCGTTCTTGAGGGTACACAAGAACAAAACAAAAAAAATGTAAAAAAGATGTGGAGACTCTAGAAAGAGTGCAGAGAAGAGCAACAAAGATGATTAGGGGACTGGAGGCTAAAACCTATGAAGAACGGTTGCAGGAACTGGGTATGTCTAGTTTAATGAAAAGAAAGATGAGGGGGGTGACATGATAGCAGTGCTCCAATATCTCAGGGGCTGCCCCAAAGAAGAGGGAGTCAAGCTATTCTCCAAAGCACCTGAGGGCAGGACAAGAAGCAATGGGTGGAAACTAATCAAGGAGAGAAGCAACTTAGAACTAAGGAGAAATTTCCTGACAGTTAGAACAATTAATCAGTGGAACAACTTGCCTCCAGAAGTTGTGGATGCTCCAACACTGGAAGTTTTTAAGAAGATGTGAATAACCGTTTGTCTGAAGTGGTGTAGGGTTTCCTGCCTAGGCAGGGGGTTGGATTAGAAGACCTCCAAAGTCCCTTCCAACTCTGTTATTCTATTATTCTATTCTAAAACCAAATTGAAAGGTCTAGGAAGGAGACCATCGAGCAAGGAATGGTTTTAAAGGAGAATATGACTGAAGGATCTGACCTCTGAGAAAGTGGCTTCATTTTTGCTATTTAAAGTTTGATCTATACACAGAAGAAGAAGGCAGAAGAAGGAAGGGAGGGAAAGTGAGAGGAAGAGGAGGAGAATATAATATCACAAATTTAAGTCTGCCATTAGGCCATTCACAGATTGGAAGAAAAATTTCCACTAGGGAGTCTCATCTTACATTAAGCCAATTAATTTTGAATGTTTTTCAATCTAGGGATAAAACAGTGCTAGAGCAGATCGTTACGTTTCATCAATGAGTGCCCACATATTATTCATTGCCCCCCAGACTCAAACAGCTTCTATGACTGGTACCTTGACAGCTTTATTTGCACAGTCCAAGGTAGAGATGTAGAGTTGGATATCATCAGCAATACCATAATCCGGAATGCTGGACCCAGTAGCTTCATCTAGAGGTTAAACAGAAAGGTGGCAATATTGAACTCTAAGGTATCCTTCATGAGAAACTATGGGAGTGACCTCTCCTCTCTTTAGACTTAGTTATCTTTTGCCTTTATTCTACCCACCCACCCAAAAAAATAATAAATTGTGCTGCTAATAAAAGCAATACCAGTGTCACATGGAAGTAATTGACAGGACATAAGTCCTGTCTCAAGATACATAAGTGAAACTATGGTCATATTTGGTAAACAATAACAACCACTTGATGTTTTACACAGAAAGAAATGAGCGAGCACATATTAATGTCCACATGCAAAATGGGAAAAAAAATAGCTGTGTTAGTTCAGAATTACTAGACTAGACTAGACTAGACTAGACTAGACTAGACTAGACTAGACTAGACTAGAATACAGAGTTGGAAGGGACCTTCGAGGTCTTCTAGTCCAACCTCTTGCTTAGGCAGGAAACCCTACACCACTTCAGACAAATGGTTACCCAACATCTTCTTAAAAACTTCCAGTGTTGGAGCATTCACAACCTCTGGAGGCAAGTTGTTCCACTGATTAATTGTTCTCACTGTCAGGGAATTTCTCCTTAGTTCTAAGTTGCTTCTCTCCTTGATTAGTTTCCACCCATTGCTTCTTGTCCTGCCCTCAGGTGCTTTGGAGAATAGCTTGACTCCCCCTTCTTTGTGGAAGCCCCTGAGATATTGAAACACTGCTATCATGTCTCCCCTAGTCCTCCTTTTCATTAAAGTATTAATTCTAAGCCAATTCAACAGAAAACACACTGTATTCAGGAAGCTGTGAATCATGTTCTTTGTATTTGGTGAGTTCAGCTCTGCTCTTTTGCAACTCTCCTTTTCATGATATTCTGGAGAATAAAAATTAGAAAGCTAAACACGTCTGTTTGTGCTGCAAAAAAAAAAAAAAATCACAAAAAAGATTAATTATTCCCAGCTCCCAGGCTCAAAATACCGACTTACACATACTGTATTTTTAATCACATTTCAACAAACAAATTTCAGCCATTTGCATATTTGATTCTGAAGTGTGATCTGTTTTTTTTTTCCAAGTCTACTGTACAGTGGCAACTATTCCCATCACAATCTCCTTCCCACTCACACACGCGCGCACACACACACACACAAAGTTGATGAACTTTGCACCATTAAAAGTCTCAAAGCATTTTCATCCATGCAACTAAGCAGCAGCGAATGTATTATTTAAGAAACTTCTCTTCATTGGGGGGATTATGAATGCGGTAAATGCAACAATGCTTAGTATGTTATTTCTTTACCTGTCTTAATAAACTGCCGTAATTTTCTTAAGCAACACAGTACCTGTAGATCCTGGTACAATTTACTCCCATGCTGTTCAGCTCTCATATGACCTAACTCAACTGGATCATAATGGTTGCATAAATCAATCTTCAGCGGTTTGTGGGCTCCCAAAAGTCTAGTACATTTGCTTTAAAGGGCATTTCCAGTTCATCTGCCCAGGATATTGTAGACCACAGTAATTTGTGGTGATCAGATATTACATGGAGAAAAAAAAAAATAGGCTCTGTGAGGTGGTAAACAGAGAAGGGGGAGGGGGGGTTCATAGAAGTCATTGGACGCCTCTGGTGGAATTGGGTTGGTATCCTGTTAATGCCATATTGCTTTGTTCTGTGACAATAAATGTTGCTTTTATTTTTAAATCCTAGCCAGGAAAAAGCCATTGTAGCACTTAGTTAGTTTATTAATAAGCATTGCTGAGGCTAGCTAGGAAGAGCAGGCAACTTTTGTGCAATAAAACTCATTAACTTCATTAATTGGAGAGCATAGACAACATAATGAATTTGTCATTAGGGGAAAGTAAGAGCAATTCTATTGTGTTTAGTGACTGTTGCCTACTTCCAAACACGAGTCAATGGAGCCTGCGTCCTTAGGGCTGCTTATGAAATTGGGAGGGGAAAATGGCAGAGTGAAGGATGGTTTTGCTGTGTTTATAATGGAAGCTCATCTATGCTGCACTACCCAAGCTAGTATTCAATGCAAAATATGAGTATTTTTGCAACCAAATTGCTGAGCTCGGAGCTCAAACCAACAGCCTAACTACCAACCCAAGCTACTAATGTTTAAACACATTTCAATGAGTTCTTTTTCTACTGCGTTCAAAGTCATGGTTTTATTAAAATGCATGCAATAATTTGATTGTGTTCTATAGAATTGCAGAGAAAAAGCAAGCATCTGCAATAAACAAACAAACAAAGACAGGCAGGCAAACAAATAAATAAATAATATACCACTTATATCTTTTATGTACATTGAGAGCTTATGCACCGAAGACAAATTCCTTGTGTGTCCAGCCACGCTTGGCCAATAAAGAATTCTATTCTATTCTATTCTATTCTATTCTATTCTATTCTATTCTATTCTATTCTATTCTATTCTATTCTATTCTATTCTATTCTATTCTAGTCTAGTCTAGTCTAGTCTAGTCTAGTCTAGTCTAGTCTAGTCTATTAAATTCTACACTCTGTTCTACTTTGTTCTATTTTTTAATTCCTATCCTATCCTATCCTATCCTATCCTATCCTATCCTATCCTATCCTATCCTATCCTATCCTATTGCATTCCATTCCATTCCATAAATAAATGCTTCATAGAGGGAAATTGTACATACAGCAATGTACAAATTTTTGCACAACAGAAAACTTTTGAACACATAGGGTTTTTTTAAATAATGAATATAATACAGATACTGGATAGATAAAATTACATTTCATTGGATTCATGTTTTCTCCCACAAATGGATCTCAAGAATTGCATCTGCTGAAGATCATGAAGCTTTTGCTTCATCTTTTAGAGGAGGACTACTGTTATTGTGATGCCACAACCAAAGGACTACTCTTCAAACACCAAGGAGATCACATCCTTTCAAAGTTTCAAGACAATAACTTTGAAAGCTGTTGGTTTTCTGGAAGGAGAGAGAAAATATTTATGGCTTTACTTCAGTGTAAAGTAGAGAATGCAGAGTCTAATTTCTCCACACCTCTTCAGATCTTGGTATGGTCTTGAAAACTAAGCTGGACCAGGTTAATACTTGAATCATCATCTTCTTTGAACGACCCCATAATCTCCTGCAGGATGGAGTCTGGGCAACTGAATGGAGCTGAGTCAGGGGTGAAATCCAGCAGGTTCTGACAGGTTCTGGAAAACCGGTAGCGGAAATTTTGAGTAGTTCGGAGAACCATTAGCAGAAATTTTGAGTAGTTCGGAGAACCAGTAAATACCACCTCTGTCTGGCCCCAGACTGGAGTGGGAATGGAGATTTTGCAATATCCTTCCCCTGGAGTGGGGTGGGAATGGAGATTTTGCAGTATCCTTCCCCTGGAGTGGGATGGGAATGGAGATTTTGCAGTATTCTTCCCCTGGAGTGGGGTGGGAATGGGCAGTATCCTTCCCCTGCCATGCCCACCAAGCCACGCCCACAGAACCAGTAGTAAAATAAAATTGGATTTCACCACTGAGCTGAGTCTTTACTGGCCGGATGCCTTTCCTGTCACCAATGCAGAGTTTTGTACAGCAAATATATTCTCACTGTGCCCAGAGAGAGAAATATCTGCCTCTACCTAGGATCAAACTCACAGCCTCCTGATTGTGAGGCAAGAGATCCACCTGTAGGCCACCGCACCACTCGGTTAATACTTGAACAGAAGACTCATATCCCAAAGTGATAAACAATAACCTTAGGAAACGTCAATGGCAACCCATCTCAATATTGCTGGGAACAATCAAAGTGGACATGATGGAGAGTTTATTTGCAACACATTTTTATAGTTTGGCATACCTGTACATATTTCCACATCAGCATCTACATAACTAGATTTGTCGCCCCACTGATCTCAATGATGAGCTAAAGTCCATTTAACTTTGAGGGACTTGTAAATAAATACCTTTGCTGGGCTGCTGGGCTGATGTTTCCCCTTTTGTAGCTCAGACCCATTTTGCTTATTGCAAACCTGAGGATTTGGAAAAGCCTCACAAAATAAATTTATGTATGGATCTAGAGCAACAGGTCATTAATCAGGGAATTTTTTTTTTTAAAAAAAAGATAATTAAAAACTCTCAAGATTATATTGGGTTTTGATTTCACCTAAAAATATCTTGCTATCTGGGTCATGTTATTCTATACTGCAAATGAACATGACCTTAACACTCTCCAGGAGACAATGGAATAAAGAGGCTTTCAGATTTACTACTTATGGAAAGAATATGCAGATGGTCCTCAACTTATGACTTCAACCGAGCCCAATATTTCTGTGGCTAAGCAAGACATATGTTAAGTAAGTGTGCCTCGTTTTAGGACCTATCTTCCCACTGTTGTTAAGTGATTCACTGCAGTTGTTAGATTAGTAACACGGTTTTGAAGTGAATCTGGGTTTCCCCATTGATGTTGTGGGTCAGAAGGTCACAAAACGGGACCCCGTGACCCTGGGATGCTGCATCCGTCATAAATATGAACCAGTTGCCAAACATCCAAATTTTGATCGTGTGACCATGGGGATTCTGCAATGGTCATAAGTGTGAAAAACGGTCATAAGGACTTTTTTTCAATACCGCTTAACTTTGAACAGTCACTAAAAAAAATGGTTGTAATGCCTGTACTGAGTTTATTGAAAGGATGTTACATGTGAAAAAAACCAGTATATTCAAACAGAGTATATATAGAATATAGAATAACAGAGTTAGAAGGGACCTTGGAGGTCTTCTAGTCCAACCCCCTGCTTAGGCAGGAAACTCTACACCACTTCAGACAAATCCAATCTCTCCTTAAAAGCTTCCAGTGTTGGAGCATTCACAACTTCCGGAGGCAAGTTGTTCCACTGATTAATTGTTCTAACTGTCAGGAAATTTCTCCTTAGTTCTAAGTTGCTTCTCTCCTTGAGTTTGTGTGTGTGTGTGTGTGTGTGTATTATATATATATAATCAGGGAATCTTCAAAGACAGGACTTATATAATATAATAATAGAGTTGGAGGGGGCCTTGGAGGTCTTCTAGTCCAACCCCCTGCTTAGGCAGGAAACTTTACACCACTTCAGACAAATGGTTATCCAACCTCTTCTTTAAAACTTCCAGTGTTGGAGCATTCACAACTTCTGGAGGTAAGTTGTTCCACTGATTAATTGTTCTAACTGTCAGGAAATTTCTTAGTTCTAAGTTGCTTCTCTCCTTGATTAGTTTCCACCCATTGCTTCTTGTCCTGCCCTCAGGTGACTTGGAGAATAGCTTGACTCCCTCTTCTTTGTGGTAGCCCCTGAGATATTGGAAGACTGCTATCATGTCTCCCCTAATCCTTCTTTTCATTAAGCTAGACATACCCAGTTCCTGCAACCTTTCTTTATATGTTTTAGCCTCCAGTCTCCTAATCATCTTTGTTGCTCTTCTCTGCACTCTTTCTAGAGTCTCCACATCTTTTTTTACATCCTGGCGACCAAAACTGGATGCAGTATTCCAAGTGTGGCCTTACCAAGGCCTTATAAAGTGGTATTGACACTTCAGATGTTCTTGATTCTGTCCCTCTGTTTATGCAGCTTAGAGCTGTGTTGGCTTTTTTGTCAGCTGCTGCACACTGCTGGCTCATATTTAAGTGATTGTCCATTGGGACTCCAAGATCCCTCTCACAGTTACTGCTATTGAGCAAGGTGCCACATATACTGTATCTGTGCATTTCCTGGATCCATTTTATGTACTCCAGAATGGTTTAAGGATGAATGGATTTGTCATGCTGCACACCATTTTCTTCTTCTAACAATTTGTTCAGCCACCTTTCCGAGCCAATAGGCAAGGTTTGGAAAGTCAGCTTGAAAATGCATTTCTGAGCCTGTTTTTCATGATGTATGCATTTTCCCATGTGCCTTTCACATTATAATTGGTGGGACCTTAGTGAATTTTCTCACCTTTTCACTCTCACCTTAGAGAAATATTTGCACATATTTGTTCCTTGGAGATATATTTTGCAAAATTCAGGGAGGAGGGGAGTGCAAAATATTGATTCTCTTCATGTGATTTCTAGAGGAAGTAAAATTTGGTAAATTAATATTAAAACCAAATGCGGGCAGATGACCAATAATGGGCTCTTTTCTACAATGAACCCTTGTAAATTGTCAGTCATCATCTCCTCCTCCATTTGAAAGACTAAACCCAGTTTTTAGCAAAGCAATAATTAACTCAATTAACCCAGGTGTCAAAAACTTTCCAACAAAATAGATTGATCAATGGTAAAAAAAGATTCAGAATTTTATAACAGTTGGAAAGTATGGTACGATTGGGTCCAGAAAAGGTGGGATAGAATAGATATATGATGATATATATATGATGGAAAATATGTATGTATAAAGGAATGACTTTATACTTATGGACAATGTAATAATATTATACCATGGTGGCAGGATTGTATATTTTATTTTTGCATTGGTGAAAAAAAAAAAAACTTTCCAACAAAATAAAGCTCAATTTTACTAGAGGCTAGTATTAGTAAAACATCCTGAAACATTTGAAACTACCGATAAGCAGACTTTCCTCGTACATGCTAAGTTTTTGGATTTGCATTTTAAATCCATCTTTATTTAGCATTGGGTGACACCCAGTTTACCCTCAGTTATATTGTCCTTTAGACAATTAACATTCCTATGGATGTACATAGAGTATAGCACCCGAAGGCAAGACTAGAAACAATGGTTGGAAACTAATCAAAGAGAGAAGCAACCTGGAATTAAGAAGAAACTCCCTAACAGTGAGGACAATTAACCAGTGGAACAGCTTGCCTTCAGAAGGTGTGAGTGCTTCATCACTGGAGCTTTTTAAGAAGAGGCTGGACAGCCCATTGTCTGAAATGTTATAGACAGAGGTCGGTTTCAGAAGGTTCTGGCCAGTTCTGGAGAACCGCTAGTGGAAATTTTGAATAGTTCGGAGAACTGGTAGTAAAAATTCTGACTGGCCCCGCCCCCATCTATTCTCTGCCTCCCAAGTCCCAGCTGATCTGGAGGAAATGGGGGATTTTGCAGTAACCTTTCCCTGGATTGGGGAGGGAATGGAGATTTTACAGTATCCTTCCCGTGGAGTGGGGTGAGAATGGAGATTTTACAGTATCCTTCCCCTGCCATGCCCACCAAGCCATGCCATGCCATGCCACGCCCACCAAGCCACGCTCACAGAACTGGTAGTAAAAAAAAAATTGAAACCCACCACTGATTATAGGGTTTCCTGCTTGAGCTGGTGGTTAGACTAGAAGACCTCCAAGGTCTCCCCCAGCTGAATTCTGAGTGATTGATTGATATACTTTTGCTTTCAAATGAACCTAGCATATGCCTGACCTTAGCTAACCTGGAAGCTAAATACAATCTACAAACAGAATAACAGAGCTGGAAGGAACTTTGGAGGTCTTCTAGTCCAACCCACTGCTGAAGCAGGAGACTCTATACCATTTCAAACAAATGGCTGTCCAGTTTCTTCTTAAAAGCCTTTAGTGATGGAGCACCAACAACTTCTGAAAGCAAGCTGCTCCACTGTTTGATTGTTCTTACTGTCAGGAAGTTTCTCCTTGTTGTGGCTCCGTTACCTGAGCCTGTGTCATCGGCAGGAGAGGACTCCGAGAGTGAAGGAGAGGAGTTGGCAAGGCCTCCCTCTCCAGGACCTTCCTCTCTGGCAATGCCTTCGGTGTCCGCCGAAGGGCAAGAGATAGGGCTGGGGCCAAGCACGTCCACACAGCCACAGGTGGACAGTGATGAGGGTAATGAGTCTTGGTTGGATCCTCGGCAGCGTTGCAGAGATAAGTGCGTGCAACAGAAGAAAAGGCGTGCCAGAGATTAGGCTGAGTCACTGGACCACACCCCACAGGGTATAAAAGGGGGTGAGGTGGCCATTCAGACTCTGTGATGGACAAAACTAGAAATAATCCATGATCTCTGCGTTACTGGACTTCTGCCTGCCTTGTCGGACTGCATTTGGACTAATCCTTGTATTGTTGAAACTCTGCCTGCTTTATCGGAATGCTTGCAGTCTAATCTTTGTTTTGTGTGAGTAAAGTCTGAATTGGCAGCTAGCCACTGGGTTGCTGCCAGCTTCATCTTCAAAGATTTTGTTGTGTGGCTTATTAACTCCGTGGGGGTGCGTGTGTGGGACGGGGACAGAACACTCCTTAGTTCTAGGTTGCTTCTCTCCTTGATTAGTTCCCATCCATTGCTTCTTCTTGCCTTGTCTTCTGGTGGTTTGGCAAACAGGTTGACTGCCTCTTCTTTGTGGTAGCCCCTCAAATATGGGAACACTGCCATCATGTATGTGTCATGTTTGTTTGTTGGAAGGCTATAAGGAAATCTCAGGAAAGGTTTCCTGGAAGGTGACAATGACCATCAGCTTCTGCAAGACTTTCAACACAATTGCCCAGAAATGTACTCATAATTTAAACTGGGAAAATTGATATCATAACATGACTCCATGTGACTAAGTAGATGATGATGATGTTACCCATTCGGTCACATACAAGTCTTGATGATTCTATGGGCCAAGGTCTCTGCACATATTCCGATCTTGCACTACTTCTTTCAGCTTTTCTATTCTCTGGTGTCCCCTTTCATGGTGTCCAGCAAATGTGTTCTTTGGCGGCCTGGTTTCCTTTTACTGAAAACTCTTCCACACATAATTGCTTTCTTCAGTGAATTCCCCTGCATGACATAGCCAACATACGAGAGATAGTGCTTTTTGCCTTCCAGTGATATGCCTGGTGTTGTGTGTTCCAGTACTTGCTTGCTAGTCACCTTACACAAACACAATCACTCATGCTCTCACATACACACACTTTGAATGTCCCAAAGGAGAAGGTGACCCCTTCTTCTTCTTCTTCTTCTTCTTCTTCTTCTTCTTCTTCTTCTTCTTCTTCTTCTTCTTCTTCTTCTTCTTCTTCTTCTTCTTCTTCTTCTTCTCCTCCTCCTCCTCCTCCTCCTCCTCCTCCTCCTCCTCCTCCTCCTTCTCCTCCTCCTCCTTCTCCTCCTCCTCCTCCTCCTCCTCCTCCTCCTCCTCCTCCTCCTCCTTCTTCTTCTTTTTTTGTAAACAAAAATAAAAGCTTGCAACCCTTTGACTTTAGAGAATTTTCTGCTTTTTATTTTTACTAAATGGCTTATTCCTCCCAGCTGGGGTTAGATGAAATCTCCTTTATAGAACCAGTGATGGGCTGCTGCCGGTTCGGACTGGTTTGAGCGAACCGGTAGTTCCGATTATCAGCTGACTCCGTCCAACTTCCCCCGCCATATCCTGCCCTATATTTCCTCCTTTCTGGCTCAGCTGATTGGCGTGGCACAGCTGATTTCCACGCCTCTGCTGTTCTACTTACCGGGGCTGCCTTAGAAGGTAAGCAGCTGAGCTTCAACTTGCTGTATTTTGAAGGCCGCGCACAAGTGAGTTTGGGTCACAGGACAGGTTGTTAAAATGGTTACAGCCCACCATTGTACAGAACTATATTTACGAGCACAGGTAGGAGTCATTTCCTTCTCTTCTTGCAAATTTCTATTTGTCAGGAGAAACAGAGAGTATTTGTCAAGCCCATAAAAAGATCACGAGAGTCAGAGGTATCACTGCTGGGAGAAAAACCAAGACAACTGAATTTCAGTCATTCCCTCCTGTTGCCAGATTTTTTTCTTTCTTTCTTTTTTTTACAATGTTATTAATATCTGGCTGGCCTTTAAAGGGACCTGAAACCATGTAATCGATTTCTGAATAAAAGTGCAAGGTTTCTTTCCCCCTCACACACACCTCTTCATTTTCCAATTGGAAGGTGTTTAAATGCACTCTGTATAACACTGACTGAGGAAAGGGAGTGGGGGGGAACATCCTACAACAATGAAAAAAAAAAGCACCCTACTTCCTGTATAACAAATTATCTCTGTCAATCACTGATTAAAGAATGTTAATTTCTAGAATTACCAGACAGACAGCTATAAATGGCACAGTTTTATTAATTATTCTTAATGTTTGCTTTTTTAAAAAAAAAAAAAAAACAGAAAGCACTTAAACACAGATTCCACTGTTGGCAAAGGAGGGTTCAAAGGTATAAATTAAATTGCCCTGAGCAAGCATAATAAAAGAATAACAGAGTTGGAAGGGACCTTGGAAGACTTCTAGTTCAACCCCCTGCTCAAGCAGGAGAACCTATACCAGAGGTGTCAAACTCAAGGCCCGGGGACCAGATCCGGCCTAATTAGATCTGGCCCATAGGGCCACCCTGGAAACAGCAGAAGACTGGCCCGTGGTGCTTCTGCCAGCAAAAATGAGCTCCCAAGCAACCCTGTGCCAGTGAAAACGGAGCTTGGGAGCCCGAGCTCTGTTTTCACTGGTAGATGGTTGCAGGAGGCCACAGCAGCTGAAAACGGAGCTCGGGAGCCCGTTTTTGCTAGCAGAGCTGTCGGGCCACCACAGGCACCGCTGACAGGAGTGATGTCAAGCTGGCCATGCCCACCCTAACCACACACACCCTTCCCCGCTCCCCAAGATCAAATACAACCCTGATGTGACCCTCAATGAAATCAAGTTTGACACCCCTCCCCTATACCATTCCAGACAAGTGGCTGTCCAATCTCTTTTTAAAAGCCTCCAGGGATGGAGCACCCACAATTTTTGAAGGCAAGCTGTTCCAGTGGTTGATTGTTCTTACTGTCAGGAAATTTCTCCTTAGTTCTAGATTGCTCCTCTCCTCAGTTATTTAGTCAATTACTGCTTAGTTAATGAACCCCTCAGATTTATTTTCAAATTAAAATCAAGCTTCACTGTTATGCACCAGACAAATGTCTCCATTTTCCCACTTTCTTGGCCATTTTTCTAGGGGGGATAGGTAGAAGAGGAAAAAATGAAACTGTCTCACTCAGGGTGTTTGTTGGCCCTTGGCCATTTTAGAAACTTTCACGCTGACATCTGAAATGAGATCCAGAGTGAAAATAATGCCAAGTTTCTACATTGCTGTTGGTAATATATTTTGAAGCCTGAAATTTGAAATTTGATACATAACATTTTTTTTTTTTAAAAAAATATCAATAAGTTTTCTTGTTTGGGAGAAATTTGAAATTCGGTAAATAAAGTAATAAATAAATAAAAATGGAGAGACTTTCTTGTGCTGGAGAAACCCAAAATTTGAAATTTGATACATAAAATAATTTTAAAAAAACTCTGTAGGGTTTCTTGCTTGTGTTCATTTTGTTTTTAGGAAGAACATTATATCTTTTGCCCAGTGTAACATGGGGCATATGGCTGTGATGAGATCTTCCTCTTTGCTCACAGTGGATAAAATGCTTAGCCATGGAATAAAGCTTAATTTTTATTTTATAACATATATTTATTATATATTAAAGTTTGTACCATGAGAAATTATGTGTGTACAGTATGTATTTTTATCTCTCTCTCTGAGTGTGTAATGTGTATGTATGTGTGCATGTACCATGTTTCTTCAAAAAAAAAAAAAGGCCGGGTCTTATTTTCTTTGGACCCCACCCCCCCCCAAAAAAAAAACAAAAAAAAAAAAAACAGCTGGCCTTCTTTTTGGAGGGTTCTAAATATTGACTCATTTCATGGCGGTGGCACCGACAGCCCCACCCAGCAGGAGTCTGCTGCTGGCCCACTTCTTCTGTGGCTGCTTGCTGCCACTTGCACGCATCACTCTGGCCTCCATTTTGCCTTCAGATGCCTGCTGAAAGACATCTGCAGCTGATAACAGAGCTCCAGATCGATCTGGAGCTCTCTTATCAGCTGCAGATGCCTTCTGGAAAGCCCTCTGCGATGTGTGTGAGTGGCGGCAATTGGCCGCCGAAGAAGAGGCTTCAGAAGAAGGCAAGGCCGGTGTCGGGTGTGCAAGTCCTGTGTTGTGACCGAGCCCCAAGTAGTGATTACTAAACACAATTCAGTCCTCAACAAACTTATTTTTATTAAAACAGCTGAGAATTAATTCATTCTCAGCTTAGTCCAAAACAAAATTCTTAATAACCAGTCCATCGGCAACCTGCCAAAAGCTTTTCTTGGCAAATCCCCCACAAAGTTCAAGAAATGCTCACAAGAAGCATTGGAATCAACGTTGCTTTTCTACAAAGAACCCAACGGCTCATTGCTGCTCTTTTGAGCCAATCATCTTCTGGCCTTACTCCTGAGTTGTCCTTTTTGCTTTAGCTGCTTTTGCCTTCTGGCAGCTCTTCACATGCATGCACTAGGAACAGGCTCCTCCTGTTCCTCTGCCTCTCTGCTGTCTGCCTCGGGAGGCTCCAGAGTCCGCACATCGCTCCCAGATGACCCTGGCCCCATCTCTGCCTCCAATGCAGAGCCCTCATCTGGGCCTTTCCCTGACTCCAGGACTGGCCCATTGTCCTCCCTAACCTCCTCACTGTCCGACTCCACTGCCTGGTCCGCAGGCTGCTGGTGGACCACAGCAGCCTGGTAAGTAGGGCAGCTCCAACCCTCCCATCCCCACCCTAGCTTATTTTTTACCTGCGTTCCTTGCCCCACCCCCTGCACCCCGGGGTGGGCAGGGTCTTAATTAGGGGTAATTTTGTGGTTCGGGCTAATTTGATCACATGCGCTCAAAAATGTGATAGGGCTTCTTTTCAAGGTGGGCTGTCTTTTTGGAGAAACACGGTATGTATCTGTCTGAAGCTTAAATGCTTTGGCCACCTAATCAGAAGGGAAAACTCATTAGAATAGATTCTGATGTTGGCAAAGACTGAAAAGAAAAAGGGGACAGCCAAGAATGAGATCGTTAGATAGTGTCATCAACGCAATGAACATGAATTGGGACAAAGTTGGGGAGACAATGGAGGACAGAGGATTCTGGTGAGCTATGGTCCATGGAGTTGTGAAGAGCTGGCCATGAACTTCGCAATTGAACAACAACAAAAATGTGTGTGTGTGTGTGTGTGTGTGTGTGTGTGAATGATGTGGGAGTAGGCATGGATTTCCAGAGAAGAAGAAGAAAAGTTGCAGACTGCAGGAACCAGGAGCACCAATCAGGTGATCCTGAGGACACAGATAAATCTCCAAGGGCTTTAACTGCCCTCTAAAAGGATGCAAATGACCAGCTGTCTGCAAGGAATATAAATCCTTTCCATTCCCCACTGTCCTGTCAGAGCAGAAGAAGCTTCTTGGATGAGAAGCAAAATGTCTTCAAAAGAAAAAAACAAAACAAAACAAGGAAGTCCAGTTGCCTCCTGAAAAAGCATCTTTGGGACAACCATGACCTGGATGACTGAGAATCTCTACGGACTCTGTGTGTGTGTGTGTGTGTGTGTGTGTGTGTATTTCTGGTGCTTCTGGCAATGCTAAACAAAGAAATGGTCATTCCCAATCATAGTTGGTTCTTCTGATGCCTCTATTAAAGCCTTGCTAGGATCTAATCATCTTTGAGTAAAGTAGGATGGACAACAGAGACTTCTTGAAATGGTAAGAAATATGAGTAGGGACTGTGAAAGCTGCATCATCCGTTGTGTTAAGTTAAGCAACCTCCGCTGAAAGCTAATGGCATTATAGTGACAGATTCTGGCTCCTGAATTCTACCTCTACACCAATTTACTCTCTGACCTCTAGCAAGGCTTTCAGCAAATTAAAATGCACAGATTGTTAAAGTAAAGCAATTTGCTTCAATCTACCTGGAAAGAACTCCATTTATTTCAGAAGGGTCTTTTAGAAGTTTAATTAACTAATGCTTTTAAAGTAATCAGAGACCTTTCTATTCCACTCCCTCCTGGATGGAGTCTTCATTTTATGAAAGAGTAAGTTAAGGTATCTCAAACAGCCTCTAAGAGTATTCCCCACCTTAATATCTATATCTATATCTATATCTATATCTATATCTATATCTATATCTATATCTATATCATCTATCTATCTATCTATCTATCTATCTATCTATCTATCTATCTATGACAAGGACCTCAAGAGCGCAAGTTTTCACAGTTAGAGCAGCCTCCCTTAAATATATTCCTTTGGGAAGTAATAAGGTTGCAGAGAGAAATGTTTTATCTTAGTCCTGTTAGAATGGAATGGAATGGAATGGAATGGAATGGATTGGGATGGGATGGGATGGGATGGGATGGGATGGGATGGGATGGGATGGGATGGGATGGGATAGGATAGGATAGGATAGGATAGGATAGGATAGGATAGGATAGGATAGGATAGGATAGGAGTGGAGAGTGGAGAGTGGAGAGTGGAGAGTGGAGTGGAGTGGAGTGTGGAACGGAACAGAATAGAAATAGAATGGAATGAAGTGGAGTGGAGTGGAGTGGAGTGGAGTGGAGTGGAGTGGAGTGGAGTGGAGTGGAGTGGAATGGAATGGAATAGAATAGAATAGAATAGAATAGAATAGAATAGAATAGAATAGAATAGAATAGAATAGAATAGAATAGAATAGAATTCTTTATTGGCCAAGTGTGACTGGACACACAAGGAATTTGTCTTTCGTGCATATGCTCTCAGTGTACTTAAGGAGAATAAAATATATTCATCAAGAATAAAGATACAATACAGTGATAGTCAAGGTTACTAATAAGTTATTAAATCGTACTAGGAAACAAATAAAACAATTGAAAGATACAAGCAACATTGTTATAGTAATAAGTAATAAGGAAATAAGGAAGAGAAGAATAATAGTAGTATAGTCTTAGTAAATTATTTGACAGTGTTGTGGGAATTAGTTGTTAAGTAGAGTGATGGCATTTGGGAAAGAAAACTGTCCTTGTGTCTTGTTGTACTGGTGTGCAGTGCCCTATAGAAATTGAAACAGTTTATGTCCAGGATGCAAGGGGTCTGTAGATATTTTCACAGCCCTCTTTTTGACTTGTGCAGTATACAGGTCCTCAATGGAAGGCAGGTTGGGAGCAATGTTTTTTTCTGTAGTTCTAATTATCCATTGAAGTCTGTGTTTGTCTTGTTTGGTTGCAAAGCCAAACCAGGCAGTTATGGAGGTACAGATGACAGACTCAATAATTCCTCTGTAGAACTGAAAATAAATAAATAGGAAAATAAATAAATTTAAATTTAAATTTCAAGGAACCTAGATGCACAAAATGGCGGGAATCAGGATAAAGATGTAAACAGAGGATGGCCCTGATTTTAGCTCAGATTCCTCACCTGTACTCTGAATAAGGCTGATATCCTAAACAGGAAAAAAAAAAGGAACAGGGATTTAGCTCTGGCCATTGAAAATCCCTTCACATTTCCATAGATCAAAGCCTCATGAATACAGTATGTACAATACTAGCAACAACCAAACTAAAAAGCTTTGATTGTTTCCCAAAGGACTAGCTCTGTTGAAGGTTAGGGTTAGAGGTTAAAAAAAAAACCCTCTACTTGTCTTAGATTAAAACAAAACAAGCATCTTGGCTGGGTATTTTGCATCTCTAAATATGAGGAATTTGGATTATTTGATGCAATTTTCTACATAAGCAATTGTCTGTGATAGAGATGCCTTCCCCTGAAGCTGGATTGCTTGTTGTACCATCTGTATAGCTTGGCAACATTGTGGAGGTAGTTTATCATTTCCTTTTCTTATTTTTTTTAAAGTTTTTGTTCTAAGCTGTAACTGATGGTAGTCTTCCATTTGAGTATAAATCCTGCAAAACGTTTGAGGTCAACCATTGGTTGGCTTTGTCCTGCCACATCAAGATTGATGTTGAATTTTAAGTACAAAGTGTGTAGTGTACTTTACTGTACTGTACTGTACTGTAGTACACCATACTAGACTGCATTTCAATGCATTACTCTATTCTATTCTACTCTACTCTACTGTATTCTACTCTACCCTACTCTAGTCAACTCTACTCTACTCTAGTCAACTCTAGTCTAATCTACTCTAGTCAACTCAAAGAGGTGTTGAGTTTTTTGTTTTTGTTTTGGTACGTCACATTAAGTTTCACTGAATCCCTTTGTACATTTTTTGCAGAAACATATTTCCAAGTCAGTTGTGAAATCTAGATCGAACTGATCTGATTGAACATTTGGACTTGGAAGTCTAATATACATCTATCTTTTAAACTGCAGCAGAAAATACCTTCCAAAATGAGACTGATGGAATCAGAATGATTTTGATAATTGTTTCATTTAATTCATACCAGGGGTGATTGCTTTATCTTTTGGCAATATTTTCAATCAAATTGATTCTTCAGAGGTTAAGTACTATATATAATGATAGATAGATAGATAGATAGATAGATAGATAGATAGATAGCACTATATATATATATTTATATTCTTATTTGGAGCTTTTCATTTAAAAGCAAGGTAAACCCCAGACTCTATAGTTAATTGTTAAGATTTTTAGGACAAAATTTGGTTTAGTACATATGATAAGTGTTGCGGTAATTATTCATTATCCAAATAATGCAACATCAAGGACTTTTCCAAAGAACATTTTCTAGCAACTCTTTTTCTTTTTTCCCTGGCAAGGAATCGATACAGGATCATTAGCGTACAACTTCTGTCCCATTACTGCCATAACTAGCTAGATGAAAATTTCCAGTCTGTTTTTCTGTGCATGGTCACTGCACCAAAACTGTGTTAAATAGGGCTTGTAATGAGTTATTCCACCATGCTGCCTTTTGGTTCTCTGATGGTTTAAAAGTTTACTTGATCTATTTACACCATTTAATTCTATTGGTCTTAAATACTTCTTTTCTGGCGGCAAGGAAGTATCTTTGTTGAACATTTATAAACATCTCATATTTTAATGAATATTTACTTCAACCTTTCCCTTAATAATTCTATAGAGTTTGTACTGAAAAAAAGTATAAGCAAACAAACAAACAAACCCTGATTCTCTAAACTCATTTATGATTTTTGTAACTTGACTTGATTGGGTAGTTAATATTATCTATATCATCTATATCTATCTATACCTATATCTATCTGAATGTTATAAACTATATAATACTTTACACATACAAACACACATAAATTCTGTTCATTTTCTAATTATTGTAGTTTATTTATTGTGTATTGTTTCTCTTGAGTTGCTTAATGTCAGGCAACTAATTTGACATTTGCAATAAATAATCATAAATGAATACATTATTGGGTAGACAACTAAATGAAGATAATTTAATTTAGCCTTCTAAATCTCACTCCCATTCTCCAGTCTAATTAAAATTGTCTGCTACATGAATCTTTGTAGCAGACATTTCACTGTATTCCAGAACAAACATGCTTAATACTTTTCTTCATTTACCATAAATACTACTAACAGTTCCTTTCTCAGGTTTCTCCTTCCATCCCTAATTTTATATTAGAGATATCTACAAAAAAGGGCTAGAGGGAATGGGTCACACGTATAGTAGAAGACCTCGATTTACAACCACAATGGAGCCAACAATTTCTGTTACTGAACGAGACATTGGTTTGGTGAGTTTTTACCCCATATTACGATCTTTCTTGTTGCTGTTGTTAAGTGGATCGCTGAAGTTGTTAAATTAGTAGCATGGTTGTTAAGTGAATCTAGCTTCCCCAGTGACTTTGCTTTGTCAGAAGGTCGTAAACGGGGATCCCGTGACCCCAGCACAGTGCAACCGTCATAAATATGAATCAATTGCCAAGGGTCTGAATTTTGATGATGTTGGGATGCTGCAACGGCCATAAGTGTGAAAAATGGTTATAAGTCACTTTTTTCAATGATGTTGTAACTTTGAACGGTCAACTACATAAACTGTTGTAAATCAAGGACTACAATACCTGTATTTTATTTTATTTTATTTTATTTTATTTTATTTTATTTTATTTTATTTTATTTTATTTTATTTTATTTTATTTTATTTTATTTTATTTTATTATTTTATTTTATTTTATTATTTTATTTTATTTTATTTTATTTTATTATTTTATTTTATTTTATTATTTTATTTTATTTTATTTTAATGTAATGTAATGTAATGTAATGTAATGTAATTTTTATTATTTTATTTTATTTTATTTTATTTTATTTTATTTTATTTTATTTTATTTTATTTTATTTTATTTTATTTTATTTTATTTTATTTTATTTTATTTTATTTTATTTTATTTTTTATTTTATTTTATTTTATTTTATTTTATTTTATATTTTATTATTTCTTATTTTATTTTTTATTTTATTTCCCTCAGAGGTTGTGTCCTTCTGGTCCTTCTCAAGTTTCCAAGTCAACATGTCAATTGATGGTAGACCTAGGGACTTCAGACAAAGATTTTATCATAAATCTTTATCACTGATCATAAACTGCTGGTTTAATCTTTGATTTGTGCCTTTTTTTTTTCTATTTATGTGTTCACACTTGGTACAGAAGGAAAATATTGAAGACCTGTTCTTCAGAACAATTTCCGAATATTCTCTGAATATTCACTTCTTTCTCAGAGCCATCCAAAGATTATACATCATTCATTCTATATTGTCGATTCTTTTCATAATATTTTGTTGGATTTTTTTTTTTTTATGACTGAATATAGAGAAATTCATTTTTCTCATGATTGGCTGGTATCTCTTGGGAAGGGAGTATTGTCAGAAAGAAGGAGGGCGGGAAAACATCACAAAGCCTAGACTTTGTCAATGGAGGGGAAAGAAAGAAAGAAACTTTCTTTTGGGAGAAGAAATTGAAATAACACATGAAAAAAATGTGTCAGAGGAACAACTGACACTCGCTGCCTTTTTCCAAAGCAAATTGCTTTGAAAAGCTGAGACCTGCTGAGCCCACATATCTCTTAAGTGCACGCCTTTGTCATACATGTCTCCATGAGTTTTTTCTTTCCCCAGGGGGAATTATCTATAAGTTGCTTGCTAGGGGATGAAAATTGTCTTCAAATATACTTCAGAAAATCGGTGGAAACATAATATGGGAAGGCTTCTAGAGCTCCCTTTAGGCTTTCAGCTGGCGGGAAAAAAATAACAACATTGCCATTTCTTTGATAATGCCGAGAAAGCATTTATTTTGCAGGATAATAATAATTTCAGGACCTCTCTGATTTTGTGAGTCTATTTTTGTTTTGTTTTAGGGAACAAGGGCTCAGTGGCTAAGATGCTGAGTTTGTTGATCAAAAGGTTGGCAGTTCAGCAGTTCGAATCCCTAGCGCCACGTAATGGGGTGAGCTCCCGTTACTTGTCTCAGCTTCTGCCAACCTAGCAGTTCAAAAGCACATAAAAAATGCAAGTAGAAAAATAGGGACCACCTTTGGTGGGAAGGTAACAGCGTTCCGTGCATCTTTGGTGTTTAGTCATGCCGGCCACATGACTACGGAGACATCTTCGGACAGCACTGGCTCTTCGGCTTTGAAACGGAGATGAGTACCGCCCCCTAGAGTCAGGAACGACTAGCACACATGTGCGAAGAGAACCTTTACCTTTACCTGGGGAACTTGGTAAGACCCCCTTCTTCATTGTTTGACTGTCACCCCCTTCAGGTTGTGACAGTCAAACAATGAAAAGCGGGAGGTATCCAATAAATATTCTGGGAAAAATCCAGTAAAACCATTGGATATTTTGAAACACACCGCTTGGTTAAGATCATGAGGAAAAAATGTTTCCATAATTGGTTCAGTTTTCTTTTTCTTCTCCTTATGAATATTTGAAAAAGAGAGGGAAAATTAGAAAATAAGATTCATGGAAAATATGGAATATACTGTCTTTTAAAAGAAACATTTTACTAATATAAAAAAAAATAATTACACAATAAAACAAGTAGCAGCAGAGGTGTGCTGTGAAGGGTTAAAAAAATCATAATAGTAGGTATGATTATGCGATCAAAAAGCTGCCTTTTTAAAAATACGTCATGCATGCATGCATCGTAACAAAAGCGATGAGGATTTGATATAAAATGTGATAGTCATCTTAACATTTTGACCCATCTTCTGTATATCTCTGGTTGAAAGCAGGTAAGAAGGCACCACAGGATGCAAAATATTCAACTAACATGCCAAAGGTCAACATTACATCCTATTTATCAAAGTTATTAGATGATTAGCAATCATATTTCTTCTTTTTTTTTGAATCGGTTCCTGATTGTAATAAAGTTCCTTGATTGATGTCTATGGAGATTCTCAGTAATCCAGGTCATGGTTGTCCCAAAAGTGCTTTTTCAAGATGTTTTTTGCTTCTTATTCTAGAGGCTGAAGAAACTTCAAGAACTGAAGTTTCACTTGTCACCCAAGAAGCTTCAAGAAGTGAAGAAGCTTCTTGAATCAGAAGTGAAATGTCTTCAAGGAAAAACAAAGAAAGCCCAGTTGCCTCTTGAAAAAGCACTTTTGAGACTTCCTTAATTAGTATCTAGAAATGTGCTTCCGATACACACTTCCTCAACTCCACATATTCAGTCAATGAAAGCCATGTCAAAAGTAGAGAAACAGATACAGATTAACAGAGTTGGAAGGGACCTTGTAGGCCATCTAATCCAACCCCCCACCCAAGCAGACCCTACACCATTTCTGACAGATGGCAGTCCAGTTTCTTCTTGAAAGCTTCCACTGATGAAGCTCCCACAACTTCTGAAGGCAACTTCTGTTCCACTGGTGGATTGCTCTCATTGTCAGAAAATTCATCCTCATTTCAAGGTTGAATCTTTCCTTGATCAGTTTCCATTCATTATTCCTTGTCTGGTCTTTGGGTACTTTGGAAAATAGCTTGACCCCTTCCTTTCTGTGGCAGCCCCTCAAATATTGGAACACTGCTGTCATGTCTCCCCTGGTCTTTCTCTTCACTAGACTAGCACAAGCTTTTGAGACAGAGGGAAACAAAGTCCTAAATAGAAATCAAAGAAATTTGAATTCTTTGGATATTTATTAATTTATTATTAATTTATTATTTATTAATTTTATTTCTATATCACCCTTCTCCCGAAGGACTCAGGGCAGTGTACAGCCTAATTAAAAACACAAAGACAGACAAAATTTTAAAATTATTAAAATTATTAAATAATAGGCCCAATTTATAAAACCCCAAATTTAAAATCCCATTTAAACCAATTAAAATCTTTACATTGATAGCCCAGCCTGGCGGAACAACATGGTTTTGATATAAATTCCAAGATCAGTTTTCTTATGAGTGAAAAAGTCATCAGACAGGGCACTAATCTTGCATAAAAGGTCATAGTCAGTCATAACCTCCTGTAATATTTCATAAAAAGCTGTCTACAAAAGGGACCTTGACAACTCTAGCATTTGCCCTTTCACTTTGATTGTTCTTCTTCCATTGGTAACTGTCCATATGTTTTTACACTGAGCCATTATCCTTCTTGAAATGTAAAGTAAGTGTGTAGAAAGCAAGCAAAATGATACTGGATCTCGGGAAATATGTCATGCAGAATGTTCTCCTTTTTTTTTTTCCTCATTTCTCCTTTCCTAATTTTAACTTGTAACTTTGAAGAGGTAAACTCCTTCCTCTATGAAACACACTGAAGCAATCATTCCATCCATCCACCAGTTTCTTTAAGGCAAAGGACATGCATTTGGTGTTAATGTTGGCATCCATTTCCCTACCCGTTGAATTCAATGCCACTTCTTGAAGACTAAGCTCTTCCCTGACATCAGGGCCTATCAAGATGGAGAAGGCAACTTTTTTGTGAATGTTTCTTCATAGCAGTAGATAAAAGCCAGTGAGGGGAGGCCTTCTGAAGTGATTCACACAGACACCAATCCAGCCTCTTAACTTTTCAGAGTTCCATTTGGGAAAGGCAAGCAAACGTTATAGAACCTAACATCATGTTCTTAAAAACAGTTGACTGCTTCATGTTAAAGCGGGCTGACAAATTTGATTTCATTGACGGGGTGTTTGACCTCAGGGGGTGAGTGGGTGTGGCTGGGGTAGGGTGGATATGGTCATCTTGACAACCTGTAGCCCTCTTCCAGCAAACTTTGTTTTCACTGGCAGAGAGCTGCCGTCCCAGCCAAAAATGGAGTCCGGGAGGGCCATGCGTGACTCTTGCGAGCTCCATTGTTGCTGGTAGAGGCACTGCGGGCTGGTCCTTCACTGTTTCAAGGGCAGCCCAGTGGGCCAGATTTGGCCTGTGGGCCTTGAGTTTGAGACCCCTGTGTCATTAGCAGCAGTTTCAAGGAAGCCAATGCTTTTGGTCAGTATGCTACACGTTTTTGCAGGATCTACAAACCTTTGCTGAAATCAGTTCTACAGTTCTACTGATCCTGATTTCATCAATACTTCTAATGCAACTTGCAGTGGCCATCTTGCTGCAGCCACCTCGTCATTGGACACTTTGCATTGGCCAACTCATTGTAGGGCCTTCCATCTGGTTTTACACCCAGAACAATGACTCCCATTTACTCTGCCTCTCACAGGAGAGGGGGTATACTGGAAAGCGAAGCAAGGAAGCCTTTCGAGAAGTGTAGGCTGGGCTTTTGCCCCCCCCCCCCTTAAGCCAGGTAAGGGACGCAGTGGCTCAGTGGCTAAGATGCTGAGCTTGTCGATCAAGAGGTCGGCAGTTCAGCAGTTCAAATTTCTAGTGCCACATAATGGGGTGAGCTCCCGTTACTTGTCCCACCTTCTGCCAACCAAGCAGTTCGAAAGCACGTAAAAAAATGCAAGTAGAAAAATAGGGACCACTTTGGTGGGAAGGTAACAGCGTTCTGTGCACCTTTGGTGTTTAGTCATGCCGCCCACATGACCATGGAGACGTCTTTGGACAGCGCTGGCTCTTCGGCTTTGAAACGGAGATGAGCACTGCCCCCTAGAGTCGGGAACAACTAGCACATATTTGTGAGAGCAATCTTTACCTTTACCTTTACCTTTAAGCCAGGCCATTTTTGGAAACAAGAACAGAAAGCCCAGGCTTTTGGCAAAATGTCCCCACGATGAGGTGGCTATGGTGAGACAGCTACCACAAGGTGGCCACAGAAAGTTATCCCATTCCATCTAATAAGTAACGTACAACATTCTTCTCTTCGATGCAGTAGAGATTAGCTCTGGAAAATCATGTTGTATATAGATACAGAGATCTACGTGTAATATACAGTGCAGGTTTGGTAATATTTCTCCTTTCTAATTCTTTCAGTGTATTACACCGTAACCCTTTTAACTCTTTCACTCCACTTATGTTCTTTCAAAACTAATTCAAGATATGCCACTAGATTGGCATCATATTTTTTTTTTCTTAGATTCTTCATTAGCATTTTTAATGAAACTTGTAAAAAGCTAAGCTCTGATAAACAGAGCTCCTTAATAAGCTTTATCTCTCTCTCTCTCTCTCTCTCTCTCTCTCTCTCCACATACACACACACACACACACACACACAGAGGGAGGGGGTAAAAGAGAGAGAGAGAGAGAGCAGATGAGCCAAATGCAACTTTGAGGCAGATGCTTTCCCTCTTGTCTCAATATCTTTCTTAGACAGACCTTGAAATAGTTATTCATACATGCTAATCTTTCAAAACTGGATAATTTCTATTATTGATTGGCTGCCTTCCCTACAAGCTCTTTTTAGAGCTTTCCAGCTGCTGAAAAATTTCACTGCCAGCAAGCTCCTGAAAAGGGGATGATTTGATCATTTTTTGCCTATTGAAAAGTTTGCACAGATGGCGTGCTTAACCAATGCATTGATCTCCGTATGAATCTCTTTAATGGCAGGATACTTAATACTTAATTGAGCCAATAGATTGGTATCTCGGTTTTGAGATCCTTTGTTTATTCGCATCGATTCTGCTTACATTTTGCCTACTTTGAAGACAGTGATCCAAATAATATTTTCCAGTAGCATTGCATTGCAATGCAGGGGGGCATGTATATATTCATAGAATTTTTCAGACCAAGGTGTGATGGCGTAGAACTCACTTGGAATTGGAAGTTAAGTTATCTTGTAAAAACAAAACAACATTGCATTCAGAGAAAGTGTGCACCGTAGTATTAGAATTGTGTCTTGTCTCTCAAGAATGTCTGGATTGTTTACTTGGCCTCCTTTGTAAAGAGGACAAAATGAGATGAGGACCAGGTGTTATAGATGAAGATAATTAGCCCTCTCTATTCATCATTATGACAGATTTGACCTTTAGACAGACAATATAAATGAATATCAAAGAAGTTCTTTGTTATCAGATTTGACTACCTGGAAATACTTTCATGGTAAATAGTAACAGTGTCCAATAGTCAAACTTGACGCAGGATAACTACAAGGATATCATGCTACAGATTCCTTTGCAATAGGGAATAAATTGTTTTTCATTGCCTGAATAGCCTGGGGATTAACTATCCAAGAAACTTGGATCATAATAATTTGTACACAGTTTTTGTAAGAACCCATTCTTGACATAAAGGCCAAGCCCCAAATTTAGATGGGACAAATTCTTCTCACTACAGGACCATATGATACAGTAAATACAATGTTAAATAAGGCTGGCCATTTTCTAGTGCATTATATCTCCTGGGCTAATGGTCTCTTATAACCCTGGCTTTTTATTAAAGGCATATCTATTGCATCCTGTTCAATGTATGAGCCGAGGTGGCGCAGTCGTTAGAGTGCTGTACTGCAGCTACTTCAGCTGACTGCTAATTCAGCAGATCAGCGGATCAAATCTCACTGGCTCAAGGTTGACTCAGCCTTCCATCCTTCCGAGGTGGGTAAAATGAGGACCCAGATTGTTGGGGGCAATATGCTATTTAGTATACTGTCTTTGTTGTAAGCTGCCCGGAGTCCTCGGAGAGTGGGCGGCGTAGAAATGTGACTAATAAAAAATAAATAAATAATAATGCTTTTCAGCAAATCCAGTGACTTGAATGAGGCTTTCTCAAATGCAAAGATATCTTCCTTCCTTCCTTCCTTCCTTTATATAGTTGCCCATCCAGTGGTGGGATTCAAATAATTTAACAACTGGTTCTCTGCCCTAATGACCAGATGGATGGGCGTGGTCATGGTGGGTGTGGCCAGGAGGTGTGACAGGCAGCAGCCTGCACCCCCATGGGAGCAAAAATGGGCAGCATGTGGGAAGTGCTGCCCTCCCGCTCCCCTTTTTGGGCCTAGTAGGCCTCCCTGAGGCCTCCTGGGAGTGAAAATGGGGTGCATGGGGACTCCTGGAAGGGGAGGGGTGGGAAGGGCCAGCCAGTAATTTAACTAAATTTAACTGGCTGAATCCCTCCATCGTGCCCATTACATAATAGTGACTCTGGGCAGCTTATAACACTTAGAAACAATATAATAACTTTACCTATAAAATATGATCAAGAGCTGAAAAGCCAGATTAGTCCAATCAAATAACCATGCCATAGACTTTGATTCCAACGTTTCCAATCCAGAAGCATATGTATATTGATATGTGAGCAATATTTCAACCAGCTTTAAGAAAATAAGATATCCAGGTTATTTTGATATGCAGAGCTTTGGAGTTTATCTTTTAATTCATGAATATGCTTAACACAGCAAGAAAAATAAATAGTCATTTTAAACCTAAGTGACTATCCTCAGAACCTCAGGCATTTATTAAACAGTTGAAACTTAGTGAAAGCTGCCTTAAGCCTCCCCATCACTGGGCACCTCTAGGAATGAACAGTTTCCTTTGAAAGCTGTCCAAAACTTTTGAAAATCAAACGAGAAATAATAATCTGAGCATATTTCAGATGTCCACCCTGGGAGACTTCTGGAAAGACCTGCCTTCTCACATTTCATGAGTCTTGCACACCAACAGGAAGATCTCCATAATAATGAACCTACAGCTCTAGGCATCACATCCCTGCCTTAAATTATACTGGTTTGGACTAAACCAGTTGGCTATCATTCAAGATGAAAGGCAGTCCAGGAAAAAGAAAAAGAAAAGCTAAAATATACGCTTATAGAACATGGTTAAAATACCAGCCTAGGGTCAGTAATCATCATCTTCTTGTAATGATGCCATAATCCAGTGGTGAAATCCAAAAGTTTTTACTACTGGTTCTGTGGGTGTGGCTTGGTGGGCGTGGTGTGATGTGGCTTGGTGGGCATGGCAGGGGAAGGATACTGCAAAATCCCCATTCCCACCCCACTCCAGGGGAAGGAGATTGCAAAATTCCCATTCCCTCCCCACTCCTGGGGGACGAATATTGCAAAATCTCCATTCCCACCCCACTCTGGGACCAGCCAGAGGTGGTAATTTGCCAGTTCTCCAAACTGCTCAAAATTTCCGCTACCGGTTCTCCAGAACCTGTCAGAACCTGCTGGATTTCACCCCTGCCATAATCCCTTGCATGGTGGAGTCTGGGCAAGAATGGAGCTAGCAGCGTGTTTTAATGGCCAGATGCTCTTCCTGTCGCCAATGCGGAGCTTTGTTCAGCAGATATATTCTCAGCGTGCCCAGAGAGAGAAATATCTGCCTCTACCTAAGATCGAACTCACAACCTCCTGAACGTGAGGCAAGAGCTCCACCTCTAGCCTAGGACCAGTAATGGTTAATAAATATTAACATGGTTGAATAAACAATAGTAAGTCTCATGACCGTGGATAATTCAGGATACAAAGGATGGAGAAGGAGACTTTGAGGAACTTTTCTGGGTTTATTTAGGATTCAGATTTGGGGGAGAATGGATTAGACCAGTGATGGCTAACCTTTTTTTCCTTGGGTGCCAAAAGCATGCGTACATGCCCACACCCATAATGCAATGCCCCTCCTGCATGCCCCGCTCCCCTGCACATGCATGCGTGAAGCCCCCTGCATGCGATCCCGCTCCCTCCCCCCACTGCGTATGTGTGTGCAACCCCCCCCCACACACTTTTGGTCTCACTTCCCAAAACAGCGCTGGGAGGGAAAAAACCTCGCCTCCCAAAATGGCTGGGAGGGGGGATAAAAGCCTCCCAAAATGGCTGGGAGGGGAAAAAAAGCCTCACCTCCCAAAACGGCTGGGGGGGTGGGGGAAGCAGGGGTGAAATGCTCCTGGTTCAGACCGGATCGCCTGATGGTAGCGATGGTGGCGGGTGGTTCGGAGAACCGGTAGCAAAAATCCCTTTCCCCCCACCATGCCCAGCTGAGTCACACGATCATCAGAGGCTTTTTTTTTTTTTTTTTTTTACTTTTAAAAGCATTTTTTCTACAACCTCTTCTGGCGAAAAAATGCTTTTAAAAGTAAAAAAAAAAAAAGCCTCTGATGATGGCTCAGCTGGGATCATCAGAGGCTTTTCAAAGCATTTTTTTCTGCAACCTCTTGGCTGAAGAAGTGGTAAAAAAAATGCTTTGAAAAGTCTCTGATGATCCCAGCTGAGTTGCCTGATTGGCAGAGGCTTTTCAAAGCATTAGAAAAAATGCTTTGAAAAGTTCTTTTTAAAAAAAAGTTAGCCACGCCCACCCAATCACATTATTTAAATTCGTAAGATTTCTGACCTCCGGGTATTTCGCTGCGCACTCAAGACCCTATTGTTCCGCCAGGCTGGGTTAGCAGCATAATTTTATACTGGATGTTTTAAACTTTTGGGGTTTTAAATTAAGCCAAATTTATTTAATACTTTTAAATTATTTTAAATTGATGTCTATTCTGTTTTTAAATAGGCTGTACACCGCCCTGAGTCCTTCGGGAGAAGGGCGGTATAGAAATAAAATAATAATAATAATAATAATAATAATAATAATAATAATAATAATAATAATAATAATAATATTATTATTATTATTATTATTATTATTATCTCCCCCCCACCAAGCCACGCCCACAGAACCGGTAGTAACAAATTTTACATTTCACCCCTGGGGAAAAGCCTCCCAAAACAGCACTGGGAGAGGAATCTCCGGACATTTGGGAAGGCACAGGCAGCAGAAAGTGAGGAGAAAGGTAGGTCCCCAGTGCATCTCCCGCTTGCAGGGCAGACCCGAAAATCAGCTGGCTGGCGGGAAGCGTGCGCACATGTGCAGTGGAGCTGAGCTGAGCTGGGTGATGGCTCGCGTGCCCACAGAGAGGGCAACACGTGCCACCTGTGGCACATGTGTCATAGGTTCGTCATCACAGGGTTAGACTCTTGGCATTCCTGAGAATTCAGGGGACACTTTCAGGTTGACCAGAAAGCTTAGCTGGAGGAAAAAGAAGAGTATACAAGGAACTCATCCATTTTGCTGTATGTACAAAGTAAAAGTTGCCAAGGAACAATCTGAAAGGCTTTCTATCTATAGGATGCATGGCTGATTTTTACAATTATTTCCCCTCCCCCTCAAGAAAACACCCTCAAGCTGCTATCAAGGTTAACAAGAACTGTCATTCAGAGCCAGTTAAAAGCAAGATATCAATGGCTATGGGATTTCGAAATCAGGAGTGGATGGAGGACCAAGATGGGAAAAGTCAGAATGTTCTACCAAGGGTTGTTTTTTGTTTTTTTTTTCTGAACGGGAAATGCATTTATTTATCTATTTATCTATTTATCTATTTATCTATTTATCTATTTATCTATTTATCTATCTATCTATCTATCTATCTATCTATCTATCTATCTATCTATCTATCTATCTATTTATTTATTTATTTATTTATTTATTTATTTATTTATTTATTGCTTCGATTTATATGCCACCCTTCTCCAGAGACTCAGGGCAGCTTACAATGTGTTAAGCAATAGCCTTCATACTTTTGTATATACCTGCTTAGTGGGGCTTTCGCCCTCCCCACAAGCGGTGTTCTTTTTTATACAATGTCACCTTATTGCCCCTACAATCCGGGTCCTCATTTTACCTCATAAGGATGGAAGGCTGAGTCAACCTTGAGCCTGGTGAGATTTGAACTTGCAGTAATTGCAGGTAGCCGGTGCTACTTAACAGCACTTTAGTTTGCTGCGCCACCAGCAGACTAAAGCAAATTCAAACCGAGGAGAATGTGTCAACAAAACTTGTCTTTCATTTCCAGTTTCATGCTGTGTCAGAGTTTACTTACAGCCCCTGAGCCACATTTGCTGAAATTTTGTTTGTTCCACCCACCCAGGGAGAAAAAATTGAACTACGTGGCCTTTTTCAGCTGCCCGTACACTTTCGCATTACATACTCTGTCAGTATTTGTGCATCCTTCTGCTTAACAAGAAGGTTTTACTCAGTTTCTTCTCTTAAGAATAGCTCACTTTCTGTGCCCCCCCCCCCCCCCCGGAGCTCTGAAGCAAATCACTTTTGCTTTTAGACTTAAAACGAGAGAAAGAGAATTTGTAAATGATGCCTGGGATGACCGCATAGCACAGAGGTTCTAGAGGTGCTATGAAATAATATTTAATTTGCAATTTAAAAAATGCAACTACACACAATTTGTAGTCTGATCGATGAAGGGGAGGTATCTAGGACGATTTATGCTGTGCAAATGGCCAGAGATTTTCCCACCCCTGGTATGACTATCTTTTTGTTCCTGGCTTTAAGGTCTTATAGTGTACTAAATTTGCAACCCTTTCAGCATTATAAAGTAGTTATTAAGGGAGATGAAAGTTTTTATCACAGCATCAAAGAAAAACATGAATTATCCTCTACTGAGTTTTTGAAAAAGAACAGGCTTGCAACAAATATATAGTTCTTTTACCTCTCCGGAAAGGGGAGGGGAGGGGAGGGGAGGGGAGGGGAGGGGAGGGGAGGGGAGGGGAGGGGAGGGGAGGAGAGGAGAGGAGAGGAGGGGATGGGAGGGCAAGGCATGGAGGCAACACAGCCAGCTGATAATCTTCTTTATTGCTCCAACTTTTCACCAAATGCTCCCATGTTTATGGAAAGTCCCAGAGCAAAATGCTCTCTCACACACACCTCCAGCAGCCTCTGGCTGTGAGTAATCCAGCAAAATGCTGTTAGCACAATGGCTTCCAAGCAAGAAATCCAGTGAGGCAAGGGAGTTCCATGAAGCAAACGACTTAGGCAATGAGTCCATGAAGCAAAGGAAGTAGGCAAGAAGTCCAACGAACTCCAGACATTGACAATGACACACAAAACTCCATGAATTCAGCATTTGTTCCCGAAAAGCACCCCTCCTCACAGAATCTCCTTAAGTCTCAGTCCCCAGGTGTGCCTTTTGAAAAGGGCCAGAGCACTCTCCTCCTGAGTCATTGGGTCAGCCTGCGGTGTTCCCACCTCCTCTCCACTCTCCATGCTTGGGGATCAGGAGGGGGCGGTCCTTGCTCATTGCCTGAGCTTTGTTGCTCCTCATCTCCAGTGCCTGCCCTCTCTTCTGCCCTCTCTTGGTCATCCTGCCACCATTATTCCTTGTTGGCAAGCTGTCCCAAGTCTGACGGATCGGGGGCTGCCTCGTCCAGCTCCTCTCCATGTTCCTCCGAAACCAATGAGGCCACCCCTTTCAACTACCATCAGCCCCAGCTTCGGCTCATCCTGCTCCACTGACTCAGGCTCCAATGGGACCATGACAGAGGAGAGGAGAAATTAAAAAATATTTTTTTAATTATTTCTTGACAGCAAAACCAGGCTATAGTTTCTGAGTAGAGGTGGATTTCAGCAGGTTCTGACCAGTTCTGGAGAAACTGGTAGCAGAAATTTTGAGTAGTTCGGAAAGCTGGTAGTAAAAATTCTGACTGACCCCGCCCCCATCTATTCTCTGCCTCCTGAGTCCCAGCTGATCAGGAGGAAATGGGGATTTTGCAGTAACCTTCCCCTGGAGTGGGGAGGGAATGGAGATTTTATAGTATCCTTCCCCTGCCGCACCCTCCAAGCCACACCCACCAAGACACACTCACAGAACTGGTAGTAAAAAATTTTGAAACCCACCACTGAACACACACACACACACACACACACACACACACACATATATGAATATGAATATTATGACACAAATCCTGCTGTACAGGAGCATTATGAAAAAAGGATATAGAGGACAGTTTGTAGCAATATCACTGCAGGCCTGGACCTGCCATATCTTGATCCTCTTGCTGAGAATGCTCCTGATCCAGAGGTGGGTTTCAGCAGGTACTGACCAATTCTGGAGAATCGGTAGCAGAAATTTTGAGTAGTTCGGAAAACTGGTAATAAAAATTTTGACTGACCCCGCCCCCATCTATTCTCTGCCTCCCAAGTCCCAGCTGATCGGGAGGAAATGGGGATTTTACAGTATCCTTCCCCTGGATTGGGGTGGGAATGGAGATTTTACAGTATCCTTCCCCTGCCATGCCCACCAAGCTACCACTCACCAAGCCATGCCATGCCCACCAAGCCACACCCACAGAACCGGTAGTTTTGAAACCCACCACTGTTTCTGAGCATATATATATGAATATTATGACACAAATCCTGCCATACAGGAGCATTCTGAAGAAAGGATATAGAGAACAGTTTATAGCAATGTCACTGCAGGCCAGGACCTGACATATTTTGATCCTCTTAGTGAGAATGCTCCTGATCCCACATCAAGTTAAGAAAAAATAAAACTAAGCAGTAAGTTGAGATATGCAAAATGTTCTCCCGCAAAACCATTCGAGCTTCGAATACCTTATTCCTCATGGAAAGTTTGTAGTTTGCAGCCCACTGTTTTGATGCTAATATGTGTATTCAAACTTGAAACAGGCACTCTAAGAACACTTTTTGTGTGATGGGAAAAGAGCATTTCAGACTTGAAATGGTTTGAATCTAAAGCACAATTACAGGGGAAGAAAAGATAAAAGACCGAGATTGCAACTGTAATAGTTTCACTTGGTTAAAAGAGATAAAGATGAAGATTTATTTCAATCCACTCATTCTGGGTAAGAAAACTTTAATGCATGGAAAACAGTCAAAACTGCAATAGTAAAAAGGGTAGCATTATAAAATAACAAAGGAAGTAAATGTATCAATCAATATCAGAGAAAATATTTATCACATTTAAAGCCACTTTCCTTGAGTTATTCTAAGCCTTACATTCAAAGCTTTAAAGATTAGCATTTTTTTCCCCAGAATGGAAGAATAGAAATGGACTTATTTTTAAAGTGCTGTTGTCACATGTCTACGATTGTAACTTTCTGAAAGTTAATGGAACCAGCAATCTCAGATGAGGCTCTTACGGGCTGCACATACCTTTTCTGAATGGGATGGCATTTATTACAGAGATTGTGGCCAGATATTGAATTGTAGCTGGCAAAATCTCTCCAGAGCAATGATGGGTTGCTACCAGTTCTCCGGTAGTGGAAATTTTGAGTAGTTCAGAGAACCGGTAAATACCACCTCTGCCTGGTCCCACCCCCAATCTATTCGCTGCCTCCCGAGTCCCAGCCGATCGTCTAGAAGGAAAAAAAATCAGGGCTCACTTGACAAAGAAGAGGGAAAAAAACAACAAGAAGACATTTTAGCTTTAAACTGAGAAGCCAAGAAGTCTCCCAACTGATCGGCTAGAACCGATCTGCTCCTTGTAAACCGCTCAGTGGTGGTAAATTGGCAATTGAGGCCAAGCTGCCCGAAAGCGGTTTCCGATGCTCTCGGTGGTGGCAGAGTGGCAAAAAACTGTTTAAACTCTTGCAGCGGCGCTTCAAAGAGCTGCCCTACAGCTGATCAGCGGTAAAAGGCAGTGTGGTGGTAGACCAGTGCGCTCCAAAAACAAATGGGTAGATCGATACGGCTCTGCAAGCAGTTAAAAGGAGCCTTGGTAGTACAGTGGTTTAATGCACCCTGTTATTAACACAGCTGCCTGCAATTTCTGAAGGTTCGAATCTCCCCAGGCTCAAGGTTGACTCAGCCTTCCATCCTGTCTAAGGTAGGTGAAATGAGGACCCAGTTTGTGGGGGCAATAAGCTGACTTTGTATAAATATACAAAAAGTATGAAGGCTATTGCTTAACGCATTGTAAGCCCCCTGAGTCTCCGGAGAAGGGCGGCATATAAATCAATTTTTTTTAAAAAAAGCCTGGTAGACCAGTGCCTCTGCTAAACCCTAAAGAATTATCACATGACTATCAAACCACGCCCACAAAATAAGCCACGCCCAACAGAACCGGTAGTAAAAAGTTTAGAACCCATCCCTGCTCCAGAGGCAGGAGAGATTGTTAGATAGCCCATATGCACTCCGAACATCTGCTTTGCATGAGTAGACCACAGAAGCCAAGGTTTTTGTGGTTGATTTATGAGGTGCTGAGAGTCAAGGAATTCCATTTAAACTTACAGCTGTAATACAACCTTTATGGGAAATAAGATTGACCAACTTAATCACTTTGGGATTATTATTTTTTACTGTTTTTGAATATAAAGTCACATGCCATGTTTACTAAGTAAATGTCTTTCTTCATGAAAGAAGTTTTAAATATGAGTTTGCAAGATTTTTTTGGGGGGGAAAGGAGTGTTTAAAGGGTTGAACATAATTTAAATATGGACTAAGAGTCCAGATGGATTCCAAATAAGAATTTGAAATTAATTTTAATAAACCTTCCCAGAGAAAACTACGGTTGTATTAGTTTTTATTTTATTTTTTTAACCTTTAATTTTTTGCTTTTACAAAATGAGAGTTAATGGGACAATTTACATATTAGAATAAGTGCAATAGCATATCAAAGAAATGTATAATTTTAAATTCTGCATTTAGGGAAGATCTACAAATACTCTTTTAATATCCTGCTAACCTTCCCTAAATTAGAAACTCCATACCTTAAAAACATTTTTTTTCTATCATTTCTAACATTTTTTTTCTACATGGCAGCGTATACTAGCAGAATTGCATCAATTTAAGATTTCACATTTTTCATTAAACATATAAGAATGGCAAAGATGGCATATGCCACCGGAGAAGTTAGCAAAAATGTTTAAAGATAAATCAGCTAAATGTTGGAAATGTCACCAATTACCAGGATCTTACTACCATGTGTGGTGGACATGCCCTGAAGCAAAAAATTATTGGAATAAAATCAAAATTTGGTTGGAAGAAATGATACAGCAACGTATTGAATTTAAACCAGAGCTGTTCCTATTGAGTATCCTCCCTGAAAAAATTAGTAAGGAAAATATTTACTTGATTATACATGTAATAACGCAGCTAGAATTGTTTATACTCAAAATCGGAAACCAGAGAAAATACCTTTGGAAGAAGTAATAAAAAAAAAATTAGACTGTGCCGAAATGAATAGATTAACTTTGATGATTAAAGATAGGGAAGAGACAGAATATTTTAAGATATGGAATAACTTTTATTGTTGGTTGGAGATATAAATGATTAATTTTATAATTTTGTATAAAAACTCGATGATTAGAATATTGTTTTAGCAATGAACTGTTATAAGGGTTTGGATGAAGATCAAGATAGAAGAAATCTATCGAAGAAGAAGAACAATTTTGGAAGATAACACCGAGGTGTCACAGGGAAGGGATGACTGATGTATTAAACGTTTGTTTGTCTTAAATATATATTTTTTAAAAAATGGCAAAGATATATATAATATTATATAGATGATAGATAGATAGATAGATAGATAGATAGATAGATAGATAGATAGAGATATAGAATATATATATATATATATATATATATATATATATATATATATATATATATATATATATATATATGTCTCATTATGGTAGTTGTTTCTTATTATACAGAATTGTACATTTCTTATATGTACAATGTTTTGTACTTTTGACATCAATTCATCTCAAAAGTTAAATCATTCTGGGAACAACATTACAAAAATCAATAGTTTCCATCTATTCCCCCCCCTCCCCATTTTTGTCAAGAAACATAAACTTTCAAAACAGTGTTTCAAACATCACACATAGTGGCAACATCATATAGTGCAGCATGGTAAGAAAATAACCACGAACCAATATTAAATTACAGTCAACCATCTCAAAACCCTAATAAAGATCAGTAGATCAATACATGAAGTCCAGAAAACAAAAATGCCTTAGTTATTTAACAGTTTGAAAAGAATGTCATCTTTTCATAACACCACAAGTTCTAAACCATAACACTGGGTTTTTTAAAGCATAAGGTAACTTTTGCAACTTTTGTGAATTTCTTTTCTTACTACAAAAATAAATAAATATGAAGGTTAAGAAGGAAGTGTTTGGTTAAAACGTAAAGGATTTGAAGTGAAAATATAAAGTCAAGAGGGGCCCTGACATATATTGCTTAAAATATCATGGAATATATTTTGATGAATGTTGTTTTGATGAATGTTTTAAATTAGAGAAACAAATTAATTCATTAAAGTATATTTTTCCAGAAATTTTATACTTTCCAGTTAAAATTCAAAAATGAGAGAATGGTCCAACTATGGGAGTAAAATTCTAAGCCAAACTTTCGTTAAATCAAAAGTTTATCTGTTCTTTGCTGAGTAAGATGAAACTTCAGCTTAACTTGCCTAAATATTTATCATTAGATACTTGACATGAAAGGCCTAATGTAATGCTACAATAGACAAAAACAACTCACTGCTTTTCTGCTTCTGGAAAGCTTGAATGTTAGTTCATAGCTAAATAAAAAGACAAGAAAATAAAGATGGCTGGTTTTTTTTTTTTTTTGTGTGTGTGTATGTATGTATATATGTGTGTATCTCTATTTATATCTATATCTATCTATCACCTATCTATCTATCTATCTATCTATCTATCTATCTATCTATCTATCTATCTATCTCTGTCTATCTATCATCTACTCTCTCGTCTGTCTGTCTGTCTGTCTGTCTCTCTCTCTCTCTCTCTCTCTCTCTGTCTAATCTCTCTCATCTCTCTCTCTTTCATCCACTCTCTCATCTGTCTGTCTATCTATCTATCTATCTATCTATCTATCTATCTATCTATCTATCTATCATCTATCTATCTATCCTCTCATTTATCTGTCTATCTTTCTGTCTATCATCTACTCTCTTGTCTGTCTGTCTGTCTGTCTGTCTCTCTCTCTCTCTCTAATCTCTCTAATCTGTCTGTCTGTCTGTCTCTCTCTCTCTCTCTCTCTCTCATCTACTCTCTCATCTGTCTATCTATCTATCTATCTATCTATCTATCTATCTATCTATCTATCTATCCTCTCTCTCTCTCATCTACTCTCTCATCTGTCTATCTATCTATCTATCTATCTATCTATCTATCTATCTATCTATCTATCCTCTCTCTCCTATCTATCTATCTATCTATCTATCTATCTATCTATCTATCTATCATCTATCTATCTATCAGAGCCTGTTGGCACAGTGGACTAAACTGCTGCTGTTAAAGTAGTACTTAGCTGCCAGCTGCCTGCAATTACTGCGAGTTCAATTCTCACCAGGCTCAAGGTTGACTCAGCCTTCCATCCTTTCGAGGTAAGTAAAATGAGGACCCTGTTTGTGGGGGCAATAAGCTGACTTTGTATAAAATAGAACACCGCTCAAGGGGGTGCAAAAAGCCCTACTAAGCAGGTATATACAAAAGTATGAAAGCTATTGCTTAATGCATTGTAAGCCGCCCCGAGTCTCCGGAGAAGGGCGGCATATATAAATCGAACCAAATAAATAAATAAATAAACAAATAAATAAATAAATAAATAAATAAATAAATATCTACTCTTGTGTGTGTTTGTTTGTAACCTTTAATTAGATGAAACGGTGGGGTCTAGGACAACTCATCATGGACAACTCTCCTTGGTCAACTCGCTGCTGGGCGATCCCAAGCGAAGAAGGGGGATAACAGATAGGGGAGAGTGCAAGGTTGCTGCTTCTGGGATGAGGGGACCCGGGAAGCATCTGGGTGCAGCTTACTCAGCTTCTCTTCCTCTCGCAGCCAGCTTTCCCAGTCTAGCTTGACGCAGTATCTCTCTCACACACACACACGCAAACGCACATGCACACAAGTTGGATCTTTCTTTCTTCCTGCCCCTCCCCCCCAGGAATCCCCTGGATTCCCTCCCCAACCCTGCCTGTCCCATACAGGTACCACCCGCACAAGTGACATAGAGTTGACCATGCCCACTCAGTCACATGACATCCCCAAAGCCACACCCACCCAGCCAGTCATTAGGGCAGAGAATTGTTCCAAAATTTGGAGCCTCCCACCGATCAGACTATACCACTTCATTCACATTTCAGCAAAGATTAAATTGGCCCAGTGTGAAAGAATTCTAGGAGGATTGTTTTTTTCTAAAAAAAAAAGACAATTAAAAACAAAGAAACAAGATAACTATTTATTATCACGAAAGAGAGTTTTCTCATCCCAGCTCTAACTGCTCCAATGAGAAACCCAACTCAATCTATTGATGAACGTATCAGAGTTGGAAGGGACCTCGGAGATAATCTAATAGGAGACCCTTTCAGATAGGTGGCTGTCCAGTCATTTCTTAAAAGTTTCTAGAGCAGACGTGTCAAACTCAAGGCCTGCGGGCCAGATCCAGCTCATGATCTGGTTAGATCTGACCCATAGGGCTGCCGTGGAAACAGTGAAGGACTGGCCTCCGGCGCCTCAACCCCAGCCTAGTCCATCTGGATGCTGATCTACAACTTGGTGGTGGCCATTAGGGCTGGAACGTAGTCAGCCCTAGATCTGCAGGGCCACCCTGGAGCCAGCAAGGAGCTGCCCCCCCGCCCTCTGGGCACACGCTGGAGACAATGGATTCCCCCAGCCAAATCAGGGCCACCACAGGCACCCCCCAACATAAGCGACATCGAGCTGGCCATGCCCACCCCAGCAAAACTCACCCAGTCAGCTGCAACCACCTGGCCATGAACCCCACCCCACCCCCCGAGGTCAACCACAACCCTGGTGCGGCACTCAATGAAATCAAGTTTGACACCCCTGTTCTAGAGATTCTCCTGCTCCTACCTCCTTCCATCCATCAACAAGGACATTGGACATTTTTTTTTTACACTGAAGTTCTCTAGTGTATCAATCATGTGGATAGTGATATGGAAAAACAGGTTTTTCTTCAGTGCACACCAGGAAGAGATTAACTGCCTGCTTTGGGTAAATGAATTAGTAAAGTGCGATGGGATTTCGAAATGCTCAGCTGTTATTGACTTGTTTCACCATGTGCAATTAAATAATGTATAGGAATGTGTCTGAAATGAACCCAGGTGTATGTCACCTCGTACTCACCAACCCTGATCCCATATTTACCTTTAATTGCTCTCTGAAAGCTATTATTTTCAGCATTTCTAAACCAGCTTCTTCCTGCCCAAGGTAGCTAATTAAGGCATATCTAGATACTTGGTGCACACACAGGAGCACTGAATAATCCATGAAGATTGACTGAAGTCCATTTCTTTACATTTTTATCTTTTATTCATCAGGATTTCTTGTTTTTTTTTTTCCTCCCAAAATATTTTGCTTTTAGTGGTGGCTCTAAAATAAATAAATAAATAAATAAAAAGAATTGCAGAAAAATTTTAGTCCTTTCTGTTATTGTTATTGCTATTTATAGGTTTAATCTTTAATTTGATTCACAGTCTGGGACTAGTTAAAAACTTAACAGTTCAAAAGTCCTAACCAACACTAAGAGCTGTTAAGGTAACGTCTGAGTATTATAGGCAGTTCTGAGTAAGATGAGTTTTTTTTGCAAAGTCAGAATATTCAGGTCTGATAAATTCAAAATTTCTATGTATCTAGACCCGTGATGGCAAACCTATGGCACGTGTGCCTGAAATGGCATGCAGAGCCATGTCGCCTGGCACACCAACCGTCGCCCCAGCTCAGCTCCACCATGCATGTATGCGTGCCTCCTCCCAGCCAGCTGGTCTTCGGATCTCTGCCATGCATGCGTGGAGGAGTGGAGTGCATGTGTTGTGGCCCCGCCCTCTGAGCCTGACCCATCGGAGGAAGAAAGCTCCGAGCATGAGGAAGAGGAGTCAGCCAGGCCTCCCTCTCCAGGCCCCTCCCCTCTGGCATTGTCTCAGGTGCCGGCCGAGGGAGAGGAGATCAGTAGGGAGACAGGTGGCTCGGATCAGAGTGACGAAGAAACATCATTCCTGGACGCACGCCTCCAAAGGCGTGATAAACGATTGCAGCAGTTTAGGAGGCGTGCTAGGGATTAGAACTGAGTCACTGGACCACACCCCAGAGACTATATAATAGAGGGTGGTGGTCAGTGATCCTTGTGACGAACAAAGCAAACCTTGAATAGTCACTAAAGCCTCGTCCGGAATTGCTGAGAGAAAGATTTCTTGTTGTTGGACATTTGGACTCTTGAGTATTTAATCTTTCTGTTTCACTGTGAAAATAAAGGCACTTGGCAGGCGGTGTGTCTATCGCTGCCAAGTGGGAGATAAAGAAACTGGGTGCGTTCCAAAGTGTTTCCTTAACCCTCGGCTGGCTGTGTTTGTGTGTGTGTGGGTACGGGGACAGATCAGCATGCAGGGGGGACATGTACATGCATGCACGGGGGTGTGTGCATTCAAGGGGGTGCTCACAGTGCATTTTGGGAGTTCTTGCATGTGCACACAACCCCCCCCCCGTGCCCCATTTTGGGCCTGGAAAGACTCCTGCACCAACCTGGAAGACAAAGCAGGGCACAGAGGGGCCAGGGTGTATGCCTGAGGATGCATGCTATGCATGAGAGTGGGGCATTTTGGGGGTCTGGGCACATGCCCGTGCATTCACACACGCACAAATGAACTTTGGGCACTTGGCACCAAAAAGGTTAACCATCACTGATCTAGACTAGTGATGGCTAATCTTTTCCGGACTGAGTGCCCAAAGCGTGCGCCTGAAGCCCCAAAATACAATGCATGTGCAGCCCCCACACATGCCCCATGCATGCACATGCACCCCACACATTTTTTTTATTTTTTTATTTATATGCCGCCCTTCTCCCGAGACTCAGGGCGGCTTACAAGGCGTTAAGCAATAGCCTTCATACTTTTGTATATTTATACAAAGTCAGCTTATTGCCCCCACAAACTGTATCCTCATTTTACCTACCTTAGAAAGGATGGAAGGCTGAGTCAACCTTGAGCCTGGTGAGAATTGAACTTGCAGTAATTGCAGGCAGCTGGAAGCTAAATACTACCTTTAACAGTAGCATTAGTCTGCTGCGCCACTCAGGCTCCATGCCTGAGTGGCGTGCCCCCCCTGTATTCATGTAGACACCCACATTTGCCCCACTCCCCGCACATGCATGAATGTCCCCCTGCATGTGCCCCACCCCTAGTGCATGTACCTGCCCCCCACACATGCCCCCCATGTGCCCCACACACACACCCTGCACGTGCCCCGCACCCATGTATGCACACCCATGTATGCGCAGACAGTCGTTTGGATACTTCTCCAAGGGCTCCTATTACTATTGGGACCACCGTTGATTTCTTCCTCCGCCATCGCTCAACTTCAATTTGAGATTGCGGTATTTTGATGATGATGTTGATGATTTTGCAAAAGCCTGAATATCTTCAATTGGAAAGAAATCGCACATAGAAAACTATCGATTACACAAGCTGACAAGACACACCATCTCTGTACAGCCCTGGCTGCCCTCTGAACTATTTTCCTTGTGGCTCTATTGTGGACAAAATTAAGTTCTAGGAGATACAATGGCCTGATTCCAGCTTTGATAGCTGAATCATTTATGGATTCATTAGCTCAAACGTTTATGGATTTCTTCCTCTGCTTTGGCCACAGTGGTAATAAGATCTTTTGTTCAGAAGATGGTTAACACCTTCTGTGATTCATAAATTCTCCCCTTTTTTTCTTTCTGAACTTCCCTTGTACCAGGGAAGAAACAGTTTTAGAGTTCTTTAGATCCTTTAGCCTAGGAAGGCAAACTTAGCAGAGTTGCCAATTGTGTGTAGTTAAAAGTAGAACCAAAGTCAAAACTAAAGGAAAGGTCAGGATTATATCTTCAATAACTGAACCGGAAAGAAAAACCAACATAAACACATAATATCCAACTGGACACCCTTTTAAAGGCTGGGCAAGGCCAAGGGAAACAAAATATGTCACTCTCATCAAAACTCACATTTGTCCATTAGAATGAAGGCCAGAAGGTGGATTGAAGTATTTGCTTTGTTCCTGCAGAACTGTCCACAGCCAATTTGTCATGGCCAACTCACCACAGGACATCTTGCTGCAGTCAAAGCACTGTAGGACAATTCAACAAATGCAAAATTTAAATGAATTCCGATGGAACCCTGGACAATAATAATAAAAGAAAGAAAGCTAATTCAGAAATACAAGAGTTACTATAATTTCAATGAAAACGTGGTCACCAATGATAAAAAATACCTGAATGAAACAAATAACACAGTGTTGACTTGTCCAATGGTGAATTGTCCTGGTGTGAGTAGGCAATGATGAGACTCTCTGCAGAAGGGTAATATGTACTACTTCTTGAATGGAGCAAGAAAACTCAAGTACGGTCACCTTCCAAGTGGTTTAATGTTGGGCTGAAGAAGAGCAAAAAATTGTACTATGATGTTCATAACCCCATCCATTACTGGAAATATTTGCAAGAAGCCAAAATTATTGATTCCAAAGACTTAGCAAGGTATTTCAGGTTGGGAAATGATCAAATGTGAAACTCACCAATATGATCTGACCATGCTCAGTTAACTTGATCTGTCTGTCTGTCTGTCTGCCTGCCTGCCTGCCTGCCTGCCTGCCTGCCTGCCTGCCTGCCTGCCTATCTATCTATCTATCTATCTATCTATCTATCTATCTATCTATCTATCTATCTATCTATCTATCTACAACTCTCTACCTATCAACCAACACCTCTCTATCATCTTTCTTTCTTTCTTTCTTTCTTTCTTTCTTTCTTTCTTTCTTTCTTTCTTTCTTTCTTTCTTCCTTCCTTCCTTCCTTCCTTCCTTCCTTCCTTCCTTCCTTTCCTATCTATCTATCTACCTACCTACTACCTACCTACCTACCTACCTTTCACCTCTGGAAAAATCTTCATAAGCTAAGGCTCCTATTATTAGATTGCCACTAGATCTTTTCTAAAGCAAAATTTGAAATACACTTCAGCCTTTTTTTCCTTTCCTGTGCAGAAACATCTGGCAGCTATTAAAGGTTCTCATTGACTCAGCTGAACTTTCTTTGGAGAAATCCCTAACAAGCCATCTCATTCCTTTTCTCTCAGCTACAATTCACTGCTTTACAAGATGGCAATGAAGACCCACCCCCCTTCAACTCTCATAAAATGGCAACTCTGCACAATTTTCACCTTTCGTAACTTCACTATCGCTTGTCCGATCTCAATGAAATAATTACCTTCCCATTTCTATCAAGTGGTGTTTAACTTTTCTGTCAAAAGCACACTAAAAATTAGCAGAGAGCCAACAAAGGTTAACATTAAAACCTATTGCTATTGTTTAGACATCCTACACTAAATCTATTTGAAAAGCTACATTAAAGTATGAACATGTTTGTTTTTTTTAACCTGGAAAGAACTTCCTCTTATGATAACAGAGGAAGGTCATTTGAAGGTTTGCAAATTATTTTCCTAAATGTGTGTAGATGCCATAAAGGGAATGGCCTATTCAAAACACATAAACCTTTTTGCTGAGCGTAAAGTATTGGTCCCAACAGTGTCATCAGATTTTTTCCCCCCCATCCAAGTATGAAGACATCAAAGAATGAATTGTCCATCACATGATACAGAAATTGCATACTTTATCTCGCCATTAGAATAAAAGCTGAAGGCAGGTACAAATGGCTGGATCTTGACATGAAAAATATCAGAGTGTTGATCCCAACTTCAGCACTCCCTTAAGAATAATCGCTGAATATGGCTGAGAGAACGGAATATACATTATGCATAAATGGATGCCAAGCTGACATCTTACCATCCACCCAATAATCCTGTTTCTTCTACTGCCAATTTATTTTATTTTATTTATTTACATATTAAAGTACATATTAGTACATATTAGATTATATATATATATATATATATATATATATATATATATATATATATATATATATATATATATATATATATATATATATATATATATATATATATATATATACATAAAATGAATATAATTAAAGGGAACATTAGGACAGGAATGCTGGTGCTCTTATTCATGCCCCTTACAGACCTCTTAGGAATGGGGTGAGGTCAACAGTAGACAGTTTTAGGTTAAAGTTTTTGGGTTTGGGGGATGAGACCACAGAGTCTGGTAGTGCATTCCAGGCATTAACAACTCTGTTACTGAAGTCATATTTTCTGAGCGGTTCACTTTAAGTTTGTATCTATTGTGTGCTTGTGTATTGTTGTGGTTGAAGCTGAAGTAGTCATTGACAGGTAGGACATTGTAGCAGATGATTTTATGAGCTTGCTTAGGTCATACCGAAGGCAGCCTAGTTCTAAATTTTCTAAATCCAGAATTTCAAGTCTGGTGGCATAAGGTATTTTGTTACAAGCAAAGGAGTGGAGGATATCCCTGTCCTGTCTCCTATAACCTTCTACCTCCTCCTCCTCCTCCTCCTCCTCCTCCTCCTCCTCCTCCTCCTCCTCCTCCTCCCAAATTAATTCAGCTACTATTTCAATAAATACATATATTCAGGGGTGGGCTTCAAAAATTTTAGCAAGGGGTTTTCTGCCTGGTTGCTGGGTGGGCGTGGCCATGGTGGGCATGGCCTAATCGGCCTCCTGCACCACGGCTAGGGGGGGATTTTTGGCATCCCCAGGCTCTGGAGGCTTTCCTTGAGCCTCCGGGAGGGCAAAAATGGCCTCCCAGGACTTTCCCGAATTTCCAGTAAGCCCATTTTTCACTTTCCCTGAGCCTCCCCGCACGCCCTGCACTATATCCAAAATGGGCCGTGTTTGGGGCGGAGCCAGCCAGGAGTGGGATTTGGGGGTTCTCCGAACTGCACAGAATCTTAGCTAGAGGTTCTCTCGAACCCTTACAAACCTCCAGCAGCCCATCCCTGCATGTGTTAGATAAATGTTAAGTACCCATACCTTTTACCTTAAACTGTCTACCATGGACATTTTATGTTTTTTAAGAAGTTCCTAAGAAGGCGTGCATAAGCGCACCACTGTGTCTACCATCCCTGTCCTACTATTCCCATTTATATGTACTCATTTTATGTGTTTATGGCTATGTTTTGATTATTTATTTCCTTTTATTTGTGCCAATTTTTTTTCATGTGTCCATGTCTATGTCTATACTGTTACCTGTTTCCTTTTATTTGTTGATTATTATTATTAATAATAATAATAATAATAATAATAATAATAATAATAATAAAATAATGATGATGTCATGGGAACATAAAGTGGAAAAAGTTATAGAAAATGAGAAGGTGAAGATCTTGTGGGACTTTCAAATACAGACGGATCGTCACTTGGAACACAACATGCCAGATATCACAGTTGTCGAAAACCGAAACGTACAATTTATTGACATTGCGGTACCAGGACATGCCAGAGTCGAAGAAAAAGAACTGGAAAAAATCATGAAATATTGTGACCTGGCCATCAAAACTACACGGCTATGGATGAAACATGTACCAGTGATACCCATTGTCATCGGGGCACTTGGTACCATGTCCAAGAATTTTATAAGATACATCAACATATTGCAGCTTCCTGCAATAACACCAGTGGAACTGCAAAAAGCTGCGCTATTTGAAACATCGTACATCTTAAGAAGGTACTTGGTTGATACCTAGGACGCTGGCAGCAACCCGTATCAACCATTTGCACCAGTCAATGGTATTTGTGATGCATTTTTTAATGTTCAGTTGACTGAGTTTCATGTTTAATGAATAAATTAAGTAAGTAAGTATAATAATAATAATAATAATAATAATAATAATAATAATAATAATAATAATATTTTAATAATTATAAATAAATAAATAAATTTTATTTATTGATTTATAAATTTTTATTTATAAATAAATAAATAAATAAATAAATAAATAAATAAATAAATAAATAAATAAATATAAAAAGAAATAGTGTGTTGTCCCGATTGTAATTGGAGCCCTTGGAGCAATACCCAAAGGGCTATCCCGCTATTTAGAAATTCTAAATTTGCCGGACTTGAACATTTTGACTCTACAAAAAACTACCTTACTCGGAACAGCTTACATCCTCCAACGATACCTTAACAGTTCCTAGGTCCTTGGTTAGGACTCAAGCATCTGAGCTATTAACCAGCCTCAAAGGCTGTGAATCTCACTAAAGATTAAATAATAATAATAATAATAATAATAATAATAATAATAATAATAATAATGTATTGCTATTAGATTTGCATGCATTAACAGAAGAGGAAAAAATCTAAATACACATTGCAGGAAATAATACTTGCTTCGGTTTTATTTTTTTATCATGCTTATCAATGTATCTTTTTTATGTTTGTGCTAAAGGAACAACTTAGGAGCTGTTTTGTTTATATATATATAGGCTTCCAGTGGGAGGCCTAATCATGTGTGTGTCCATCACACACAGACACACAATTACGACTGCAGTCTCAAAGTTTCATTTAGACTCTGCATCTTCATGCCTTTCAATTCATTCCTGTGTTACTATGATAGAGTGATTAGTATTCCTGAATTGTAGGGCTTTCTCTCAGTGAAAAAATTTGAACCCTTGACTCTTTTTAGTTGCCCATACTTTTAATAACATCTTTTAGATTTAGTCTCCTCTGTAGGTTAATGGTGTAATTTATATGACTTTACATTTTCAGCAACATATTGAGCCTTTTTATTATTGATTTACACTTCTACATCCCCTAAGGAGTTTAGAGATTCTTGCTACACATTCACAAATGAAAAGAAAAAAAAAAAGAGGGGGAAACTTTTATCCTCATAATAATCTAGCAGAAATAAATTGGGTAGAACAAAACAGGAAAAAAAAAAACCCACAAGGATTTCAGCTTGAAAGTGAATTATTCCTATTATTCAAATAAAATCACCATAAACTATGATAATTGCAATATCAGATACATTGGTTTTTTTTCTATATAAGCTACACCTTGTCATTTTTTATACTGTCCCCCTAAATGCTTTTGCTGTAGAGCTAAATGCATTTGGTTTGCCTTCTCCCTCATTTGAATTTCTTTTTAATTCTAAAAATGCTTTTGAGGTCCTTTATGTTTGTGAAGTTTGGATATAAGTCTCTCTAGGAGACAAGTGCTGAAAGCAAGCTCCATCCATTTGTATGTCCCTTATGATGTCACAAAAGCATTCACAAGACAAAAAAGCTTTGGGTGCTGATGCACCCGGAGGCTCCAACTGGTGCAGAATGTGGCCACGTGGGGGATTATGGGAGCGAGGGCACGTTCCCATGTGACACCTCTCCTGCGTGAGCTGCATTGGCTTCCAGTGGTCTTCCGGATCCGCTTCAAGGTGTTGGTTACCACCTTTAAAGCACTCCATGGCATAGGACCTGGTATTTGCAGGACCGCCTTCTGCCGCCGATAGCCTCCCACCGACCAGTACGCTCCCACAGAGAGGGACTCCTCAGGGTGCCGTCAGCCAGGCAATGTCAGCTGGCGACCCCCAGGGGGAGGGCCTTCTCTGTGGCAGCTCCTGCCCTCTGGAACGATTTGCCCCCGGAGATACGAAGGATATCGGATCTCCGGGTCTTTCACCGTGCCCTGAAAACTTTTCTTTTCCATCAAGCAGGGCTGGCTTACCCACCGCCCCCCCCTTTTTTAGTCTTTTTAGCTTTTTAGCTTTTAAATTGTCAATGGGTTTTAATTCAAATTGTTTTAAATTTGGGCCAAAGTATGTAATTCTTTTAATAATTTTAAATTTTGTATTGGTATGTGTTTTAGTTCTGGCTGTGCACCGCCCTGAGTCCACTAGGAGAAGGGTGGTAAACAAATTGAAATAAATAAATAAATAAATAAATAAATAAATAAATAAATAAATAGATAGATAGATAGATGGATGGATGGATGGATGGATGGATGGATGAATAAATGAATAAATAAATAAATAAATAAATAAATAAATAAATAAATAAATAAATAAATAAATAAATAAATAAATAAATGATGGAAAGGCTGCTTCTGTCATTTTGGGATCATTCTCTGTCCATCTCTGTCTTGGGAAGGTCTTCATGAAAGGGCGTTACCTTAATTTAAGATCTGAAATATTTTGGGGGATATTAAAAGAGGCAGGATAGAATATTTCCCCGAAGGAGAAATGGAGAAAAACCTTAACAAAGGCAGAAAGCAGCCATAGGAAAGCAGCTTCAAATGAAGAAGCTTGAAGAGGCTAGCCCTGTGATGGCGAAACTATGGCACGGGTGCCCGACGTGGCATGCATAGCCATGTCACCTGGCCCGCACGGTGTCACCTGTTCCTCTTCCGGGTTTCTGGTGAGCATGCGTGCGACAATCAGCCGGCCTTTTTGCGTGTGGCAATGCCAGAAACTGGAAGAGCTGGTCTTCCATTTTCCTAGGTGAGCATGCATGGGACCCAGCTGATCATCGCGAGTGCATGTGCGCCACAAACCCGGAAGACTAGCTGGCTGGCGTGCATGCGAGCGCCAGAAGCCAGAAGTTTATTTTTGGGCGCGCACATGTGCCATTGGCAGCTCCTCTTCTGGTTTGCAGCCCAGATAAGTGCACAAAGTGCACGCACATGCGCACACTCCCTTTTCGGCACTCAGAATGCAGATTTTGTATCCGTTCAGAAAGACTGGGCCAATCTATTCATAAACAAAACACCTTCAGCCCCAGCCCCAGCTGATGGGATTAAGAATTTATATTCTCCCACCCAAATTCTAAGGAGAGGACATGACCTTTAGGATATAATAGGATTAACCCACCACTATTGAAATAATAAAAGACACAAGGCTCACTACATTGCACAACCCCCTGGAGCATCTCAATCACATAAGCCCAGAAACCTATAAAGATCCATCCACTCACTCGGCCATTTTGTCAGCCATCCCAAAAACATGCTGCTGTCACTGACATTTCTGGAAACCAAATATACAGAGAGTTTTTTTTCCAGCCAGCCAGCCTCTATTTTATTTCCAGCATCTTTCTTCTGTCTTAGAACTGGACCAGGTTTTTCTTCCTACAAGACCCTAAACCAGTTCAGACAAATGGCTGTTCGGTCTCTTCTTAAAAACCTCCAGTAATGGAGCGAGCCACAACTTCTTGCATTCAGAGTTTCTTCAGAATACTTTTGCTGGTACATTTATTTCCCCAAAGAAATATTGGCCTTGAATAGGCATGGTTGAAAACCAAACTATTTGAATTTGGTTGAATAATGCTAAAATTCAGCCCAAACTTGCTTAAACCCATGGCAATATTTTAATTTAAATACGGTGAACTTTGTGTTGGATGATGGCTTCGTTTTTGAAGAAGATAGGAGAATATTCCAGCAAGGATATAACATTCTGCTTCAATAGAAAGGTCTTTTGAGTCTTGTCACTAGCAATTTTTTATTTATTTATTTATTTATTTATTTTTTGCCAATGAATCAGAGTATGATTACTGGTTAGCTAAAGAAATTATCTGCATATTTTCTCTCTGGCAAATAACTTTCATTATCTAATGACACTGTTGGAGTCTGGCCGGAAAACATTATTTTTTCCCCCTCCCTGGACTCAATGACTGAATTCTGCCAATCATCAAGGGAAATAATCCAAACCCATTTCTATTCTTGGACTTTTCAAAAAATCTATGATTGGCTATTTGGCACACCTATTCAGGCATAATTCTCAGATGACCTGGAATTTACCACTACATTTACAAGCTGTGCTTCTTCAGAAAGGACGTGAGCTAATTGAGGTCTCTCTTTGCAAAAGTCAGACTAATTAACTCAATTGTCACCAGTGTTTTCACAGAAAGGTAAATAGCAAAAGAGCTGCTTGCTACAAAAATCATCCGAGTTGAGGCTACCAAACCTTGTGAGGCTTCTCCAGCGCACGAAGAAGGCTACAGAAACCTGTTGAATCAATAAAACTAACCAATCCTATAGGTAATAATTGCAAACTAAATCTCAGCAATGTCTGTGATAGGGAGTAAGAAGTACTACTTTGGATCCAACATTTTCCCAAAAATGTTGGATCCATTAACTTCTTAATTCTCCGACATGTAAAATGTACACTGGTCAGTGGGATTTACCTCCAAGGAAATGTTCTTGAGGTTCCCCACCTCCATCTTTTGAAATCCCAAGTTATCAGTCCAATTTCAACCTTGGTTGATGCATTCCATATATCAGTTTAGAGGGGAAGGACCATCCCTGCTGCAGTAGTCACAGTGAGTGAATTAAGTAATCTCAATGGACCTCTTTGTTTGAAAGGATGTTAGCTTTTTACTTGGACAATGATCCTCATGTGTCCTTGTTGAAGGGGTGAAGGGGTTAGACCAGGGATGGGCAAATGTGGCCCTTTTACAACCTGTGGACTTCAACTCCCAGAATTCCTGAGCTGTCTCAGGAATTCTGGGAGTTGAAGTCTACAGGTTGTAAAAGGGCCACATTTGCCCACCCCTGGGTTAGACATCACTTTTGCTTGATTGACAAAAGTTGGAAACTTCTACCCAGAGGTGGTATTTAGCCAGTTCGTACCGGTTTGCAGGAACTGGTAGTGGAGATCGCGGGTGGGCCTGCCCACCTGCCCCAGTTCTATGATGTCATAGTTATGCACATTTTTGAGGCCAGGTGCATGCGCAGAAGGCACACGAGCGAGCAAAGCGCATGTGCTGAAGGCTGGGCGCAAGTGTGGAAGAAGCGCACGCGGACAGATGGCAAAACGGTGGTAAGAATATTGGAAACCCACTGCTGCTTCTACCAACATATACATACATACATACATACATACATACATACATACATACATACATATATATATATATATATATATATATATATATATATATATATATATATGTCTTTGGTTATTCGGGTCTTCTCCCACATAAAATTGGACGTGTCTTGGCGACGTTTCGACGAAGTCTCATTCGTCATCTTCAGGCTGGTGTTCTCGGCTTCGTGCTTCCAGGAGCAATGTGAGATCGCAGCTGTCTCTTCCTTTTAACTGCTAGTGGGGGTGTGAGCTGATTGGGTGGGAACTTGGCTGTGTTCTGATTTAGTGGTGGTGTGTTCTGATTGGTTAGGGGCTTGGCTGTGCTCTGATTGGATGGGGGGTTGGTTGTGCTCTGATTGGATGGGGGTGTGTTCTGTTTGGGTGGGGGCTTGGTTGTGCTCAGCTTAGTCTGAGTTGCAGGGGGATTTGAGCTGGTGAGCTGCGTTGTTGTTGTTTGGCTTCGTGTTTGTGGCCGTGCGAGCTCTTCATGGTGGGTTAAAAGGAAGAGACAGTTAAAAGGAAGAGACAGCTGTGATCTCACATTGTTCCTGGAAGCACGAAGCCGAGAACACCAGCCGGAAGATGACGAATGAGACTTCGTCGAAACGTCGCCAAGACACTTCCAATTTTACGTGGGAGAAGACCCGAATAACCAAAGACCTACATACAAACACCCGCGAAAACCTGAGAAAATATATATATATATATATATATATATATTAATATATATATATATATATATATATATATATATATATATATATATATTCTTACTTCTTCGTAGGGTCTATGTGTGTTTTTCTTCTAGCCAGGTTTTCCCTACGTAGCCAAGGTTTTTTTTGTAGCTCCAGCTCAGTAGATGAGATTCTACTGAGCTGGAGCTACAAAAAAAACCTTGGCTACGTAGGGAAAACCTGGCTAGAAGAAAAACACACACACACACACACACACACACACACACACACACACACACTTCTTTTTAATTCATAGGTTCAAATGTTTAATACTTTTCTTGTCAGGGTTTTTTCCCATGTAGATCAAGATCTTTGTGAAGCCATAGTGGGGTGATATCTCAAATCACCACTTTCAGGCTTTATCAGACATTTTGTGTTGTCTGTTCTGAGACTTATGGGAGACTGGGATAGTACTATTTCTGTCTTATGAGACTTCTTCAGCCAGCCACACCCATATTTTATGACTCCTCCCTGTAAAGGTCAAATATTTATTTTTATTTTGTTCTTTTTAATTCATAGGTTCAAATGTGTTATACTTTTCTTGTCAGGATTTTTTCCTATGTAGCTCAAGATCTTTGTGTAGCCATAGTGGGGTGATATCTCATATATATATTAAGGTAGATCAAAATGAATGGTCTCCCCTGTGAGTTTATGAAGCTGCTTGTTATCCTGATCTATAACAAATTTGCTAACCCAACTAAACTCTGGCAGTTATAATATTGCTTTCATAAAGTATTTTTTTTTCGGTACAAAGATCACCAAAATGGACAATGAAATATAGATAGTAGGTGTTGCATCAACTATATTGTACCTTTGATCCAAAAGAAACAACATGCAATATGTGCAGCCTCATTCAATATCTGCTCCTTGAGGCTGGAAGAAGCATGTTCTGTTATGCCTACTAAATTTACTTGGACATTTTCCACAATATCTGTTTATTAAGATGTAATGCCCCCCCCCCAAATAATAATAATCCTGATCTCTCAACACTTTGTGCCTTTTAAGAGAAAAACAGAGTTGGAAGGGATCTTGGAGGTCTTCTAGTCCAACCCCCTGCTCAAGAAGGAGACCCTATACCAGTGATGGCTAACCTTTTACATCACCGCGTGCTGGCTTGTGTGCTGGAAATGGCACATGAAACCATCTCACGAGGAATCCTCAGCCCCACTGGCCTTCGCTCGTGCAGAAGCTCCGATACCCAGAAGAGTGGTGGTCTGTTGCACATATGCGAGCCAGCATTCAAACTTCCAGTTTCTGGCACGGACGCGCGCCTGACGAACAGCTGGCCATCACTCATGAGTGTGACATAAACTCGGAAGTTTGGGTGCTGGCCTGTGCATGCGTGACGGAACCCAAACTTCTGGGTTTCGCTGCTCCCATGCACTCAACGGCCAGCTGAACATGGAAGAGGGGACAGCGAGGCCGTGCATTCCTCGCAGGATGATTTCACGTGGTGTTTCTGGCACGTGTTCCATAAGTTCGCCAACACTGCCCTATACCATTCCAGACAAGTGGCAGTCCAGTCTTTTCTTAAAAGCTTCCAGTGATGTAGCACCCACCATTTCTGAAGACAAGCCATTCCACTGGTTAAAACAGTTCTCACTAAAATTTGGAAATTTTCCTTAATTCTAGATTAGTTTTCTCCTTGATGAGTTGTCATCCATTGTTTCTAGTCTTGCCTTCTGGTGCTTTGGAGTGGAAAAAAAAAAGGGATAGAAACTTTTAGATCAGTTCCTTGATAATCAGTGTTATCAAGAGTCAAAAATCAAGGTGAAGATTTCTCCTGTGCTACCTTCTCATTCTATCTTCTGCCCTACAATCCGGTAGTGTTTCCATAGTTTTCAATCTATGTGCACTCAGAGAAGACTGTGAGTGCAAAACACTAAAAGCAATTAGCATTTTGACTGGAGGGACTTTTAGATTACAGAAATAGACTGCAGTTGACAGGGGCCTATGAATAACTCCCTTTTCCAAAGAAACTTTATGAAATATTTGTTGCATCAAGAGCTGCAGTGGTTAAAATGCAGTACTGCAAGCTACTTCTGCTGACTTCTGGCTGCCTGCAATTTGGCAGTTTGATTCTCACCAGTTCAAGGTTGACTCAACCTTCCATCCTTCCGAAGTGCGTAAATGAAGACCCAGATTGTTGGGGGCAATACACTGACTCTGTAAACCGCTTAGAGAGGGCTGTAAAAGCACTGTGAAGCGGTATACAAGTCTACAGAGTGCTGTTGCTATCTTTCCAAATTTCTTAGTAACTTTCTCCCTATGAAATTCATTGGAGAATCTATTCTGGGGAAAAAAAAAAACTATGTTGCACTCCATCGCTATCACTATAGCAGGAGCCGCATCTGATGTTGGTAATGAGTTAGCATGAATTTCCATCTACCTTTCTAATATAGAGATGAAGGTGGAGATATATGGTAGTCCAAACTCAAGATTTACATCTTAAATAGCTATTTAAGTAATATTATTAGCTCTGCATATTTCACACCCTTAACAGGATGTTAAAATCCTCTGCAAATTGTAAAAAAAAAAAAAAAAAAATACTTAGCAATTTGGAGTAGTAGGGACATAAAAAATATTCCTAGGTGTTAGTATGAGTATTTATCAGAGTTACAGCAGAAGACAAAAATGATGGGAAATAATCTTAACAGTGGCATTTGCAGAACAACAGATTCATAGACCAATGCAAGTTAAATGATCCTGCCAATATTTCCCTCCTCCCACTACCATTGCTGATAGAATCCCCCCCCCTTTTTTTTTTCATCTGCAGGAATGTAATTTTTGTTATAGATATGTAAAGCTTCTGCAGTTCCATGTAACATTATAGATTGGAGCAATTATCACTTAAATTGGATTTCTTTTTTTTTTTTCAATCCATATAACCCCACTTACCTCATTTAATTGTAACACTATACGAGTTTTACCCCTTGGGATATGAAAAAAAGTAGTATTTGCAGAAATGGTGTTTGTGTCACCTTATACAGGCACCGAGAATAATCAATACCATTCATTATGTGCATACATTTTGTTCTACTGTATTTCTTGTGTTTTCTACTAGCAATTTAAAAACATCTTTTAAAAAAAGCAACCAGAGAAATGTTTGGCACCAACAGAAACTAATTTATTGATTCGATTTATTTATTTATTGGTTCGATTTATATGCCGCCCTTCTCTGGAGACTCAGGGCGGCTTACAATGCGTTAAGCAATAGCCTTCATACTTTTGTATATACCTGCTTAGTAGGGCTTTGCCCCCCCCCCAAAGCAGTGTTCTTTTTTATACAAAGTCAGCTTATTGCCCCTACTATCCAGGTCCTCATTTTACCTACCTCGGAAGGATGGAAGGCTGAGTCAACCTTGAGCCTGGTGAGATTTGAACTTGCAGTAATTGCAGGCAGCTGGTGTTACTTAATAGCACTTTAGTCTGCTGCTCCACCAAGGCTCTTTTTCATGCTTTAATTGATATGCATATTCCAAAATATAGAATAATGGCCTGGTTATTTACGGGACCGCCTGCTGCCGCAAACGGCCTCCCACCGGCCGGTACGCTCTCACAGAGAGGGGCTCCTCTGGGTGCCGTTGGCCAAACAATGTTGGCTGGCGGCCCCCAGGGGGAGAGCCTTCTCTGTGGGGGCACCTACTATCTGGAACGAGCTCCCTCCAGAGATACGGAGGATCCCGGATCTATACACCTTCTGCCGCGCTCTCAATACCTTTTTATTTCACCAGGCTGGTCTGGCCTAACCCCTCCCATTCTCTTTTTAATGTAAATTTTAATGTAAATTTTAATTTGTTCTTAACCTGGGGTTTTAAATTTGTCTTGGGCTAAATTGATTTAATTCGATTTTACTTCTGCTCTTAAACTTTTGTATTCTATGTGTTTTATCTTGTGCCTGTTCACCGCCCTGAGTCCTTTGGGAGTAGGGCGGTATATAAATCAAATAAAATGAAAATGAAATGAAATTTCATCATCAGAATAGAGATAGAAGGGAGCTTGGAGATCTTCTAGTCCAGCCCCCTGCTCAAGCAGGAGATCCTATACCATGGGTGTCAAACTCAATTTCATTGGGGGCCGCATCAGGGCTGTGGTTGACCTTGAGGGACCGGCCAGGCATGGCTGACTCTGTAGGTGACAAATGGGTGGGTGTGGCCAGCTTGACGCCATTCACTGGGTGTGGCCAACTGGATAGGGTGGCCAACTGGGTTGGGGTGGCCAGCTTGACACCACTCCCCAAACCGCTGGTGTACTTCCTCTTCACACTGGATAAACTGGGCCAAAGCTGCGTTGTGTAAACCGGGCTGAAGCTACATGGGCCGGCTCGTTATATTTCCCAGGACGGATCCGACCACATCGTGGGCCGAATCCAGCCCACGGGTCTTGAGTTTGAAACCCCTGCCCTATACCATTTTAGACAAGTTACTGTCCAGTTTCTTCTTAAAAAATCTCCAGTGATGAAGCACACACAATGTTGGAAGGCAAGCTGTTCCATTGGTTAATTGATATAAATTTTCCGATAACATTTTTAGCATCAAATTACCACACTGCTATAGGGTAAGTATGTTTAAATTTACTTCTTGTTGTTTTTTTCCTGATGCCAAGTCAAACCCAATTAATTAAGTTTTAAATCAGGTATCAAGGGGGTTAGTTTTCCTACGTTTCAAATTTTATAGAATATTTATAACTGCAGAACGTTCTTGCACAGTTTTTGAATCTCTCCTTGAGTAGTTAATATGTTTTAATATGAAAACATCTTCTTTTGTTGGAACTTAGCTTCTCCTTACAATTTCCTTCACTTTGTTTTTTTTTTTTTTTTTTGTTCAATTCAGTTAATTACCTGGAGACAGAGAGTTCTTTTCTTTTTAACCTAAATTACATAGCGTATGTATATATTTAGAAATCCCCCCCCCTTTTTTAATTAAATGTAGCTACAAACGTGCTTCCCACTTTTTTCACCATTTACATAAAAATTAAATTTGATAGAATGGGCATGGTTCCTTAATCTATTTATCACCATTCCAGATTGTGGGCTTCACTTAACAATAAATCTGGCGTTTACAACTCATTTAATCAATACGAGCAACAAATTTTCTAGGACCTTTACGATAGTTAATAGGGAGATACAAAACTCACAGTACTGGAAATAGAACTTTCTGGTGTTCTAGAGGTCTATTTGGGACCAGCCAACTTCTGGAATTCTAAAATCCTCTTTCTGCCCAAAAGATTTACTTCTATACATCTACTAAGTGATAGACCAGAAGGGGCTAAACTGACACCTTCAGAAAGGAAAAAAAAAACATTTTTTTTCCTGTCCTGAAATGGACATTTTGTTTTTTTTTAATATTTTAATATTTTTTTATTATTAACATGTAAAAAAATTAACATACATAACATACATGAATCATAATATATAATATATAACAATATACAGAATATAAACAATTAACAAGTGCTCCCCCACCCCTCGGGATCATTCCTGCTTCCAGAATCTTAAAGCTTCTTCTGGTGGTGGTATCCCCCTTCCTCCAGAAAACACATATATTAGGAACTGTTTCCAGATTCCATTGAAATCATTTACCTTCATTATGCCCCTCCTTACTTTAACATTGCAAGTCAATTTATCATTTATGGCAATATCCCATACCTCCTTATACCATTCTTCCAAATTATAAACATCTTGTATCTGGACATTTTGGATGATCAAGGTAACCAACATTCCTCGTCATGTTTTCAGCGTGCGTTTATCTAACCCATGAAAAGGTATTGGAAGCTACTAGTTCCGTGATGGTGAACCTATGGCATGTGTGCTGGAAGTGGCACGCAGAGCCATCTTTCCAGGCACGCCAGCCATCACCCATTGCTCTTCCGGGTTTCGGTCTTTGTGCACGCGGGAGCGGCAAAAACCAGAAGAGCAGCTTCCTGGCACACATGCACACATCAGGAAGTTGAGCTTCTGGTATCTGGCACACACCTGCGTGCCAGCCAGCTGGTCTTCATGTACGCACACATGCCAAAAACTGGAACACCAGGTGACCGGAATGCATGAGCACACCAGAAACTGGAAGCTCAGCTTCCCGGTGTGTGCATGCGCGCCAGGGAACTGCTCTTCCGGTTTTTTGGAACTCCCCCGTGTGTGCATGTTCCCGTTTCAGCACTTGGTGCCGAAAAGTTTTGACAATACTGTACTAGTTGTTCTATATCCTTTTTCCTTGGGTCATTTCTGATTTCCATTGCAAGATCATACTACCTACAGGTAGTCCTCAAATTACAACCATTCATTTAGCGGTCAGAACGGTTACAATGACCCTGAAAAAAGGGACTTATGGCCGTTTTCATACTTACGACCGTTGCAGCATTCCCATGATCATGTGATTTACATTTGGATGCTTGACAACCGACTCACATTTATAACAGTTGTAGCATCCCTTTTGCAACATTCTGACAAGCAAAGTCAAGTAGATTGACTTAGCAACCATGTAAATAATTTAACAATTGATTCACTTAACACATGGAGCGAGAAAAGTCATAAAACAGGCCAAAACTCATTTAACGAATAAATGTTTCACAAAATAAATTTTGGGCTCAAGTTGAGAACTATCTGTATTTGCAGCAACACAATGACAATAACATACTGAAATATCTCGGGGAGGGGGGGACCATTGGTGTTGTCATCCCCAGCAATCCAGTGGAGGGATATTTGTGATGGTCCATACATGGCTTATATCGCCCGAAAATAAGACCCGGTCTTATTTTGATTTGGGCCCCAAAATAAGCACTGGGGCTTATTTTTGGGTAAACACAATTTCAGGATGATCAGACCAGCGCCCTGCCCCTCCAGCAAACACACAAGAGCCAGCAAGCGCAAGGGGACCAATGGTATACAGCAGCAGCTGCAGCGCACCAGTCCCTTGGTCGGCACACTGTAGGGCTGTGCATAGCAGAAGGCACGGAGCAGAAGGCAGGCAACCCTGATGCACCCTGCAGGCTGCAGACAAGCCAAGAGACAAAAAGATGACCCTCCTGCAGCTGCCGCCATGCCAGCTCACAGCCGCTCGGCTTTCCCATGGCCTGCATGGCACATCCAGATTGCCTGCTTCCCCCACTTCTGCTTCCTTCTGCTGCTTGCACAGGTACTCAACTCACCTATTCCTCATGGGCTGCAGCTGCTGCCAGACACTGATGGCCTGTGCATGCTTGCTGCCTCCTATGGTGGTCACGCCCACCCCTTCACCAGGGCTTATTTTTGGGGTAGGACTTATATTAGGCACACACTTAAAAAACCAGTCTGGGGCTTATTTTCAGGGTAGGTCATCTTTTCGGGGGAACATGGTATCTATGTTGAACATTAATACATCAAACAGGCTTGTGTGTGAATTGCAGGAGAATTTTTCAAATGTGTTGGAATAGATTCCTAAAAGGTAGACCTTGCTCTTGTGGAAAAATGGTAGGAAGAAATTTAGAAAGGTAAAGGTAAAGGTTCCCCTTGCACATATTTGCTGGTCATTCCCAACTCTAGGGGGCGGTGCTCATCTCCATTTCAAAGCCGAAGAGCCAGCGCTGTCCAAAGACGTCTCCGTGGTCATGTGGCTGGCATGACTATATGCCAAAGGTGCACGGAACACTGTTACCTTTCCACCAAAGGTGGTCCCTATTTTTCTATTTGCATTTTTTTATGTGCTTTCGAACTGCTAGGTTGGCAGAAGCTGGGACAAATAACGGGAGTTCACCCTGTTATGCGGCACTAGGTATTCGAACCGCTGAACTACCGACCTTTCAATCAACAAGTTTAGCATCTTAGCCACTGAGCCACTGCGTCCCTGAAATAAGATTGCTGCACACCAAAAAAATAGCAAATCTCCTTGAGAAGAGAGTGTCAGCAGGAAAAAATTAATTAATAGATCACATCACTAAGAAGCCTGATAATTACCTGTTTAAACAGTGAAGGTTATTTACCCCAAATCTCTTCCTATTACAGTACTTATAAAAACTGTGGAAGTTTAAAACTGTGGTTATTGTTTAAAAGTTAGAAAGTATAAAAGCATCCATTTGTTGAGCACTGCTATAACTTAGTAGTAAAGAAGAGGGACAATTGCATCATTTACATTTGACAAAACAAGCAAATAAAATATTGAAGTTTTCAATGCGGGAAAAATGTCAGCTCCCTTGTTTCCTTCCTCTGGTATGTGAAGTAATAAATCTAAATAGGTTATATCCAGTGGTTGGGGGATTTACTTTAAAGGAAATAATACCACTTGTAAACTTCAGATCATGTTTTTAAATTGGTCTATACCCATGATGGCGAACCTATGGCATCAGGGGTGGGTTCTAAAATTTTTTACTACCAGTTCTGTGGGTGTGGCTTATTTTGTGGGCATGGTTTGATGGTCATGTGACAATTCCTTAGGATTTAGCAGAGATACTGGTCTACCAGGCTTTTAACTGCTTGCAGGGCTATACCTGTTGTGATCCCGACTCCCGAGCCTGTCCTACAAGAGGAGGAGGACTCAGAAGGTGATGGGGAGGAAGTGACAAGGCCTCCCTCTCCAGGACCCTCCTTTCTGGCAATGCCTCAGGTTCCATCCGAAGACCAGGAGGAACAGCCTGGAATGTGCCAGGAGGAAGGCATATCAGAGCACCAATTGATAGGGAGTGAGGATGATGAATCCTGGCTTGATCCCAGGCAGCTTCGGAGGGAGAAGCATGTGCAGCAATGTAAAATGCGTGGGAGGGCCAGAGATTGAGCTGAGTCACAGAGCCACACCCCACCAGGAATAAAAGTGGGTGGGATTGCTCTTCAGGCTTTGTAACGGACAAAGTTAAACCCTGAAAGTCACATCGTGATCTCTGAAATTTGGCTTGGATATATTTTGGACTGAACATTGACTAAACTCTTCTCTCATGGATAATTTGTTGCTCCTGGAACGGACTGAAGATAAGTCCTCTTCTGCTTTATGGGACTGAAAATGGTCTTGGTAGGCATTCAGCAGTTTGCTGCCAAAACCTTGGTCTGCCAGGATTTCTAATCTGTTTACCTAATAAAATATTGGCAGGCGAGGCGTGCTTGGTATTACGTTTGCCTGTGTGAGGAAGGGGGACAGAACAGTACCGGTCTACCTGTTTGTTCTTGGAGTGTTCCGGTCTACCCATTTGTTTTTGGAGGCACCGGTCTACCCATTTGTTTTTTGAGCGCACTGGTCTACCACCACACTGCCTTTTAACACTGATCAGCTGTAAGGCGGCCCTTTGAAGCCCCATGGCAAGAGTTGAAACTGTTTTTTGCCTTCTAGCCAATCAGCTTGGGACTTGGGAGGCAGCAAATAGATTGCGGGTGAGGCCAAATAAAAGGTAAGAATAATGCAGGGGGAGGGCTGGAGGGCCCAGCTCCTGAACAAAGAGAACCGGTTCGGTGATGTCATATTGTCACCACTACCGGCTTGGCCGAACCGGGCCGAACCAGGCCGAACCGGGAGGAACCCACCACTGTATGGCATGCGTGCCAGAGGTAGCATGCAGAGTCCTCTCTGTGGGCACGCACACTGTCACCAGCTGCTCTTCTGGTTTCCAGTGCGCGCATGCCAAGCGGCAGAAACCTGAAGACCAGCTGGCCAGTCTGCATGCACATACCGGCCACCTGGTCTTTGGGTTTCCGGTGTGTGCATGCATGCCGGACAGTTAATCTTTCCGTGCGCCAGAGCACCGGAAACCCAAAGACCTGGTGGCCGGTGCACGCATGGGCACCGCCCAGCTGATCTTCAGTTTTTGGCGTTCTGCCAAAAACACATGCATGTGTTCCAGTTTGGGCACTCAGTGCCAAAAAGTTTCACCATCACTGGTCTATACAGATCATTGATTAGCCCTATCTGTCTTCCACCTTTTTCAATCCTCTCCTCCATTCCCCCACCATTCCTGGAAGAAAATAGGACACACCATAGAAAAATACAGTGCCTTCCATAGAAAATAATGTTGGTGTATATGTGCAATAGGGATTTCTATTACGGTAAAATTAGAATTGTATTCAACCAAACACTGCCTTACATTGGCATAAAAACTGCTCATATATATATATATATATATATATATATATATATATATATATATATATATATATATATATATAGAGAGAGAGAGAGAGAGAGAGAGAGAGAGAGAGAGAGAGAGAGAGAGAGAGAGAGAGAGAGAGAGAGAACCAACCTATAATTCTCTCCATTGATTCAGAAAGGAAAGCTTTTGGAAAGCGATTTGGTCAAACAAATAAGTGCCATAAAATGTGCATTCATAATTGAATATCTAATTTCCGTTTCTTAAAATATATGAAGTGGAGCTAACGCTAAATCAAAAGATTTATAGATTTTTTTTTATAAAAAACATCTTGTGAGAAGCAGGTACAGCCTACAAATTTCAGTGTTTCAGTCTATTTGTTCCATTTATCCCACAAACGACCACAGAAATCAATGAAAAGCTATACAGACTACTATTTGGCAAGTTTCCAGTATCTGGTTAAAAAGAGAGATTTTTTATTTTTTATTTTTTTTATTTTTATTTTTTTTGTGAAGGGCTGCCTTGTAGCACTTGTAGCTGATCAGATCTGTTATTATCCAAGTAGTGAAGCGTTTGCCAACACCAACTTCTGTCTTTTATAACATGATTCATGACCTGGAAAAGAACAAAACTATTGCCATTCTGGGCACTATCAGTCTGTGTTGTAAAAATCCCATCTTGAAGTTTCTCCTTTCAGCAGAGAATTCTAACAAACTGTTCCCAGATCACAAGACTTCAGAACGATTTGGAAGTGACCCTTGACCTCTCTTGAAAATAACAAATATTAATCAAACCTGCAAAGCAGAACTTGTCCAACAACAAATATATAAAATGTTGGTTGCCAAATTGAATCAATTTTTTGAATTTGATATGAACTGCCCGACTGAAAGAATTTTATGTTTCACAAAAGGGGTTTGATTTGATTTTCTTATCCAAGTCAGGTTTGAATTGACAATTTCAACCTGAATTGAATTGATTTAAGTCAAATCGGAACCCGCTAAAGGGTTCTTGAGTGTTGATGCCAGCTCTAAATAGCCTCATGGGTAGTTCTGCCTGCATTATCTGAGAATGAACACACGCACACATATGTGTGTGCATGTATGCCCAAGAGTTTTATTGGAATCGTCTTGCTTTGATTAGCATCCTATTTCATTTCACTTCATTAAACCTTCATTCTTTTGAGCAATGCAGGGGTGAAATCCGGCAGGTTCTGACAGGTTCTGGAGTCTAATTTCTCCACACCTCTTCAGATCTGTATGGCCTTGAAAACTAAGCTGGACCAGGTTAATACTTGAATCATCATCTTCTTTGTACGACCACATAATCCCTTGCAGGGTGGAATCTGGGCAACTGAAAGTAGCTGAATCAGGGGTGAAATCCGGCAGGTTCTGATAGGTTCTGGAGAACCAGTAGCGGAAATTTTGAGCAGTTCAGAGAACCAGTAGCAGAAATTTTGAGTAGTTTGGAGAACCGGCAAATACCACCTCTGTCTGGCCCCAGAGTGGGGTGGGAATGGAGATTTTGTAATATTCTTTCTTCAGGAGTGGAGAGGGAATTGGGATTTTGCAGTATACTTCCCCTGGAGTGGGGTGGGAATGGAGATTTTGAGGTATCCTTCCCCTGCCATACCCACCAAGCCATGCCCACCAAGCCACGCCCACAGAACCGATAGTAAAAAAAAATGGATTTCACCACTGGAGCAATGTGGTGATTAGGTACATCACCTCAAGATGTGGATGAGATGGATAAAATGTTTCTCCCATCCCTCTCTCACTAGCAGGCATCTTTTTATATCATTCTTATAATAAGCTGTATATGTTCACATCTCTAGAAAATCCAGATCTCAAGGTTCCACATAAATTCCATAAAAAAATTAGTAGAATTATATCTGAATTATTTCAGAATTTGCTTGTGGAAGAAATGAGTTTACTCCTGAGAGGTAGAAGACATTTCCAACCAAAAGAAACTAGTAAGGAAAATCTGTATAAATAGCAGAAAAAAATGAAATACATTGAAATACCTAGAATTGCTTTATTTTGTCTGAGTTTGAACATTATGCTAAACTACAGTTGATTGAATAAACCAGAATAAATTAGTTCACTCGTCATCAGTTAGATGCCAGTTAGATGCCATTGAGTAGTCAACACAAGCCATCTGTTCATCTCCCTTGCCCATTATGTTCTCATTATGTTCTCATTATGTTCTTCTATTTCCCTGCTGAAAACATATTTATTTGCCTCCCATAATCCATTCTTACCATATGCCCAAAACAGTGGTGGGATTAAAATAATTTAACAACCGGTTCTCTGCCCTAATGACTGGCTGGGTGGGCATGACCATGGTGGACGTGGCCAGGGGATGTAATAGGCAGCACTTGGCCTCCTGCACCCCCCTGGGTGCAAAAACGGGCCTTGGGGGGATACACCACCCCACCCCCCATTTTAGGCCTAGCAGGCCTCCCTGCAGCCTCATGGGAGTAAAAATGGACCATGGGAGGGCCGCGCCACACCCCCTGTGCCGCGTTTTGTGCCTGGTATGCCTCTCTGCAGCCTTCTGGGAACAAAAACTGGCCATGGGGAGCTGCACCACCCACCCGTGTCCTATTTTGGGCCTAGGAGGCCTCCCTGAAGCCTCCTGAGAGTGAAAACGGGCCATAGGGTGGCACACCACACACACCGCACCCTGTTTTGGGCCTTGTAGGCGTCCCTGCACTTACCTGGGAGCCAAAATGGCATGCGTGGGGACTCCTGGAAGGAGTGGGATAGGGAGGGGAGGGACCAGCCAGCAATTTAACTACTGGTTCACCCGAACCGGCTCAAACTAGCTGAATCCCACCACTGGCCCAAGATGCATTCCTACTTGCTTGTTTATTAAAGCTTCAAGGAGATAATAAACCTTTATTTCATCAAAGTCCAACCTGCATGTTCTGGAACTCCATGGGACTCTTAGCAACCATCTCCAAACACATAATTAAAAGATGACATTTCCCCCCCCCTCTCTCTCTCCTATTCTTTCTCAATGTCCATCTTTCATAGTCATGTGTTTCCATTAAAATGCTTTAATGACTCTGATCCTTATTGTGATAGGAATATCCTTCACGACCTTGTCTAAGAAAGTCATTGCTTTCCTTTCTAAGATTAATCTCCTATTTACTTCTCAAACAGACTGTCCATCTTTATTTATCTTTATCTATCCTGCAGCCCAAGGAAACAAAAATAACTCCACCTTCACTTCTTTGCTGTCATACATCATAGTGTAGTATAAATCATGGTTAACGCATGTTTAGGTTCATGCATCACACTTAACAATTGCAAGGAGCCTTTTGCAATCGAAAGGGGAAAAAATCCTCTATCTTTTTAAGGATCAAATGGGTCACAGCACAATAAGATCGCTCTCTCCCTTTGTTTCCAAGGTTGAACTTTCACTATGTGACTTTTTAGAGTTCCAGAGCTCCTGGATGATTTGCAGCCTAAATACACATAAACTCATGGACTAGAATCTTAGCAGCCATAATGTGGCTTAAGGTGTTATATAAGCCCAGGTAAAAAGTCACACTCATGAACACCCAAAGATGATGCAGTTTCAATTTGGAAATGGACAGCAAATCTAGGAGGTCAGAATCAGAGGTGGTATTCAGCCGGTTCGTACCAGTTCGGGCGAACCGGTAGTGGAGATTGAGGATGGGCCTGCCCATCCACCGCAGCTCTATGTCGTCCTATTTAGGGATGTTTTTGAGGCCGGGCACATGCACAGAAGGCACACAAGTGAGCAAAGCAAATGTGTGGAAGGAGTGTGCATGCACAAAGTGAGTGTACACACGCACAGCAAACCGGTGGTAAGTATATTGGAAACCCACTGCTGGTCAGAATGCAAAAGGTTTTGTACAGGAGTGGTAAATTTGCTCTTTACTAGAACCCTAACCTTTATATTTTCTGTGAGAATTTAAATTTACATTATTGAAAATATGGAATCCATAAAAGAACTACGCCACCTTCGGTATGACCTAAGCATAGCTCATAAAATCATCTGCCACAATGTCCTACCTGTCAATGACTACTTCAGCTTCAACCACAACAATACACGAGCACACAATAGATACAAACTTAAGGTAAACCAAACTCGATTGCAGAAAATATGACGTCAGTAACAGAGTTGTTAATGCCTGGAATGCATTAACTCTGTAGTTTCATCCCAAAACCCCCAAAACTTTAACCTTAGACTGTCTACTGCTGACCTCACCCCATTCCTAAGAGGTCTGTAAGAGGTGTGCATAAGAGCACCAGCGTGCCTACCATCCCTGTCCTAATGTCCCCTTTAATTCTATTCATTTTATGTATTCAATTCATGCTTATACTTATATATATTATCTAATATGTACTCGACAAAATAAATAAAATAAAAATAAAACAATACAATGCTATGACATTGCAAAGGCAGATGACAAACCAACTGTCCCACTGAGACAAAGCTTTCTTTCAATCATAGAGTTGAAAGGTACCTTAGATGACATCTAATCCAACCTCCTGCTTGCAATGGTCTTCAATATAGCATCTTTGACAGGTGCCCACTCAGCCTCTGCTTGAAGCCCTTTGTATGGGCCCACAAAGTTCACCCAGCCAGCTGAGAGTTCAAACTCCCTTTTAATGCGCCAACTTTCCCCCAAACGCTCCCATGTTATGCCAGTCCCAGAGCAAAGCATTCATACACACACACAGCAGCCTCTGGTTGTGAGTAGTCCAGCAAAACGCTGTTAGCCCAAAGGCTTCAAAGCAAGAAGTCCAGCGAGGCAAAGGGACAAGGCAATGAGTCCACAAAGAAATGAATAAGGCAATGAGTCAACGAAGCAAGGAAGAAGGCAAGCAGTCCTGCAAATGCCAGACATCAGCAACGACACACAAAACTTCACAAATTCAGTGTTTGTTCCCAACAAATGCCCCTCCCCACGGCATCTCCTTAAGTCTCAGTCCCTAGGTGTTCCTTGTGAAGAGGGGCAGGGCACTCTCCTCCCAAGTCATTGGATCAGCCTGCACTGTTCCTGTCTCCTCTCCATTCTCCATGCTTGGGGATCAGGAGGGGGGTGGTCCTTGCTCATTGCCTGAAATTTGTCACTCCTCATTTCCACTGCCTGCCCTTTCTCAGTCATCCTGCCCCCATTCTCCCTGCTGGCAAGCCATCCCAAGCCTGAAAGGCCAGGGCTGCCTCATCCTGCTCCTCCCCTGCATTCCTCCAAAGCCAACAAGGCTGCCTCCTTGATGTCCATCCACCCCAGCTCCAGTTCGTCCTCCTCTGTGGATTCAGGCTCGGATGGGGGCATGACACTCTTAGCAAAGGAAAAGTCTTCACTTTATGGGACAACTTGGTCCATTTCCTCACAGGCCATGCAGAAAGTTTCTCGATTTTCATCCTGTGTTTTTAATCCCTTGGCTCTACTTATGCCTTCTGGAGAAAAAAAAAAAAAGAATATGTCAAATCTTAAATGACCAGTGAATTAATTTAGCAACTCGGTCATGTCTGACTTTGTAAGCCGCTTAGAGAGGGCTGTAAAAAGCACTGTGAAGCGGTATATAAGTCTAAGTGCTATTGCTATATAGGTGCCCATAAGAACAAAATATATTGTCAAATTTTCCCTTCATGTAGCACATTTAGATTGAAAGAAGATCCTCCACCTGAATTACAGGTAGTTCTGGACTTTGTTTAATGACCATTTGTTTAGTGACCATTTGAAGTTACAACAGCATTGAAAAAAGTGACATATGACCATATTTTCACACTTAACTACCAGTGATGGCTAAACTTTTCTGGACCGAGTGCTCAAAGCATACACCCAACCCCCAAAATGCAATGCATGTGTGGCCCCCGTGGATGCACATGCACCTCCACACATGCCCCCCATACACGCAAGCATGCACCCCCACATGCACCCCACCCCCAGTGCATGTGTCTGCCCCTACACGTGTTCCCCCCATGTGCATGGACACACACACACCCCACACGTACCCCACACCCATGCATGCGCACACCCCCAGCAGAGACCCGAAGACCAGCTGGGTGATGGGAGGTGCGCGCACATGCGTGGCAGAGCTGAACTTGGACGACGGCTCATGTGCCATGAGAGAGGATGCTGCGTGCCACCTCCGGCACATGTGCCATCGGTTCGCCATCACGGCTTACTACCATTGCAGTATCCCTATTGTCATGTGACATAAATTCAGACACTTGGCCACTGACTCATATTTATGACTGTTGCAATGTCCCGGGGTTCATGTGATCCCCTTTTGCTACCTTCAGGGTAGCAAAGTCAATGGGGAAGCCAGATTCACTTAACAAACATGTTACTAACTTAACAACTGCAGTATTCAATGTGTCAAGAAAGGTCGTTTCAAAATTTAGGGGCAAAACTCACTGAACAAATGTCTCACTTAGCAACAGAAACGTTGGGGCTCAATTGTGGTCCTAAGTCGAGGAGTACCTGTATGCTATTGGCCATTTGAGCCTTGTTCAGAGGAGCAGAGATTTTACTGCTGATATCAACCAATTTCCAACATGCCATTCAAAACAGAGAGACAGTCAGAATGCAAAGAAAAAGTGTTTTGGGGAAAAATAGACTAAATTAATAGAAAGGGAAGAAATACTCTGTGACCTTTTGTCAGTAGATTAAGCCAACATTTGATCTCCACTTCCCACCAAAATAATAATAATAATAATAATAATAATAATAATAATAATAATAATAATAATAATAATAAAAACCTTTCTTACTGTAATGGCCACTCAAGGAAGCACAGTTGGCCTGATGGATCAGCAGGGGATAGAAAAGGTAGAAAAAGCATTTCTGTTCAGCGTTTGCAACCTGCCATAAAGAAAAACTAATTGACCAGCAGAGACTTTTTGAATCCAATTAGTAGCTATTAGTAGTGCCATCACAGATAAAATGAATGCCAATGTGTTAATTATAACATAGGAACTTTATAAGTGCAAATAATTAAAAAATATTGTTGGCGCCGGATCTTGATCCGTTCACCGCATTTTTACTCATTTCTTTGTGTTATTTTTTTTTTTATTTTTTTTTCTCTCCCTACTGAAGAACAGATTGCTGGAGACAAATACACCCAAGATGGGAACAGATTAAGAATGTTGGAGAAGAACTTAGTTTCCCCATGTGAAACGAAATGCAGTAAAAATGAAAAAGCCGAAAGCTTTTTGGATATTATTTCAATTAAAAGGTAAAGGATAGTCACTCTGAAGATAGTAATAGCAATGGCACTTAGACTTATATACCGCTTTACAGTGCTTTACAGCTTTCTTTAAGCGATTTACAGAGCCAGCCTATTGCCCACAACAATCTGGGTCCTCACTTTACCCACCTCGGAAGGATGGAAGGCTGAGTCAACCTTGAGCTTCTCAGAATCGAACTGCTGGGAGTGCACAGAATTTGCCTGCAATACTGCATTCTAACCATTGCACACCATGGAAGGGAGGGAGGGAGGGAGGGAGGGAGGGGAGGGAGGGAGGAAGGAAGATAGGTAGGTGTCGAGACTCACCGCAGCTCGACACAGCAGGGCTTAGGAAAGCGTTCTATCAGAGACCCCAGATGCCATCTACTGGACACCCTGACTGTTATGTGCCGCTATGCATGAATCTTGCAGGGATCGGGAGGGTGGATGGGGGGTGGTGGAGCACACGACGGTGGTGGTGGGTGATGGTGCTGGGATAGGCGGTCAGGCACGCTGTGGTTGGGTGCAGCATCTCCACGCTGGGACCCCACCGCCATGCCATTATGAAGGACACTGACATCATGAGCCACATAGCAGCGGAAATGCGAACCCCAGAAATGAAGCCGATTGGCGGGTGGGCTGCTGCGGGCTATTTAAAAAGTGCTGGGAGGCGGCAGCTCCCAGCGCCGACTTTGTGTTACTTACATTAAACCCGGTATTGTCTACAGCAGATCTGGAGCGGGAATAAACCATATTTCGTCATTGGAGCACTTTGGCTGAAGTGTACTTATTCAGCACACCCAGGTTTGTTGAGCAAGCTGAGAGAAAGTCAGTGCTGCTTCTTTTCCTTTCTTGTTGACTGACTGTGAGCCAAAAAGGAAGAAAGGAAGGAAGGAAGGAAGGAAGGAAGGAAGGAAGGAAGGAAGGAAGGAAGGAAGGAAGGAAGAAGGAGGGAGGGAGGGAGGGAGGGAGAAAAGGAATAGCAATAGCACTTAGACTTATATACCACTTCACAGTTCTTTCCAGCCCTTTTTAAGTGGTTTACAGAGTCAGCCTTTTGCCCCCAACAATCTGGGTCCTCATTTTACCCACCTTGGAAGGATGGAAGGCTGAGTCAACCTTGAGCCTGATGAGATTTGAACTGCCGAATTGCAGGCAGCCAGCAGTCAGCAGAAATAGCCTGCAGTACTGCACTCTAACTACCGTGCCACCGTGGTGCAAGATGATTAATTTAAGACTAAAAAGAAAGATTACTCCTTCTCAAGTCTAGCCTGGAATAGGACAAGGCGGTCCAACTGCGAACCTTTATATGAGGCAGGGGCACAAAGTTGGCAGATGTCTTATTTTGTCCAAGAAGCGTAAGACAAGATTTGGAGAAGGTGGTTGGGAAGATCCAGTAGTCACCAACTCCAACCATGATTCCACAATGGAATAGAGAATGTGCTACACCATGAGGTGTAATGCACAAGGACTTCCTTTCTCATGATTTTCATGGGTCATTCCACCATTTCAGTGTTAGTCCTGTAACATGGATGAAATAGCCCCAGTGGGGTTGGACTAGAATATTAGATTTTCAAATATTAGATCTTCCAAATCTATTATTCTATGTTTAAACTTCAGGTGGAAAAGACTAAAGCCTTGTTTTCTTTCTAATTTCAGAAGACAGGACTCAGAATTACATTAGGAAAAGAGATTGCAAAAAAATATCGGGGAAAAAAAACATTCCCATAGTGAATGTCCTAAATAGAGCAACAAAAATCATTAGGGGACTGGAGGCTGAAACATACAGGGAACAGTTGCTGGAACTGGATATGTCTAGTTTTATGAAAAGAAGGACTAGGCGGTGACATGATAGCAGTGTTCTGATATCTCAGGGGTTGCCACAAAGAAGAGGGAGTCAAGCTATTCTCCAGAGCACCTGAGGGCAGGACAAGAAGCAATGGGTGGAAACTAATCAAGGAGAGAAGCAACCTAGAACCAAGGAGAAATTTCCTAACAGTTAGAACAATTAATCAGTGGAACAACTTGCCTCCAGAAGTTGTGAATGCTCCAACACTGGAAGTTTTTAAGAGGAGATTGGATAACCATTTGTTTGAAGTTGTGTAGGGTTTCCTACTTAAGCAAAGGGTTGGACTAGAAGACCTCCAAGGTCCCTTCCAACTCTGTTATTCTATTCTATTCTATTCTATTCTATTCTATTCTATTCTATTCTATTCTATTCTATTCTATTCTATTCTATTCTATTCTATTCTAATGTCAATGAACCATACCTTTTTCTTTTCAACTATTGTTATGTCAGGTGTGTTGTGGACCAAGTGCCTGTCAGTCTGAATCCTAAAGTCCCACAAGATCTTGAGTTTCTCATTCTCTAAAACTTTCTCAACCTGATGGTTTTTCCTGTACTCAAATCCAAACTTCTGGCACAATTTCCAGTGAATGATCTTAGCAACACGGTCATGGTGTTGTAGGTAGTCAGTTTGTGATGATGATGATGATGATGATGATGATGATGATGATGATTTTTCCAGTTTTCCTGGAAGAGGGTTGGCTTGTGGTTAGCAGAGATGAAGAAGAATTATGTGATTCAGTCCAAAGACTGACTTCATCACCCTCAATCTTAAATTTTATATTGGGCCAAAACTTGTTTAATTCTTTTAAAATTAATCTTAAATTTTGCATTGATGTTTTTATTCTTGGCTGTTCACTGCCCTGAGTCCAGTAGGAGAAGGGCGGTATAAAAATCTAATAAAATAAATAAAATAAATAAAATCTTTATCCTAAAATCCCCATGGTTTATATAAAAGAAAAGTACTTTTTCTGGACTTCAAATAGACCATTGTTCTGATGATCATTTCCACTCCCTCTTGTGAAGAGTGTTAAAAAGAAACTCCACACTCCTGGAAATGCTAATATGTTGTTTGCAAGCAACCAGTTTAGCAAGAAGCAAAGTGTTGTTGGACAATTAACATTCCCAGATACTCTTTAAGAAGTAAGTCAAGATGCATTCCGAGATGAAATATTTTATTAAACATTTCTAAGAGCTTTTTGTTACAAACATTTGGGGGGTGGGGAGGAACTGTTATAACTGTTCCTTCCCTTCTCCTGCTAGAAACAGGGTAAAACTAGACAAAGAGCTGGCAGAGCAGAGTCGGGTTTCCTGGAGATCTTTGAATGAATTTCCACAGAGCAACAAGAGTTCCTGACTTCCAACAATTAAAAAAAAAAAAAAACACTTGCAAAATGCTATTTCTCTTTTCTTAATTAGCCAAGGAAGCTTCAAGAGAGAAAGCAAGCAAGAAAGCTCAGAGAAAAGCTGTCGACTTGAGTGAGAAAGAACTTGCTGGAGAATGAAAATCAGCCTCTACCTTTTTCTGTGCCAGTTCTGGCAGAACTCACAGAAGAGATTATTATAATGGAAAGAAAGGCTTTATACGTGCATGAGAGAGAGAGAGAGAGAGAGAGAGAGAGAGAGAGAGAGAGAGAGAGAGAGAGAGAGAGAGAGAGAGAGAGAGAGAGAGAGAGAGAGAGAGAGAAAGCTTTCTGGCGTGAGAATTGGTGCTACAAGCACACAAGCAGCTCCTCTTATTCAAGTGTGATTTTTCTCTTAAATTAGATGTAATATCTAGTAGCTAGATTTGCCAGCTAGCACAGGGAGCTCTTTTGTTAAAGAAAGAAAAAGGAATCATAGGTTAGCAAAATGCTTTTGGCACAACGCCAACTCACGCAAGGGGAAGAGGGCACTAGACAGGAAAGGCACAACCACAACAATTAAATATTGTAAAAGTGCTTTAGAACATCACCAGTAGTAGTTAGCTATCACAATGGCTCATGAATGAAGATGGAGCCAATATAATATAATATAATATAATATAATATAATATAATATAATATAATATAATATAATATAATAATATAATATAATATAATATAATATAATATAATATAATATAATATAATATAATATAATATAATATAATATAATATAATATAATATAATATAATAATACAATACAATACAATACAATACTATACTATACTATACTATACTATACTATACTATACTATACTATACTAATATATATATATATATATATATATATATATATATATATATGTATGTATGTATGTATGTATGTATGTATGTATGTCTGTCTGTCTGTCTGTCTGTCTGTCTGTCTTTGGTTATTTGGGTTTTCTCCCGTGTAAAATTGGAAGTGTCTTGGCGATGTTTCGACAAAGTCTCATTTGTCATCTTCAGGCTGGTGTTTTCGGCTTCGTGCTTCTAGGAACAATGTGTGATCGCAGCTGTTTCTTCCTTTTAACTGCCAGTGGGGGTGTGAACTGATTGGGTGGGAGCTTGGCTGTGTTCTGATTGGGTGGAGGTGTGTTCTGATAGGCTGGGGGTTTGGCTGTGCTCTGATTGGATGGGGGGTTTGCTGTGCTCTGATTGGATGAGGGTGTGTTCTGTTTAGGTGGGGGCTTGGTTGTGCTCATGTTAGTCTGAGTTGCAGGGGGATTTCGCTGGTGAGCTCCGTTGCTGTTGTTTGGCTTCGCGTTCGTGGTCATGCCACATCTTCATGGTGGGTGTCAGTTTGCTTCATGTATGGATTGGAGGGGTTTAAAGTGGCTAATGATGCAGCTGTGGTCTGGCTTCTGGTTTGTGGTCATGCCTCATCGGTGTGGGTTTGCTTTTTGCGTGGATGTGTGGTGATGACATCCTGTGTGGTTTTCGTGAGTGTGGGTCTGGTGTCATTCTTTGTGTTAGGGACTCGTTTGTCAATGAGGGTGGGTTTCCAAATGGCTGGTAGGTGGGAGGTATCATCTCGTTTATTCATGCTGTGAATAGTATATAGATCTATACTAGTCTCCTTTTATTTATCAGCAAATATACATTTATATATATATAAATGTATAAATATAAATATAAATATATATACATGTATGTACTGTATGTATATCTCAGAGATACATTATTATAATGGTGTGCCTTTTTCTAGAAAAGTGAACTCAGAGGAATTATATAAGGAGGTTAGACTTAAGACTTAGTTTATAAGAGGAAAAAAACAGATTTTTTGTGGGGGGGGGGCATGGAGAGATGTCTTCCATTTTCTTTTCCCAGTAATTTTGGAATTTTATTGTGTTTTATCGTGTTTTATTCTGTGCCTGTTCACCGCCCTGAGTCCTTCAGGAGTAGGGCGGTATACAAATTAAATAAAATAAAAAAAATGGAGATTTACATGCTATCCTTTCTAGGAAAGTTTATACGCCCATCCAATCCAATCCAATGCATTTTAGTGCCTGTTTAGCAGGGTGGACTTCCATTCTGACAGCTATGTGTCCAAAATTATAATACAAACTCAGAGGCAAATTTGCTAGTTCGTTACTAGATGGGTTGTGGAGAATGTATCTAGTTTCATAAATGTACAATATGGTTGGAGACTTGTGAGTTTTTCCTTTTTCAAGAAATACATAGAATGGGGTTCCTTTGAAGGGTGGAATTAATGAAATTAAGAAATCACAAATTTAAACCAAGATGAAGAAAAGGCTGGAATTCACTGCAGCTGTCAGCTCTTCTAAATCCTGATTGCAATGACTATGAGGAACATCTACTTAATTCACCTGAAGCTTCTAAGATAGGGGTGTGAAACTCACGATGACAGGTTGTCATTACGTGATGTATCGCAACTTTTTTCCCCTTCTCTAAAATGGGGGGTAGGCGTGGCCAGCACGTGACGCCTCCGGCCTGCAGGCCACAAGTTTGACACCCCTGCTCTGAGCAGAGTAGGAACCACAGGAATTTATGCAATATTATTAAAGCTCCTAAGACAGATACATGGATTTGTGGCTGAGCTCAAATATTTCTAATCTTTATAATCACTGGGATGGATGGATGGATGGATGGATGGGAGGGGGAGGGAGGGAGGAAGGGAGGGAGGAAGGAAGGAAGGGTAGGGAGGAGGTAGGCAAGATTGGAATCAATCATTTCCAGTTTTAAACTGGCAGTATAACCCTTGGTCTGTTCTGAACCCAGAAAAAGAATCTCCTAAGAAATGTTGTATTAAAATATTTGAATATTTGAAATATTTTTATACCGTAATGAACCCTAAATGAAACCAACCTTAAATCAGATGTCAGCACAGAAACTTATTCAAGGCATAACCTATACAGAGCAAAGTCTTAATATGCATCAAAATATGATCATCCATGGACCTAAAACACTTTCTTGGGAAAAAAGGTCCAGGAATTATAACTGAAAAAGTGACACTCTGTAGAGTGACTAGTTTTGTTTCATATGGTAGAGTACTTGGATCTGAGGAAGGAAGGAAGGAAGGAAGGAAGGAAGGAAGGAAGGAAGGAAGGAAGGAAGGAAGGAAGGAAGGAAAGAAAGAAAATAGATTTCAGCTCATGCTTTTTCCACTAAACTTAAGCCTATCTTTCTCCATACTCAATATTCATATATTCTCAGAATCATAATTTTGCACAGAATTATTGTAATACCAAGTACTTTTCTTTCCCTCCCCCGCTTTATATTTGTTTCCTTGAAACTGCTCCAAAAGCCAGAAATGGCTTTACTCAGTGTTGTATCTTTGAGGCAAACCACCTACATTAAGGCTCTTGTCATTTTTTAAATCTGCTTTATCTGAATATCTGTCTGGTTGTTATCATTTTCCTGGGAGTGGGGGCTTTTAATTAACAAACAGCCTGTCATGTGGTGTCAATAACATTGATGCAATTTAGTGCTTTGAGAGATCTTCCTTGTTGCTGAGGGAGATCCATGTCTCATACATAAACTACTATTCCTCAGTGAGAAAAATCTCAAGATTAGGATTGGACAAGGAAAGTCTTGAGGCAGATATTGTTTATATATCATTCCTTGTCTCCTCCTTCAGTATCCTTCCCCTACCATGCCCACCAAGCCATACCACGCCCACCAAGCCATGCCCACAGAACTGGTAGCAAAAAAAAATTGGATTTCACCACTGATACAGTACTGTTTTTTTTAGGGGGGAAAAGCTGGTCAAAGCAACGATTGAAAAGGAATTGAAATTTTCTTCAACAGCTAAGGATATGGAGGCCAAATTACTGAGGTATTGAAAGTAATAGACTATATCTTAGGTAAATTTGATTGTATGCAATATATGCTGAACCAGAATCATGCTAAGAATATTTTATATCCCTTCCTTCCCCGACATAAGTCTCCAATGTCTTAAGAGATTTGAAAACAACAACACAAAATCAAAACAGATAAATAATAATTGGTGGAAATTAGAAAGGTTAGACGTGTCTCTCTTTCTTTCCTAAAGTAATCCAATTCCTGTAAAGAAGATTGTGGTTTTGCTTTTGTTTAGTTTGACAAGGAAATGTGTAGGTGGTGAGGAAATAAGAAAGAAGTCAATGAGATACTGTATGTTGTCGTGTATGTTATGGCTCTGCAAATGTTTTTAGATCAGTGGAAAAAAATGGGATTTTAAGATCATGCTGTCAGCATCCAAACGACTGACATAACAAGCATGGGAAGACCTGAAATACTTAAATAAAATCAACTTGTGACATTGCTTCTCATTTGTCTCTCGTGGTCCAGATACGTTTGATCATCTCAACATTTTTCTAGATAAGAGCCATGGAGGTGCAGTGGTTAGAATTCAGTATTGCAGCCTAATTCTCCTGATTGCCAGCAGTTCAATCCTCACTGACTCAAGGTTGACTCAGCCTTCCATCCTTCCGAGGTTGGTAAAATGCAGGCTACTTCTGCTGACTGTTAGCTGCAGTTCAGCAGATTGAATCTCACCAGGCTCAAGGTTGACTCAGCCTTTCATCTTTCCGAGGTGGGTCAAATGAGGACCCAGATTGTTGGGGCCAATAGTCTGACTCTGTAAACTGCTTAGAGAGTGCTGTAAAGCATTGTGAAGCGGTATATAAGTCTAAGTGCTATTGCTATTACTAAGTGAGTTGACTGCCAAATGACCCCTGCATCTACATCTAGGACTATATTATTTTTCAGAAATGGTTCCAAACTGGTGGTTTGGAGGATACGGAGGCATAAATAAAACTTCTACTGAGGCTGCCGTCAGGGTCAGGAAGGCCCCGAAGGAGGTAGCTATGGTGGTGCTGTGGCCCGCCAGTGGCCAGCAGAGCTGGCAGCAGGTTTGAACAGTGAGGAGGTTGGGGAGGAACATGGGCCAGTCCTGGAGTCTGGGGAAGGTTCTGATGAAGGCTCTGCATCAGAAGCAGAGAGAGGGTCAGGTGTGAAGTTTCCGAAAGATGCCCTAATTAATTCATGAGCCACGAGACAAACTTCAAAAGAAATACAGTCATTTATTAGGAGCAACATTTTGGCAATATTCGGATGCAGTTAGAACTAATCCCACGTAGATTCACGTTCTGCTATGACCCTGTCTCTCCCCTCCTCCCTGGCCATGTCATAAATCACATTCTCCAATTAACCACTTTGGCTGGCTGTGAAACCCAAAGCTCTCCTACTGATTGCGGTAGAAAGGCATCTGTGGAATGTAGTTTCAGTTAGGGAAATCAATCAGCTCCATCAGTTCTCCTTCCTCCCTGCTCATGGCAACTTGAAAGCTTTGCAAGTTGACATCAGGGCTGTATGCCAGCTATCAGCTGCCTTCGGAATCAGACATCAGTGAGGCAAACAAAGAGCTGGAGCCTGTTCCCAGTGTGTGCATGCACAGAGTTGCCAGACGAAGGGAACAGCTAAAGAACAAGGGTTGGGAGTAAGGCCACAGGTGGGACGATGAATGGCTGATGGGAGGTGCTCGCGCATGTGCAGCAGAGCTGAACTGGGGTGACAGCTCACGTGCCATGAGAGAGGGTGCTGCGTGCCACCTCTGGCACGCATGCCATAGGTTCACCATCACGGTTCTAAGGAATGAGATGGTTGAGACTGTCTTCATGCATTCCAGTAGGAAAACCTGACTGCTGTATGCTTCATTTTACTTTTTTTTTTTTCAAAGTTTATTTTCATTTTTAAAAATACAATACTTTACATATATACATACAAGGTTATTGCAACTTATGTACACAAATATGCGCCTATACCACTGATACAACCCATTTCATTTCCCTCTCTTTTCTTTCACCCAATTATACCATAAATTCCAACATTTGTAATAATCAGAATCTTTTTGGTTCCTAAGTAATTTCGTTAACTGGTCTGCCTCTGCGCATTCTGTAATTTTCCAAATCAATTTATCCTGGATCTGCGCCCCTTCCGCCGTGCTCTCAAGACCTTTTTATTCCACCAGGTGGGCCTGGCCTAATCTTTTCCCTTTTTCTTTTTAATATGAAAATTTTAATCTGTTTTTAAATGATTGGGGTGCTTTAAATCTGTCTGGGCCAAATTGTTTAATTTGGTTTTATTCTGTTTTTAAATTTTGTATTTATGTATTATATCGTTTGGCTGTTCACCACCCTGAGTCCTTCGGGAGTAGGGCGGTATATAAATCAAATCAAATGAAAATAAATAAATAAAATTTCTGTGGGTATTAATTCATTTTTCCATTCTTGCACGTATAGTATCCTAGCTGCAGTAGTGATGTAGAGGCTCAAGTACCATTTTCCCTTAGTTATTTTGTCTGGTTTCATTCCTAATAAAAAAATCTCTGGTTTCAGCTCTATATTATATCCTGTAATTTCCACTATCCAGTTCCGAACCTTGGACCAATATTTGCCTGCTTTGGGGCACGTCCACCATTGGTGGTGGTACGTCCCACAACCATTCGCACACTTCCAGCATGCTGGAGAAACTCCCAGGAACATTCATTTTACTTCTGACGAATGTTACTTTTTCCTGAACCCTATTTTCACAACTAATTCTGCACAAAATCAGAGAGGCATCCTCCTTGCTGCTAAGCCTTCTGACCGTATGTGTATTATAAACTGAAGACAAGATTCAGAATAATGGTTGGCATTGTGCTTATTGAAAAAAAGCTGCATGGTGAACAGGATATTAATTACTTCATTTTGAATGCGTTCCCAATATTTCAAAGCTGAAATTATGCATCTGTTTCTTAACGTTGCAGACTCTGACAGAAGAGGCACTTCCAGGGGTTGACTGTCATCTTATGTCTTTTTTTATTAAATGTTCATTACGTTAGTCGGGGAGTTCATTCTTGTCTGGCAGATTCCATAATAAACTGCTATTGAAGCTTTATCCGTTTCGGTTTTTGTTAACAGAGACTAATTGTCGCAAGATTTTACAGCTCATGATGTTCTGGATGGAATGGAGCATGGTCTCATACCAATGTACAATTAATTCCTCATTTCAGTTTGCAGTCCTCATCCAAGCCAGTTGTTTCAAGATTTATTATATGTCTGAAATAAGAAACTATTCTCTCTCTACATGGGGCTCCCCTTGAGGAGCACTCGGAGGCTCCAACTGGCGCGGAGTGCAGCCACGCGGGTGGTGATGGGAGCGACGTGGCGCTCCCATGTAACACCTCTCCAGCGCGAGCTGCACTGGCTTCCGGTGGTCTTCCGAGTGCGCTTCAAGGTTTTGGTTATCACCTTTAGAGCACTCCATGCCTTAGGACCTGGTTATCTACCACCAATAGCCTCCCACCGACCAATATGCTCCGATAGAGAGGGGCTCCTCCGGGTGCTGTCGGCCAAACAATGTTGACTGGCAGCCCCCAGGGGGAGAGCCTTCTCTGTGGGGGCACCTACTATCTGGAACGAGCTCCCCCCGGAGATACGGAGGATCCCAGATCTGCCTACCTTCCGTTGTGCGCTTAAGACGTTCTTATTTCATCAAGCTGGCCTGACCTAAGTCTTTCCCCTTTTTAAATGGAAATTTTAAATTTGGTTTTAAATTATTGGGGTTTTAAATTTGTTCAGCCAAATTATTTAATTCGTTTTATTTTATTTTAAATTTTGTATTTATATGTTTTATTCTATGGCTGTTCACTACCCTGAGACCTTCGGGAATAGGGCGGTATATAAATTCAATAAAATAAAATAAATAAAATAAATTCTCCTATTTACAAGGTTTTCAGCACTGCCTTTGTACATGGAACCTACTTCTAAGTCTTCTCATAGGTTAGCTTGCTGCCTCATTTGTTCAATTTTAGAAACCATGCCAAGGTAGGCTAAGTAATACCACTGAACCAGGGGTGGGCTTCAAAAATTGTAGCAAGGGCAATGGTGGGATTCGCACCACTTCGGGAGAACTGGTTGTTAACGTTCTGAGCAGTTTGGCAAACTGGTTGTTGGAAGAAATCATTAGGGCAGAGAACCGGTTGTTAAATTACTTGAATCCCACCACTGAGCAAGGGGTTCTCTGCCCGATTGCTTGGTGGGCATGGTCATGGTGGGGGTGGCCTCCTGCACCATGGCAGGGGGGCATTTTTGCCCTCCCCTGGCTTCAGAGACTTTTTTCGAGCCTCCAGGAGGGTGAAAATGGCCTCCCCAGGCTCCAGAGGCTCTCTGGAGGCCAGAAACGGGCTTGTTTCCAGCCGTCCTGAACTTTGGTAGGCCCTTTTTTCACCCTCCCCAAGCTTCCACGCATGCCCTCACTTAGCTGCATCCAAAATGGGCCGCGTGGAGACTCCTGGGTGGGGTGGGGTGGGTCCAGCCAGGAGTGGGATTTGAGGGGTTCTCCGAACTGCACAGAATCTTACCTAGGGGTTCTCCCAAACCCCTGCGAACCCCCAGCAGCCCACCCCTGCACTGAACTTTTTGTTTTCTTTCAGACATCGCATTACCTTAACTAGGTAACATCATCAGTGCTGGTAAGGAATGCAAATATTCCCCTTCATTGGTAACTAAAAGCATTTTATTTATTTATTTATTTATTTATTTATTTATTTATTTATTTATTTATTTATTGGTTCGATTTATATGCCGCCCTTCTCCGGAGACTCAGGGCAGCTTACATTGCGTTAAGCAATAGCCTTCATACTTTTGTATATACCTGCTTAGTAGGGCTTTCGCCCCCCCCCCCCAAGCAGTGTTCTTTTTTATACAAAGTCAGCTTATTGCCCCCACAAACCGGGTCCTCATTTTACCTATCTCGAAAGGATGGAAGGCTGAGTCAACCTTGAGCCTGGTGAGATTTGAACTTGCAATAATTGCAGGCAGCTGGTGTTACTTAACAGTACTTTAGTCTGCTGCGCCACCAAGGCTCTTGGTGCTCATCCAGTGCTTTTATTCATTGCAGAGGACTTCTGGTGGCGCCGTGGTTAGAATGCAGTACTACAGGATAACTCTGCCCACAGTCTGGAGTTCAATCATGACATGCTTGAGTTTGACCAAAACTTCGAAGCCTTCTATCCTTCGAAGGTCGGTAAAATGAGGACCCAGATTGTTGGAGGCAATATGCTGATGCTGTAAACCACTCAGAGAGTGCTATAAAGCACTGTGGAGTTTAAGTGCAATTGCTATTGCTTGGGTCAGTCTCAAGACAACATTTCTGACACTCTTGTGGCAACTTAAGCATCATCTTGTTTTTTCCTAGGAACTTGAAAGTCTTGAGTTGTTACGATTGTGTATGATTAATCAATCTTGGTTTCCCATGATGGAAAGAGATCATTTACTTGCTTCTCCATGAAGTACAAGGTGATCTAGAACCAAGCAATACATGATCTGTAGCTCGGTAGATAAAGCCTCCAGTGATGGACTCTGAACTCTGTTGGCTGTGACACCCATGCCTCAGTGGTGAAATGTAAAATTTGTTACTACCGGTTCTGTGGGCGTGGCTTGGTGGTGGTGGGTAATATGACAGAGTGGGCGTGGCCAACTTTTTTTAAAAAAAAACTTTTAAAAACCTTCGGCTGAAGAGGTTGCAAAAAAATGCTTTTAAAAGCCTCTGACGATCCCAGCTGACTTGCCTGATCAGCAGGGGCTTTTCTTTTTTTTTTTAAAGCCTCTGACGATTCCAGCTGACTTGCCTGATCAGCAGAGGCTTTTCTTTTTTTTAAAGCCTCTGATGATCCCAGCAGACTTGCCTGATCGGCAGAGGGTTTGTTTTTACTTTTAAAAGCATTTTTTCGGCCGAAAAGGTTGTAAAAAAAATGCTTTTAAAAATAAAATAAAAAGCCTCTGATGATTGCGCGGCTCAGCTGGGCATGGGGGTGGGGAGGGATTTTTGCTACCAGTTCTCCGAACCACCCGCGGCCATCACTACCGGATTGAGCGATCCGGTCCGAACCAGGAGCATTTCACCCCTGCCATGCCTCCACCATATTTCCAAAGTTTTTCTTTTATTTTATTATGTCAGCAGTTGTGCCTTTCTGCTACTTTTCCTGAATTATTTCTTCTCCATCTAACTTCTTTTGTTGCTCTTGCTTCAATTCTAGAAGCTTGGAAAGCATTGTGTTAACATATTGTGTGTCTGGGTGTATCTGTGTGTGTCAGAAGGGACCGGGGAGAGAGAGAAAAAGAGAAATCTTGCTCCATGCTAGAAATTTTCACAATGTAAGGCCTGAAAAACAACTTGTCAGAGGGAATTCACCTAAGGATGAAAATAGATTGAAATATGGACATTTCTCAAGAGGCAGGGGACAGATTGGTCAGTAGCTATCAGAAGAAGAAAAAAAGATCAGAAAACACAAGCAGATAGAGGTGTGGGAAGAAAACATTCAACAGCAGAAGGAAAGTACACAAAGGTCATTGGCAATCTGCGAGATGGATGAGGTGGAAAAGAGACTTATCAATGATCTGGGCAGGCATCACCATGATAGAAAAAGAATAAGTCAGCATTACAGGGCAGAGGAATAAGCAAAGGAGAAAAATATATATATACTGAGAGTGATAAATGGCTGAATATGTCCCACTGCCCATCACAAGCACACACTGTAATATATTATCCATAAGGGAAGAAAGTCCTTGATAGTGAATGATCCCTCACATGTACTTATATATCATTAGTATCCAAGTTGACTGGTGTATACTTGATTTTTTTTTGGGGGGGGGGGTCCTATTACTTGTTTCCAGTCAATCTCCTGGAGGGGATGTAATTATTAAGTCAGCATTGGCATGATTAACAGATTAACAAGAGTTGGAAGGGACCTTGTAAAGTAGGTCATCAAGTCCAACTGCCCCCCGACCCCCACCCAAGCAGGAGATCCTACATCCATGATGGCGAACCTATGGCACGTGTGCCACAGGTGGCACACAGAGCCTTATTAGTGGCATGCCAGCTCAGCTCTGGGGTGCATGCGGATGCTGGCCAGCTGATTTTCAGGCCTTTTGGACCCACCAGAAGTAGGGAAACAGGCTGTTTCCTGCCTCTGGAGAGCCTGGGGTGGGTGGGGAAGGCCCATTTTTCTTTCTTACCTGGCTCCAGATCCTCTCTATTTATCTGGGAAGGGTGAAAACAGCCCTTCCCACTCCCTCGGAGGCCCTATGGAGGCTGAAAGCGCCCATTTCCCGACTCCCAGTTGGACATGAAGTGACGTCTTTTGCTGTCCCCAGCCTCCAGAGACTCCTCCAGAGGCTCCTAGAGACTCCTAGAGAGGCTCTGGAGGCTGGGGACAGCAAAAAATGTCACTTCCTGTCCCACCGGGAATTGGGAAATGGGCCATTTCAGGCTTTGGAGGGCCTCCGAGAGAGTGAGAAAGGCTGTTTTCACCCTTCCCAGATAAATAGAGAGGATCTGGAACCAGGTAAGAAAGAAAAACGGGCCTACCAGGCCATCATGTGCTAGGAGCGGAGGGGGTTGCATGTGCATGGGCATGGGCACGTACACACGCGACCCTCCCCTGCCCCCCCTCTCCTGGCATGCAATGGCAAAAAGGTTAACCATCACTGCCCTACACTATTTCTGACAGATAACAGTCCAGTCTCTTTTTAAAAGCCTCCAGTGATGAAGCTCCCACAACTTCCAAAAGCAACTTCTGTTCCATTGGTTGATTAGTCTCACTGTCAGAAAATTTCTCCTTATTTCTAGATTGAATCTCTCCTTGATCAGTTTCCATTCATTATTCCTTGTCTGGCCTTCGGGTCCCTTGGAAAATAGCTTGACCTCTTCCTCTCTGTCGCAGCCCCTCAAATATTGGAAGACTGCTATCATGTCTCCCCTGGTCCTTCTCTTCACTTGACTAGCCATGCCCAGTTCCTGCAACCATTCTTCTTATGTTTCTAGGTTGAATCTCTCCTTGATCAGTTTCCATTCATTATTCCTTGTCTGGCCTTCGGGTCCCTTCGGGTCCCTTGGAAAATAGCTTGACCTCTTCCTTTCTGTGGCAGCCCCTCAAGGAAGGCTGCTATCATGGAATTGGAAGACTGCTATCATGTCTCCCTTGGTCCTTCTCTTCACTTGACTAGTCATGCCCAGTTCCTGCAACCATTCTTCTTATGTTTTAGTCTCCAGTCCCCTAATCATCTTGGCTGCTCCTCTCTGCACTCTTTCTAGAGTCTCAACATCTTTTTTTATTAAATATTTTTTTCTGATGCAGCTGGGGCCTCCTGTTTTGTTAAGACCTATCTGTGATACCAGATCTACTGCCATGTTCTCTTATCCTCTTCATGGTCTTGTTTTCTAAAAATGCATGATGGCGCACCCAATCACTGTACAATAGAAAATACGTTCAGCGAGGTCTTCCAATTTCCCATGACTCATTCTGAGAATTGCAGACAAAATATTGTCACTGCCACTACTCAGTCAATCTCCAGATGGTAATTTCTTGAAAGAGGTCTGACTGTCCTATGCGTCCACAGCCGCTTTATTTTGGGAAGCTTTGTGGTACCCAAAGCACACCAATTAGATTCTGTAATAGATTTGTATCATATAGTATCCACCTTGCTAACTCTCAAGACTCTTTTTCTGCTATGTATTCAAAGTGTGTGTGTGTGTGTGTGTGTATATATATATATACACACACCTTTTGCCTGAAAGGCAAAAGGGATGAAATACGCTCCCTCCCACATGCTGGGGTAGACCAGGTGTCTCAATAGAAAAACACTTAATCTCTCCCCTGGCTCAAGATGATGAAGGGAGGAGAAGTTGTGAATCAGAGGTTAATACAACTACCTAATATGCAGGCAGGCCAAGTTTGAATCTAAGTAAGGGTATGGCTAGCTGATGAGAGCTAAATAGCTTGAAATAGATCTATACTAGTCTCCCTTTATTTCTTTATCAGCGAAATATAAATTTGAAATATATATATATATATATATATATATATATATATATATATATATATATATATATATATATATATATACATTTATATTTGCTGATACAAAATAGTTTGTTCAGAAAGTGACTGCCTGATGGCTCCTGGATTGGAGCTGAAAGGCAAAAGGGAAGCAGTATGCTCTCTCCCATATTGGGGTAAACCAGGTGCTTTGACAAAAAAAAAAAAAAAACCACTTAATATATGTTCCTGTCCTCTACCATCCTCTGGAGTCCATTTAAGCTCATACCGACTGCTTCAGTGACTCCATCCAGCCACCTCATTCTCTGCCATCCCCTCCTTATTTTGTCCTCAATCTTTCCCACCATTAGGCTCTTCTCCAGTGAGTCCTTCCTTCTCATTAGCTGGCCAGAGTATTTGAGTTTCATCTTCAAGATCTGGCCTTCTAAAGAGCAGTCAGGGTTGATCTCCTCTAGGGCTGACTGGTTTGATCACCTTGCAGTCCAAGGGAATTACAGGAGTCTTCTCCAGCACCAGAGTTCAAAGGCCTCAATTCTTTGGCTCTCAGCCTTACACACACACACACACACACACACACACACACACACACACACACAGAGAGAGAGAGAGAGAGAGAGAGAGAGAGAGAGAGAGACAGACAGACACACACACACACACACACATACGTGTGTGCACACTTTTTTTTGAGAGTGGGTATCAGAATTTCAAATTTATTCTGCTTCAGCTTCTACTTCCTCCCCTCCTCTCCTCCTCTCCTTTCCTCCCCTCCTCTCCTTTCCTCCCCTCCTCTGCTCTGCTCTGCTCTCCTATCCCATTTCATCTCTTCTTATCATCTTATCTTTATTTTTCCTAGAAACAGATTTTCAGAATTTTCACAGCCTCAGTTTTACAGATAACCTAACCTCTGTTTTCTAGCCCTTGATGCAGAAATCAACCTTGCATTAAAGAAGCTTAAAAGAAAAAACCACTTCATCCTGACAAAGCAGTTTAGAGAATTTACCCATGAAATGAATCCTAAATGACCAACCACGTGGTACAGCCACCACTGGAAGCTCTTCACTTACATTCAGCTCTATTTTCATTTTCATGATCCCTACCATTTCTAGGAATAATAATGCAGTCTAGCAAAAGAAGACTTTTCTAATTGTTTCTAATTCCTTAGAAACATATCGAGGTTGGATATTCTCACTGCTAAGTAGGCCACCACAGAAAGATTAGCTAAAATCTTAAGCATTTGCTATTTCCCGCTTTACATGCCTGCTCATCATTTCTCACTTTTTATCTACTTGTCTTCTTAAAAATTAGAAAGGTCTGAAGACATGGAAGAATTATTTAGAGAATAGGAACCACAATCAAATCTTTTTTTTTTCCCACTTGACATCTTTTTTTCAGTCTTCCAAATCATAGAGGGAAATACTTGATGAAAATAGTTTTTTTTTTTAAATGGAGAAGTACATCTGCATTCTACTTTCCTCTTTTAGGAATTGTCTACACCATTCTTTATTTTGGGTGGGTGGGTGGGTGGAACTGTGCACGGTGTCATACCAACATTTCCTTGTTCTGTAGCAGAATCTCAAAACTCGCCCTGAATTTTATTTTAAGCAAAACTGAAAGACATGCTAAACAATTTGAAGAACATTGGATGAATCAGAGAGTTGTGCTGCAGAAGGTAAAGCAAAAAAAGGTTTTTTATAAGATTTTTCTAAAACAAAGATTTATTTCTATTTCTAAAATAGAAATAAACCGTTGATTTTCCCCCACCCCCGCCCCCAGAATTATGCTAGCAACATTTTGTGTCTATTTTAGGAGTGGTGCGGTGGCCTAGAGGTGGAGCTCTTGCCTCACAATCAGGAGGATGTGAGTTCGATCCTAGGTAGAGGCAGAAATTTCTCTCTCTGGACACAATGAAAATATATATCTGCTGAACAAAACTCCTCATTGGCAACAGGAAGGGCATCCGGCCATTAAAACACTCTGCTAGCTCTATTCAGTTGCCGGGACTCCACCCCGCAAGGGATTATGGGGTTGTTAAAAGATGATGATGGGTGTCTATTTTAGGTAGAGTCTAAAAGTGATTAGAGGTCACGTAGGACACATGTGATCCTCAGGCTCCAAGTAAGTACCATAATCTAAAACTATAAAAATAGGGAGTTGATCGGATGCAGAGATTTCCAAAGACATGTTCTAATTCTGATAGGAGCACGGTAGCTCAAGTGGTTGGAACACTGAGCAGGACATTAGCAAGCCCACGTTCGAGACCCATATGTTGGGGATGTGAAAAAAAGCCCCCAAATGGGCATCCCCAGGGCAACGGTGATGTCACTGACTAATCCTTTCAACCTGGAAGAAGGGCATCGGTGCTTCTGACGTTAGTGCAAGAATTCTGGATCCCGTGTTTGGAGTGTGGTAAGTTGAGCTGCTTCAAAGACCAAAATAAATTAAATACACAATAATGTTACTTTATACTTTATACTGCATGAGTCAAAAAGAGGGCTGTGAAAATATTTCCAGACCCCTCACATCCTGGACATAAACTCCTACCCTCAAAACGACACTATAGAGCATTGCACATCAGAACAACTAGACACAAGAACAGTTTTTTTCCCGAATGCCATCATTCTGCTTAACAACTAATTCTCTTAACACTGTCAAACTACTTACTAAGTCTGCACTACTATTAATCATCTTCTCATTGTTCCTATCACCCATCTCCTCCCACTTATGACTGCATGACTGTAACCTTGTTGCTGGTATCCTTAGGATTTATATTGACTGTTTCCTAATATGGTTTGATTGCTTATTTGTTCCCTATGACTATCATTAAGTAGTGTACCTTATGATTCTTGATGAACGTATCTTTTCTTTTATGTACTCCGAGAGCGTATGCACCAAGACAAATTCCTTCTGTGTCCAATCACCCTTGGCCAATAAAGAATTCTATTCTATTCTATTCTATTCTATTCTATTCTATTCTATTCTATTCTATTCTATTCTATTCTATTCTCTGTGGATGAATGCAATTTACACTGCATGTAACCCATGTTACATGAGTTGGGGTTTTTCTTTTGATGCACTTTGTGTGTGTGTGTGTGTGTTTGGGAATGAATAAATGAATGAATGAATGAATGAATGAATGAAGAGCAACTATTATGACTTCAACCCTACCTGTAGGAAAATCTGAACATCTTTCTTTAATATACCATATTAAGATGCACCGGAGTATAAGACGCCTTTTTTGGTGAGGAAAACAAGAAAAAGAAATCTGCCTCTGCCTCTGAGCAATTTTGCCTCATTGCAGCAAACAGCGAACAGCCTGCTTTACTTTCATTTTACTTTTCAGCATAGCTTGATTAGCACAAGGAGAAAAAAAAATCTGCTCCAGCAATTTATCTCTTTGCAGCAAGCAGCAGAGCCCTGTGCAAAACAGCTGAGAACAAATCAGCTGAGAGTCGGGAGACCGATCCAATAAACTTGTGCTAATCAGGCTGTGCTGAATCTGAAAGGAGCTGTTTTTTCTTGCTGTTTGCTTGCAAGGAGGTAACTGCTGGGAGGCAGAGGCCAAAGAGTGGGGGCCAGTGGGTGGGCGGGGCTACATTCAGTGTATAAGATGCACCTAAATTTTCACCCCCTTTTAGGGGGGAAAAAGGTACATCTTATACTCCGAAAAATACAGTAGCTGTTTCCTGGAGAGAATGTTTAATGCAAAGGTGAGTTCCACATAATTTACCTACCGGTTTGTCCAGCACCGAAAATGTGAGCGTGCACGCCTCCGTGCATGCACCCAACCTCAAAAATATGCCTAAATAGGACATCATAGAGCCAGGGCAGATGTGCGGTGGGCAAGCCCACCTGCGATTTCTGCTACCGGTTTACCCGAACCGGTCTGAACCAGCTGAATACAACCTCTGGTTTAATGTGCATTTAAATAAATCAGTGAGATCTTTTCTGCCTTTCCATTTAAGAGAAAGAAACAGACAGATAGAGAAACTGATGACTTATGGAAGATTCAACATTTGCAAGACATGGGTTCTATTTCTTCCCTCGGGTTCATTTCAAGAAGGCAAAACTGCTGCATAAAGGCGCCCTTACTTCCACCTTCTCCATTTTTCATTCCAGTAAATTATCAGCTTCCTTCACACTAGATCTACTCAGGGCTAAGAATGCCTTCAGCGAGATGGACTCTCTCTATAATTGCTACCTAAATTACTATTTCAGTAGCTGCTCTTCCTGTTGATGTTGACTTCTTTGTACTTTCAAGTTGGCACTTCATCTATCAGCTCATCTGATTATTTTGAGCATCTAACATCATACAGGACACCGAATGGAAGGTCAATTGCTGATAAACACAGAGCTTCATCTTCATTTCCTGTTCAATATTCCTGTTTGTAGACACGTGTACTTAGGCTATTAAGACCAAACTTGGTGAGGGAGGGCAGAAGGTAGCCTGCTAAGTTATATTCCCTTCCCCTCCCTTCCTATAATCTGGTGAATTTTCAAAACAGGGAATGATAAATGGCTATCAACCCAGGGGAGCATTTTGAACTGTCCCTCTGTATATAGGAAGCTTGTCTAGATCACATGAACTCATTTCTCTCAAGATTCTGTACAACTATAAAAAATGATTTTGTTTTGGATTTGGTAGGCCTTAGAAATGAAACTGCCAATGTATCAAGGACAACACATCAATCTAATTTGTGCCTGGGCTCCCGATTGTATCCTTGCCCTCTCACAATTGCTGAACATCATGAGACATGAAAAGAGCCACGCGCCAGTATTTAAACCCTCTTTTCCCAAAAAGTGACCATTTAATCCTTTCCAAAGCTGAATCCAGATAATTATAGCATTACCACCGGGATCAGACATATAATTAAAGAGCCCTAGTGTGGAATTCTAAATTCTATTCTGGCAATTAAGACCAGTGGAAGAACGTAGCATTTATTTCTGGGTCTAAACTCATAAAATGGTGAGCTTCTATAATTGAAAGAAAGAAGGAATAATACAAGGAGTTCACAATTTTCTTTATTTGTGAGTCTGAAGCATTCATAGAAAAAGAACCAAGATTCTCTCGTGGGTAAGTTGTCTCCTTTTTGTTTTCCTGGATCATGGTTCAAAGATAATCTTCCCCAAAGATTATCTCATTCACATGTGGCTCCATTCTCAATAAATAATGGTTGTAGGCCATCTGTCATCTATATGAAATCCTTTATGTGTGATATCCTAAAGCAGCTCATCCTTAATGTGACTCCTTAAAGCAACCACATCTGTTTCCAGATTTTCTTGGAACCTTGGGGTTAAAAAAAGAAAAGTTGCTTTTAAAGGGAGATGGATTCATGCTTCCATGAATTTCAAAATATCTTTTTCAACTTTTTTCAAAGCATGAACAATAACGGGAGTCTCTCTGTGTGTACATGTGTCAAAATCTGCAAGACAGGGGTTGCAATATCACAGTTGAAGCCCTGCCTGTTAACAGAGGTGGTATTCAGCCAGTTTGTACCAGTTCGGGGGAACTGGTAGCGGCGACTGCAAGTGGATCTGCCCACCCACCCCCACCCACTCCGGTATAATGTTGTCCTACTTAGCCATATTTTCAAGGCCAGGCGCATATGCCGAAGACACGTCTGAGCAAAGTGCAGGCATGGAAGGTCAGGCACATGCACGGAAGGTCAGGCGCATGCGCAGAAGATCAGGTGCATGCGCGGAAGGTCGGGCGCATGCACGGAAGGTCAGGCGCATGCATGGAAGGTCAAGCGCATGCACAGAAGGTTGGGCGCATGCATGGAAGGTCAGGCACATGCACAGGTCAGGCGCATGCGCGGAAGTTCAGGCCCATGCATGGAAGGTCAGGCGCATGCATAGAAGGTTGAGTGCATACATAGAAGGTCGGGCACATGCACAGAAGGTCAGAAGGCCCGCATGCATGGGGCAAACCAGTGGTAAGAATATGTGAAACCCACCGCTGCCTATTACTATGTACAAAAGAGGTGAGACTTCAGCCAAAATAACACATCTGCAAACATGCAGATGTTGAGTTAGTTGTATTGGTTTCATGAACACCTAGTTATTACTTTTTTTTTCCTGGAGGGATAAGGAGAGGGAAGATAATCAGAATAACAGAACAACAGAGTTGGAAGGTCCCTTGGAGGTCTTCTAGACCAGTCCCCTGCAGGAGACCCTTTACCATTTCAGACAAATCGCTGTCCAATCTCTTCTTACAAAACTCCAGCGATAGAGCATCCACAACTTCTGAAGGCAAGCCTTCAGTATCATGGCAAGATTAGTTCCTACTGTCATCAGGTTTCCAAGATTCTGTTATTATAAAGGTGTAGAGAGTTTTTTTTTTAATGATATTGATTGAGATATACATCGTTTGTATCCCACCTTTATTTATTTTACAAATAACTCAAGGTGACAAACATACAAACAAATACACTTTCATCAGAGGTGGGTTTCAGCAGGTTCTGACCAGTTCTGGAGAACCGGTAGCGGAAATTTTGAGTAGTTCGGAGAACCGGTAAATACCACTTCTGACTGGCCTCGCCCCATCTATTCTCTGCCTCCCGAGTCCCAGCTGATCGGGAGGAAATGGGGATTTTGCTGTAACCTTCCCCTGCCATGCCCACCAAGCCATGCCACGCCCACCAAGCCACACTCACAGAACCTGTAGTAAAAAAATTTGAAACCCACCACTGCCTTTCATCCTCCTATTTTCCCCACAAAAACCCTTCGAAGTGGGTTGGGATGAGAGAAAAGGACTGCCTCAAAGTCACCCAGCTGGCTTTCATGGCTGCCATGACTTGAACTCACATTCTCTCTCTTTCAAGCCAGGTGTCTTAGCCCCTAAACCAAACTGGCTCTCTTTAAGAAAAGGGGGAAAGAGAAGCTCAAAACACTATTTAAGTCCAGAGCAACAAGATAACATTTGGAAGAGGCTCAAGCAGAAATCTTTCCAATCAACTGGGATATAAGAAGCATGGGGAATATAGCACAACCAGTTCTGTTACCATAGCTTATGTCAATAGCTTTCCTCTGGTGTTAACGTCCAGGTGTCATTTACCTAGGTCCATGATGGCAAACCTGTCAGAATATTCATGAACTGGAATAGGGCTTAGTAACAAGATTAGTCCTGGCAAATAGATGGGGAAGAAATGGAGGTAGTGATGGATTTTATTTTCCTGGGCTCCAAGATCACCGCAGATGGGGACTGCAGCCAAGAAATTAAAAGACGCTTGCTCCTGGGGAGGAAAGCTATGGCAAATCTAGACAGCATACTAAACAGCAGAGACATCACCCTGCCAACAAAAGTGAGTATAGTCAAGGCTATGGTTTTCCCAGTTGCAACGTATGGCTGTGAAAGGTGGACACCAAAGAATTGAGGCCTTTGGACTATGGTGCTGGAGAAGATTCCTGCGAGTCCCTTGGACTGCAAGGTGATCAAACCGGTCAGTCTTAGAGGAGATCAACCCTGACTGCTCTTTAGAGGGCCAGATCCTGAAGATGGAACTCAAATATTTTGGCCACCTAATGAGAAGGAAAGACTCACTGGAGAAGAGCCTAATGCTAGGAAAGATTGAGGGCAAAAGAAGAAGGGGACGGCAGAGAATGAGGTGGCTGGATAGAGTCACTGAAGCAGTAGGCATGAGCTTAAATGGATTCCAGAGGATGGTAGAGGACAGGAAAGCCTAGAGGAATGTTGTCCATGGGGTCACGATTGGTTGGACGCAACTTCACAACTAACAACAACAACAAGGTCATCCAATGTATAGGCATAGCAACTAAGTTAGCCCATGAGAGCTGACTGGTGACTGAAACAGTTTTGGAGCCTGGAACTGAAACTAGTCTGGTCTGCTGAATTGAAACTGAAACTGTTGTCTCCTCTGCCTGTGTTTGCCTGTACTCTCTACGACGTTGGAAGAATCAGCCATTGGTATTGTATATTTATTTTCATGTGTTCTATCATATATAAAGAGAAGTAAAAGAATCCTGCTGAATCAGTTACCTGTGTGTGCTTTCTGGATGTGATTGCTGCAACCAACTCTGACAAAACCTATAGCATGCATGTCAGAGGTGGCACAAAGCGCCCTCTCTGATGGCATGTGAGCTGTTGCTCCAGTTCAGCTCCGCTGCGCATGTGTGCATGCCTCCCATTGGCCAACTGGTCTTCAGGTCTCTGCCTGTGCATGCAGGCAGAGGTGGTGTGTGTGTGTGGGGGGGCTCGTTCATGCATGGGGGCGAGGCACATGTGGGGATGTGTGCGCATGTGTGGAGGTGGGGCACATGCAGAGGGCTTTGTGGGTATATGTGCGGGTGCCGCACACACGTTGCATTTTGGGGGTGCGTATGCACACGCTTTGGACACTCGGTCCAGAAAAGGTTAGCCATCACTGACCTAAGTGGTGCTGATGAAGGAAGATTTTGCATGGTTCTTGTGTTGTCTGCTTTTGGAACTGGGCGTTTTTGAAGGGCTGACAACCAGCTGATAGTGATGGAAAGAAGGACAGGGAGTTTTAGAAGAGGCTAACATGAGAAAACATGAGAACAGGTTCTCACCCCAATTTAAAGCAAGAAAGAGCTGGAACAGGGATCTGGAGAAAATGCCCTCATTTGCAAGGCAGTTCAAATGATCTTCTTGGAGACTGACAATCCAGCTATTGTTCTTAAATACATCATCTGTTTGATCAGCTCCTAACAACTTAAGCATATACATAATACATTTATAGATGCACATTTTCTCGGCTCACGGAATCTGTGTTTGCCTTTCAGGACCAATTTTTCATTTCAGATTAGGCCCCCATGTCAGCATTAGTGAACAATTTAAAAAAAAACAAAACAAAAAAGATTCCACAAAGTCTGAATTTCTGATGTTCAACATCAAGTTACATAATAGAACCATAAAAACAGAGAGGCAGAAAATGATTTAAAGAATACAGATAAGACTAAAGAAACAATGCATTCTTAACTCTCCTAAGCATATCAAAAGCTATTTATGCTAAACTAATGTTAGGATAAAGTATATCTCCGATGAACAGTAGAATCATGCCTCCCATTTATTTTGCAGATGGGAGTAAGGGTAATGCTTTCAACACTCCATTTGATTTTGGTGCAATTCACAAATTATCTTTAAAATCAATCCCAATAAAAAAGAAGTCTTAGAATAATAATATTCTTTGTAGTTGGAGAATGCATTAAATTGGGAGAGACTAGTGGGTAATTTTCCAATTATTATGAAAGTTCTTAAGTGAGAGGTTTTCTTTTTTTTAAAATATTCTTGTTGGATTACTCACTTTAAAAGAGGATAAATCCAAAGTTTAATTTCCTCCTGTCTTCAATCTGTTTTAGATTTTAAAGTCTCCGTGTTATCATGCTCTTTGCTGCTGAAATATTGAAGTCCATTAATGGAGATGGAAGAGAGACAGAGAGAGAATTATAGAGGTATTTCATAATGTAAATATGAGATTGCTGTACTGTTATAATTAAAAGAGCCATCCAAATATTTAATACCCTAAAGGTAACTCTCAGAAGGAAAGGAAATCCAGAGTGAATCTCTGTTTTCAGAATGAAAGCACTGGAGGTAATTATGTAGCTAGTCTCTGAAGCTGAGAATACTTAACACGTTGGATGCTTGAATTAGTACAAGATAAAAGACTTTGGATGCCTTCCAAAGACAGGAGCACAAAGGAATTGTATGGAAAATTTAACTCTGATGACCTAAATAAGCTAGCAAACAAGCTTGTGTTGCCAAATAAGAGAGAGAAACTCAACAAGGGTTGAAGCATCCCAACAACAAAGAATTTCATGCAAAGGGTAAATTGTAGTGTTATGAGTCAAGTTGATGTAAAAGTTGTGGACTTTAAACATTCCCAGATAAAGAGTAAGGCTTCCCTATCATTATCTTGGTTCCTCATCAAAAAGATGCAATTATATACCAGAAGTGAAGTGAACTGGATCTGGTTTGTTTTAACAGATTTAAATTGTTTTCAAGAAATGAATTGAACTCAGTCTGGGCCTTTATCTGAGCCAAACTGGATGTTCACCATTAAAATGCATGTGCATGTTTGATGACATCATTGAGATGTGGTTAACTAGGCTGAGATTGTGGAGTCCAATCCAGCCAAACCAAACTGAGCGGAAACCAGTTTTCCAAATCAGACCAAATCTATTTGTTGTCAGGCTTGGAAGCCATCTTTTGTATTGGGCCTTCAGGCCTGCCACATTTAGTACTTGGGAAAATGGGAGGAGGGATTGTTTGGAGTAGGGGTGATATATAGTCATAATAACATTCCGTTCTCAGAGAGTCAAGGACATCTTGCCCTGCACTTGGAGGGGTGTGAGTAGGAGGCATCTCCATTTGGGACGGTGCTTTGATTGGACTACATGATGGACATGTCGGTGCTAGACAGGGACTTGGACTTTCTTTTGGGTGAGGAAAATTAGGAAACTTTCAGATTCGGGTGTTCCCAGATGTGCCAATATGACATCTCTAATAAAATGGAACTTTGAGGAACTTCAAGCCTCGGAGTCTTCTTTCGTTACGGGTGTTACTTGGAACTCTGACATTAACTCGAATCTGACATTTGTAGAACTAAATATCAGCCCAGAACTATGAAATCTGTGGATTAATCTTGTTGAGCCTGAATTGCTTGACAAGATTCTGTTTTACATTTTCACATGAACCCAGTAGTAGTAGCTTGGCACACAACACACCATGGCTTCATTCACCATGGATTTTGAAAGAAACACAATGAGAGGAATTCATGTCTCATTCCAAACCACAACCATGGTTTTGAAAGCAGTCTTATCTGGGCTCCACAATGAGCCCCAATTGAAGGAATCATCATATAGCTTAATATGTGAAGCTTCAAGACAGAAATAATAGCTATGAAAGAAATCCCCAGCAGTCATACTGGGGAAATGAAATATTACTGTTCCAGCCAACACTTCTTAAATCTTCACATCAGGGAACTGTTTCCATTTCAACTGATCATTATAGGAATTCTATAATTTAAATAAATGGTGTTCTCTATTTGCATTTCCTTTTTTTCCTCCTCACTCTACGTTCCTTTACTCTCTCTTTTTTTGTCACAACTTTTATACCTTAAGAGAGGCATCATTCTTGGTTGTTATTTTTTTTTTAAAAAAAAATAGCTTTTGAGCTGAACTGAAGAGTTAAAAATGCTTTGTTTTGGCCAGTAAAATATTTAAAAATATTTCTGTCAGAGTTTCTTGCAAAAATCAAATCCAGATGCACACACAGATAAACTGGTTCAGCAGGATTCATTAACTTCTTTATATACAAGGGGAGATACACACACACACACACACACACAATACCAACAGTTGATTCTTCAATGCAGTAGAAGTTACATGCAGAACGCAAGGCAGGAATGAACAGTTAGTTTCATTTCAGCAGAGCAGACAAGCATGCACAGACTGCTTAGTTTCAGTTTCAATTCACTGCATAGACTCAAAAGCTGCAGACTAAGACATGCCCTGGCTCCAGTCTGTCTCAGCTCCCAATTGGCTGATTTAGTTGCTATGCCTATTCATTGGCTGACCTTTTTACCATGTTTCTGCCAGTTCATGAATGTTCTAACAATTTCTCTTTAACCTTTGCTAACAGTCAGAAAGTGATGCTCTTAGTTGGACAAAAACAGTAATAACAATAACAACAACACTGATTTCTGATAGCTGACTGGTGTTATACCTCTGCAGAATTTACAGCAGTTCTGGACTTCATAGATCAGAAATATATGGGATCATTTAACTATTCTGGTGTCAAGAGTCTGCTCGATTCCTAAAAGCTATATTTTAAACTAAACCTCACTCCAGAGCGGGATAATTTTTTGGCATCTCTTTAACTGTTTCACACACACAAACTCTCTCACACACATGCTTGCTCAAACTGGTGGCATAATTTCTTATAATTTTCAAGAGAATACAGATGAAAACAGTAACATAAGTCATAAAATCACAGTTGAACAAACAACAAATTTCACCAAACTCCCCCAAAGCTCCACGCCATATGTATTATGTGACTCCACCTCAAACCTCCTGGAAAATATTACATAACTCTCTGGATAATGGCAAGTGTTATTTCTCCAGTCCTAACTAGCTGAGCTGTAAAAAGAATTGGGAAGCTAGTCATAAGTGTTAAGACAACCCGAGTTGCATCTTGGTGATTGTACAACAGAGTGAATCACAAATCATCTGCCATCTGCATTTTTATCTGTTGTCTTGCCCAACTGACCCCATGTGATTGATTTATGGTTAAGGGTTGTAGAAAGTTACCACCCACCCCTCTCTTAGAAGAATGAAATATTTTGAGGAATAATTTAAAAAAAGGCAAGATAAAATATTTCCCCCTAAAAGAGAAATAAAAAATCTTAAGAGAGACAGAAATCAGACTGCCCCCAGCAGATATTTTGGTGTCTATTGAAAAAGACCTTCAGCTTCAGGGTGATGGGATTAAGATATGACCCTTCAGAACATAATAGGATTAACCCACTACCATTTAGCAGAAGGCACAGAGCTTACTACATTGCACTATCTCCTAAGGATATTGTATCACCCTCAGAAACTTCAGCCAAATTTAGATCAGACAAACACCTACTTTGTACTTTGCCTATAGAGTCAGTTATGACCCCTACATAACCCCTACATGGCCCCATGGGAGTTTGAAAACAGTCAATAGAATACATGTTCTTGCACAGGAACAGGAAGCTCAAGTGCAAAGCCCAAGAGAAGGTATAAATACCCCCCTTCCATGTGGTCAGCTGCCCAGAATCACATGTGTTTGATGCTTCTGCTTCATCAATAAATGGACCCTCTTTCCAATCAGCCTCCAGCCTCCATTTTGTCTCCAGTGCCTTTCTCCTGGCTTGGAATTGGACCTGGATATTTCTTCCAACAAGGTGTTGGAAAATGCCAGATCTTTGTTTATTGAGTAAACCATGACTACATGTGTTATGTACCAAGACATCCAGAGTTTCAGATCCAGGGATAAAAGAAGATGGTAAGCAATTAGGCAGAACAATAAACTAAGTATAAAAATCACCATATTTTAAGAAAGTTTTTGAGAAACTGGACAGATCAGAGAAATGCACTGAAATAGATTAAAAACACTTACAATGATAACTTCGACTCGGAGTTGTGAGAAAGAGTTGATCATGCTTTTCAAATGGAAGGCTATCATTTAGAGTACTAGGCAAGGAACATTAGATATGAGATACCCTAAGGGAGAATCCAGCTGAATGTTAGGAAGAACTTACTAGTGGTAACCTACAGTGGAGTCAATTTCTCAAGGAAGTGCTGAGCTACCATTTCCTGGATGTACCCAAGCAGCTTTTCTATGCTTGCAATGCTTTAACTTCGATTTCAGCATTGAATCTAAATGACCCTAGGATTCTAAGATAGTCCATATTGAACACATTCCACATGGCAATAAAATACTTGCCAGATTATCAGAAAGAGCCGAGGTGGCGCAGTGGTTAGAGTGCAGCACTGCAGGTTACTTCAGCTGACTGCTAGTTGCAGTTCGGCAGTTCAAATCTCACCGGCTCAAGGTTGACTCAGCCTTTCATCCTTCCGAGGTCAGTAAAATGAGGACCCAGATTGTTGGGGGCAATAGACTGACTCTGTAAACTGCTTAGAGAGGGCTGTAAAAGCAGTATGAGGCAGTAAATCTAAGTGCTATTGGTATTGCTATCAGAAAATGTGGGCGAGATACATTTAATACACCTCCTGAACTATCTGGGAGGGGGACTGGGTTTAACCAAACAAAGAGACAGTTTTGAAGAATTAAAAAAAAAAAAAACAGATTTATAGCTAAGATTTTTGATGACATCAAGCTTCTAGGCTACTGTTTTTATGACTATTGGGGTGAATGAGCATCTTGAGAAAGAGGCTGCTTCCAAGGGATAGAGAAATGGCCCCTTATTGGGGATTTACTCATTTCAGGATACTATTTCTTTTCTCCCCTAAGGAGAATAGGTTTCCAAAGATGGTAGGTGGTAACCTTTTAAGAGAGATAATGGAAAATACAGGAGAGAAATTGGAGTTGGGCATATGGACTGCATGAGGTTTGACTCTCTGGTATAAAAATAGCAGATGCCAATTGTTGTTTGTTTGTTTGTTTGTTTTTACCATGCTGGTAGATACCACTGGGGAAAAATCAGCAGTTATGAACAACTATAGCCAACCAACAGAATGGAATATAATTATGCAGCCCTTGAAGCAAATGCAGTAGTTATTCCTTCACGGGGAAAGGTAGATAGACAGTACATATTTCCTATCTTGTTTAATATAAACTGTACAGTATATGTATACGAGTCAATATATGGTATATTATAATATGTATATTATAATCAGTGGTGGGTTGCTACCGGTTCTCTCCTGTTCAGGAGACCTGGTAACAGAAATCTTGATCTGAGAGCGAACCGGTTTGTTCCAAACATTATCTGGGCCCTCGCACCTGCCCCCACACTATACCTACCTTTATTCCTTTGTTTTTAACTCAGCTGTAAGGCACGGCAGAGTGGATTGCCATGCCTCAGCTGTTTTTTTACTCAATGCACTTGTGTGAAGCACAAGTTTGATGTGCATGCGAGCTAAACAAATATGCGTGTGGCGATCGCGTGCAAAGCGCATGTGCGATGTGAACCAGTAGTAAAACTGGTTAGAACCAACCACTGATTATAATAATATAAGAGCCGAGGTGGTGCAGTGGTGGTTAGAGTACAGTACTGCAGGCTACATCCGCTGACTGTTAGCTGCAGTTCCGCAGATCGAATCTCACCAGGCTCAAGGTTGACTCAGCCTTCCATCTTTCCGAGGTGAGTCAAATGAGGACCCAGATTGTTAGGGGCAATCGGCTGACTCTGTAAAACTGCTTAGAGAGGGCTGTAAAAGCACTGTGAAGCGGTATATAAGTCTAAGTGCTATTGCTACTGCTGTGCACAACTTTCTCTTCTTTTGTCTTAAGAAAGGACATGATTTAGCTGTTCATGTCAGGATGTAACTCTCCATTGGCACTATGAATGATTTTAGAAATGTATGATATAGATTTTTTTTAAAGGAGCCGATGCCTTAATGGGAAGACATCAATTGTCCCCAGTGTGCAACAATTTGAATAAGGACCACGGCCCCTTGATTCTTAAGAAGGAGGAGGAGGAGGAGGAGGAGGAGGAGGAGGAGGAGGAGGAGGAGGAGGAGGAGGAGGAGGAGGAGGAGGAGAGGAGGAGATCTTTTGCAAGGGCTCATATCATATAGCACCCACTGGGATTCAAGAAAGTTTTGAAAGAGTAGGAGGTTGAACCAAAACCCAACCAGATTTCTGATATAGAAAAGCAGCAGCCTGTCTCCTAGTAGGATTTGGTAGCTTATTAGTAACCTTGATTATCACTAAGTGTTGTATCTTCTTATTCTTCATGAATGTATTTTATTCTCCTTATGCACACCAAGAGCCTATGCACCAAAGACAAATTCCTTGTGTGTCCAATCACCCTTGGCCAATAAAGAATTCTATTCTATTCTATTCTATTCTATTCTATTCTATTCTATTCTATTCTATTCTATTCTATTCTATTCTATTCTATTCTATTCTATTCTATTCTATTCTAAACCAGGAGGTTGGAGGGATGGGACTTTCCTGAAGTTATTGAATTTCAACTCTCAGGCATTCCCACCAGACTGACTGAATGCCAAGGTGAAAGAAAGTCATCAAGATGTCTATGGAAATTCTCAGTCATCCAGGTCATGGTTGTTCCAAAGATGCTTTTTCAACAGCAAATGGACTTTCTGGTTTTTCTTTGAAGAGGTTTCGCTTCTCATCCAGAAGCTGAAGGAGACATCTTCAAAGAAAACTAGAAAGTCCAGTTGCCTCTTGAAAAAGCATCTTTGGGAAGTCATCTAGAGTTATTTAATCATAGTAGTTCCCTACTTTCATTAGTAACAATAATAATCAGGGAACAGGAATGGGGAAACACATTATTTTGGATTATTTTAAGGGATAAGTATAAAAATGTTCTGGATTGTCCAAATTGAAGAGAGGCAGGCAGACAAGGGAGCTACACTCCTCCCTGGCTATTGTATTTGCCTTGCAGATTACTTAAAACATAAGTAATAGTTATGAATTAAAGTCTATGGAGATTCTCAATCATGGTTGTCCCAAAGGTGCTTTTTTCCAAAGCACCTTTGGGCTTTTCTTGGTGTTTTTCTTTGAAAACATTTCACTTTTCATCTGTTGTGGTCCTCCAGCAGCCTGCAGAGCTGGCAGCAGAGGCGGACAGTGAGGAAGCTGGGGAGGACCATGGGCCAGTCCTGTAGTCTGGGGAAGGCTCAGATGAGGGCTCTGCATTGGAGGCAGAGATGGGGCCAGGGCCATCTGGGAGTGATGTGCAGAATTCAGAGCCTCCAGAGTCGGACAGCAGAAAGGCAGAGGAACAGGAGGAGCCTGTTCCTAGTGCGCGCATGCGCAGAGCTGCCAGAAGGCACGAACAGTTAAAACAAAAGGGACAACTTGGGAGTAAGGCCTGGAGATGATTGGCCCCTCCCATAAGGCTTAAAAGAGGAGCAAAGGCACGTGGGCACTTTGCAGGAAAGCAATGTTGTTAATTCTGTTCCTAGTTGGCATCTCTGCTTGATTCTGGAATCTGTGTGGCTTTGCCAAGCAGGTCTTTGGCAGAGTGTCAAGGGAGATAAAGTTTGGTGAATATTCTGAAGGACTTCTCCCAAAGGACTTTTTGCAACTAATTGGGACTCAGATGTGAATGAACGTAATTCACAGCTGTTGCAATAAAAGAGGTTTTTGGGACTAGTCATCTGTTTTAATGATTCAGGAAGCCTAGGTCACAACATCATCTAAGAAGCTTCAGTTATGAATGAAAGACAAATTACATTTAGAAATATATTATAACCAATATCCACACACGTAGATACAGATAAACACATCTGGAATGTGCACCAAGGTGGGATTCACTTACCTTCCCTACCGATTCACAAATGTGAGCATGCGTGCAATGCTCAGCCTTCCGTGCATGGTCTTTGCTCATGTGCATGCCTTCTGGGCATGTGCCTGGCCTTGAAAACATGGCAAAATAGGACATCATTATATCCGGGTGGTGGTGGGGCCTTACCACAATCGCCACTACCGGTTTGCCCGAACTAGACAGAACTGGCTGAATCCCACCTCTGGTGCACCTGCTTCATAGACTTATCGGTGGGACGTGTAGCTCTAGTTCTAACTGGAAGGAATAAGTTTGTTTCTTCCCAGACAGTTTCTATATTTATTCTTTATTTTTAGAACTACCAGGAAAAAGTTGATCTAATTGATTTTATTACTGACAGAGAGAGATTCATTTCTGACTTACATCCCAGAACTAAATTAATGATTTCGCCTTAAATACCTCCCTTCACTGAAAACAGAAGCCTGAAAGAGGGTTAGATTTGCACATGTGGCATTTGCTGTAACAGTAAATCTTTTCAACGGTGAGAACAAGGTGTGCCTTTATGAGAATGGGAAATCAGCTATATGGGAAACACTCTTCTCTAAGCCTGCAAAAGGTTATACTGCTCACCAGCTTCCAGCTTGCACAGATATGCATTTCTCAAATATCACTTAGAGAAGAAAGGCGATACTCTTAAAATACAGACAAAATGTCCCAAGAAGGCTGAAGCGCAGCTTTTTGGTGTACAATAATACACTGCAAGGTCAGAAGGAGGGAAACTGGTCAGGAAAGCTACAAATATCCATCCTCCAGAAAGGATAAGATACCCAAAGAACAAGAAGGGGAGAAAACTAAATAACACTTGGACTCATATCCAGCTACCCTGGTTTTAAAATATTTCATTAGTGCTCTGCAAGATAAGATTTTTGTCATGAATTTGCGGAGGAGAATGAGCCAGAGCTGGAGCTGATGGAGATCGAGGGGGTGGCTTCGTTGGCTTTGGAGGAATGTGGGGAGGAGCAGGCCGAGGCAGCCCAGGGCCCTTCAGGATTGGGACAGCTTGTTAGCAGGGAGGAACGGGGGCAGGATGAAGAAGAGAGGGCAAGCAGTGAACAGGAGGAGTGACAGAGCTCAGGCAATGAGCAAGGACTGCCCCCTCCTGATCTCTGAGCACAGAGAGTGGAGAGAAGGTGGGAACAGTGCAGGCTGACCCGACAACTTGGTAGGAGAGTGCCCTGACCCTCTTCACAAGGCACACCTGGGGACTGAGATTTAAGAAGATGTTGTGGGGATGGGCATTTGTCGGGAACAAATGCTGAATTGGTAGAATTTGGTGTGCCAGTATAGACATTCGGAGTTTGCAAAACTGCTTGCTTCTTTCTTACTTGTGGCCTTCTTCCTGACTTCATGGACTGTTTCTTGTTCCTGACTTTGTGGACTCATTGCTTCTTGTTTCGTGGACTCATTTCCCTGTTCCTTTGTTTTGCTGGACTGGGTGCAGCCAGAGGCTGCCGTGTGTGTGTGTGTGTGTGTGTGTGTGTGTGTGTGTGTGCATTTTGCTCTGGGACTTACCAAGAATGTGGGAGCATTTGAGGGGAAATTTGGAGCATTAAACGGGAGTTTGAACTCTCAGCTGGCTGTGTGACCTTCGTGCCTTCTCTCAGGTCATCACAACTTTCTCAAACTGTAAGAACCATAGTAAAATCTCTTTCTTTGAAGGTGGAGAGAAGAAGGAAAAGTTGAAAGGCCAGGTAAGAAGTATGCGTCAAGCACCTGGGAAATCAGTAGATCCAGGCAGTTGAAATGGGTATTAAGATTTATTGCAGGTTTAAGCTCTCTATAAGAATCTAAATTACTAATGGTCAAAGCAAATTGGTGGTAGATAAAAGTCAATGGAATTCAAGATGGGCTGGACTTAGATCTCATGAAGGGACTCGAGACTGATGATGTGTTTGATCCCTTCTTCAGGCTCAGCCTGGTCATCTCTTACAGTATGTGTGGGTAGAAGAAAAGAAAGACTTAAGTGTTGAACTGCTACAAATAATTTATTTATTTTTGAGGGGTTCTTGGTGCTTTTTGAGCTTGGCTGTCTTCTTGCAGATGTTTCATTATCCAAACTAGGTAACATCTTCAGGGTTAGTATCATCCCAGCACTGTGTCAAGTTTCCGAAAGATGCCCTAATTAATTCATGAGCCATGATCCAAACTTCAAAGGAAATATAGTCATTTATTAGGAGCAACATTCCAGCAATACTCGGATGCAGTTAGGACTGATCCTACGTAGATTTACGTTCCCCTATGACCCTGTCTCTCCCCTCCTCTCTGGCCATGTCATAAATCACATTCTCCAATTAACCACTTTGTCTGGCTGTGAAACCTAACACCCTCCTTCTGATTGCGGTCAGAAAGAATGTATGGAATTCACTTTAGTTCTTCCTCCCTCCTGCTCATGGCAACTTGAAAGCTTTGCAAGTTGACACACTGATGAACATCTGCAAGAAAAGAGCCAAGCTGAGAGAGCACCAAGGAGCCCTCATTTCAACCCTGAGCTACAACTATTCTCCTTTTCAAACATACATTTTCAATATTTTATTTACCATCATTTCGTTTTAATTTTGTAAACTTCACAAAACATTTAGAACATGGAAGGTACTTACTAAAAAAAGGTGATGTATTAAATATTTCAAAAAATCCAAAGTAGGATGAAAAAATCAAGCTAGAAATTTATTTTAATTGCTTTTTACATACCTATTCAGAAATTATATTGTTCACAGAGACTTGTCCACTATATTTCAACAGAGCCAAATCCCAAATTATTACAAGTAGAGCAACACTTAGTAAGATCTAGCTTTTCTAATTATGTAATAATGAATTATCTTTACAAAGTAAACTCTATCTGAGAGTTTAAACTCAAAGGACAAAATAACAAGTGAGACAATTATGAACATTCTATAGTAGAATACTTTTCAATAGGCAAAAATGACAGATTTTTAAATGTATATTAATCAATCAGAATAGAGCTGGAAGGGACTTTGGAGGTCTTCTAGTCCAGCTCCCTGCTCAAGCAGAAGACCTTATACCATTTCAGAGAAGTGACTGTCCAGTCTCTTCTTAAGAACCTCCAGTGATGGAGCACCAAAATGTCTGAAGGCAAGTTCTTCCACTGGTTAATTGTCCTCACTGTAAGGAAGTTTCTCCTTAATTCCAAGTTGCTTCTCCCCTTGATTAGTATCCATCCATTGTTTCTTGTCCTGCCCTCTGGTGCTTTGGAAAATAAATAAAATAAATTTGGAAAATTAGATAGATAGATAGATAGATAGATAGATAGATAGATAGATAGATAGATATAGATTATGTGGACTTTAATATTAAAGGAACCAATATAAACATGTACTGTTATATGTTTTGGAACTGGATTTTCAGAAGTTCTTGGCATCAATATAGCACAGTTTTTGATCATCGCAGGCTCCATCTCCAACTACTATTTAATATATCCACCAATCCCATGGCTTCTCATAAATTACTCCTAAGAAATTGTGTTTCCACCAAAAAATGTTTGCCCACCCCTAATCTAGGGGACTCGGTGGCTCAGTTGTTAAGATGCTGAGCTTGTCGATCAGAAAGGTTGGCAGTTCAGCGATTCAAATCCCTCGAACCCCATAATGGAGTAAGCTCCCATTACTTGTCCTAGCTTCTGCCAACCAAGCAGTTCGAAAGCATGTAAAAATGCAAGTAGAAAAATAGGGACCACCTTAGTGGGAAGGTAACAGCGTTCCATGCACCTTCGGCATTTAGTCATGCCGGCCACATGATCACGGAGACGTCTTCAGACAGTGCTGGCTCTTCGGTTTAGAAATGGAGATGAGTACTGCCCCCTAGAGTTGGGAACAACTAGCATGTATGTGCGAGGATCCTTTACCTTTTACCTTTTCTAGGTTATTTTTCCTAACATCTTCATCTCAGTGGAATTAGAATTAACAGACTTAGACTGAACAATTCTTATTACCATAAGATGGCACCAAAGAACTAGTGTTTAGTGTGGCTTGTTGCTACCATCTAGCAATCATATGGACGTTTGCAAACCAAAACAGGGGACAAAAAAATACCGCCTTTCACAGATTGATGGTTTCTAAATTCCTTCCAGACCTCATCTGAGTTTGGAAGCTAAGCAGTCTATCAGGGAATTCTAGGATGAAGGAAAAAGTTGAATAACATCCCTAATAATCATAGTCAGTTGTCAATTTTTTATTGGCCAAGTGTGATTGGATACACAAGGAATTTGTCTTGGTGCATATGCTCTCAATGCACATAAAAGAAAAGATACGGTCATCACGAATCATAAGGTACAACACTTAATGTTAGTCATAGGGTACAAATAAGCAATCAGGAAACAATCAATATCAATATAAACCGTAAGGATACAAGCAACAAAGTTACAGTCATACAGTCATACATGGAAGGAGATGGGTGATGGGAATGATGAGAAGATTAATAGTAGTGCAGACTTAGTAACTAGTTTGACAGTGTTGAGGGAATTAGTTGTTTAGCAGTGTGATGGCATTCGGGAAAAAACTGTCCTTGTGTCTAGTTCTGGTGTGCAGTGCTCTATAGCATCGTTTTAAGGGTAGGAGTTGAAACAATTTATGTCCAGGATGTGAGGGGTCTGTAAATATTTTCACAGCCCTCTTTTTGACTTGTGCAGTATACAGGTCCTCAATGGAAGACGGGTTGATAGCAATTGTTTTTTCTGCAGTTCTAAAGAAGGAAATAGGAAATAATCTCCATAATGTTGCCAAGAAAACTCTACAAATATGTCTACCACCTGACCAAGATCTGTCAAATTCTTTATGCTTCTCCAAGACTTTTACCTTATATGATTAGAGGAACACACACTATTTTCGTTGTTTTCATCCTGCTGATTAACTATTTAAAAAGGGCTTTAAACCTATATAACACTTTTTGCCTTTAATAGTCTTACAATGGAATAAATGAGTTGGAGGCAGAATACCAAATTACAACGTCACATTGGTAAGTCTTTATGTTTGGGGACATTTTACTGTACTATCTTGTGAATCATACTCATTCTATAGGCCTAATTTCCATGTAACCTGTGCCTGGGGAAGTTAAGAAGGAAACAGAGCCATGTGTAATATTCAGATTATCATATTAATTAGAATCTGAGGTACAAAAGCTGCATATTTTTGGCTGCAAACATCTTCCAAGACACAGTGGCAAACCTGGATTGATTACTGTTTATAATAGCAATAATCCTTCCAAAATCAGTCATTAGCGCAGTTAACAACTAATTTTACAGAGTTTCCACTGCCCTTGGCATTGCCTGAAGCAGTTTTCGAGCTTGTCATTAACCGTGGGTTACAATTGATTTCTTTGGGGCCTATTTAACAGAAATTTGATTTCAGCTCCGCACCCACTGAGCCTAATCATCATCCAGTAAACAAATGCCTTTTATTTTCCCCTAGGTTTTATACTTCTCTTTTTAAAAAAAAAATAAAAAAAATCAACTTGGCGGACCATTCAATGAGATTGGAGCAAGAGAAAGCAATACTTCGTGTGTATGAAAGAGGCCTACAAGTCCTCAGAGTAACTTATTTCTACAGCACGCTTCATCTGACTTGTTCAGTTTCAAACACATTTAAAAAGAAAAAAAAAGGGGGGGGGAATGCAGGCTGCAAAATATCCAGTCCACAAAGAGTTAGCCTTCCCTGTCTCTCTTTCTAGTGGTCAGTTGGATTTTTACCAACTAGATCTGCTGGGGTTAAACAAATTGATTATCTCAAGAAGGTTGTATTAAATCAAAGCAAGAAAGAACCAATACTTTTAAGAAGAACAACATATGAAGATTTGGTGTTGGAGGAATCAAGCCACCTACTGAAGAACTAGGCAGCAGGATGTGTTTTCTTGAAAGCAGAAATGCCAAATCACCAGGAAAAAAAGGGGGGGAGGGGAGGGAAGCAAGCTTTAATTGTACTACCAATATTTAATAACAGTGAGACCATCAAGCCTTGGTTGAATAGTTTGGCATTTAACACAATCACTTGCTAATATCTGCCACTCAAACTCCTAACACTATAAGACTAGGGACTGATTAAAAAAAAAACTTTGACAATGTGAAAAACATGATGAACTGCTGTCAAGGAAAGCTCATTCTGTACTGAGATTAGGAAGGGGAGGCAAGGGGAGGGGGAAGAGGAGGGGAGGGGAGAGGATGGGAGGAGAGGAGAGAGGAGAGGAGAAGAGAGGAGAGGGGAGGGGAGAGGAGAGGGGAGGGGAGAGGAGAGTGTTATGTATTGATACTTTTAAGCGGGAGTTTCAAACCTGCCTACGTTTCTGATTGGCTGATAGTCCCTCCTGGATTGTATATAAGGAGGGCTGCAGCCTCTGAGTTTTTGCTGAAGTCTCACTGTATATTAAAGAGCTGTTGTCACTTGCTTGCTTGTGCCTCTCATTATTCCCGAACCACTTCATTGGCGACGAAGGTGGGATCGAGGCTACAAGAAGCCAACCAGTGAGACCACGAGCTTCGGCTAGGCGACGAGGCGAACCACAGGAGGCATAGCAAACATGTCTGCCTACGTTCCGCCCAAGCCTTTTGACCCGACCCGCGAAAAATGGGTCTCATACCTAACAAGGTTCGAATGCTCGCTTGAAGCCAGCGACATGCAGGGCCTCTCTGCTAATCGAAAGAGAGCCCTCTTCCTAAGCCACTGCGGACCGGACATGTTCGAGATGGCCGAGTCACTGTGTGAGCCAACGCCGGTTCAAACCGTCTCCTGGGACACCCTGATGGCAACTCTCCGGGCTCACTACGCTCCTGTCCTCTCCAAGTTCGTGCAACGATACCAACTCAGACAGCGCGTTCAATGTGAGGGAGAACCGGTCAGCGCGTACATGGCTAGCCTGAGAAAAGCCGCAACCCATTGCGACTATAGAGACTTGGACGATGCGTTGCTTGAGCAACTTATCTGTGGTGTTCGGGACATTAGGCTGCAACGGCGCCTGCTCGCCAAGCCTGATTTGACGCTTGCTGGAGCCCTAGACGAAGCCAGGGCTCATGAAGCCTCCACAAAAGCCGCAGAAACGCTGCAGCATCCGCTGACCAGCAAAGACAGCCCCAAGTCTGCCCCGGTGCACAGAGAAGACGCCGGATCCAGCTCGGAGTCCGAGTCGGATGAGGACGTTTTCCGAACGGAGCACCAGAGAAAAGACACTGGCAGCCCCCGGCGAAGCTGTCCCAGCTGTGGCGGGCACCATGATAGACTGTCCTGCAAATACAGAGAGGCTATTTGCAGGCGCTGCGAGAAAAAAGGGCACTTGGCGCGAGTCTGTAGAGCCATTCTGCCCAGAAAACACCAACCACGTGAGCGCCGCAGCCAACCGGAATCAGCGCGCCAGAAGCAGCCAACGAGAGAAGGCGGCGCGAAAAAACGGCGCAAATTTGAACCGCGAGATGGCCGCAGCATACATATCGACCAGGCCAGCACGGCGATCGAGGACAAAGTCAGCACGGTGGTCGAAATCAATGGAAAGCCGTGCTCGATGGAGATCAACACTGGATCAGCTCTCTCCATAATGTCGTGGGCGACCCTAAAGACCCTCCTGCCATCGTTCCGGAAGGACTAGCTCTCCAAGCAGAGACTGCGCATCCTAGACTACCAGGGGAACCGAGTCCCCCTCGAAGGCGTGGATACGTTCTGAGTCACCTACGGAGAGTACGAAAGAGACCTGCCACTGACCATCGTCACAAAGCAGCTCCCTAGCCTTCTGGGCATGGGGTGGTTCCGAGCCCTTGGCATGGGCTTCACCGGCGTCCACCTGATGTCCAAATCAACTCTGAAAGACAGTCTCCTGTCCGAGTTCCAGGACGTCTTCGGGGACACGTTGGGCAAGTATGTGGGGACCCCTATTTCACTAAACTTAGACCCCCAACGTAGCCCAAGTAAGACTTAAGGCCAGACGAGTGCCGTTCGCATTGAAATCGAAGATCGATGCGGAACTGGACAAATTGATTAAACAAGGGGTGTTGGTTCCCATTGACCATGCCAAGTGGGAAACCCCTATAGTGACCCCAGTAAAGTCCGACGGCTCAATAAGAATTTGCGCCGACTACAAGTGCACGATCAACAAGGCTTTGCACCGAGCGCCTATCCGGTGCCGATCGTGCATCATCTAGTACACTCCCTGGGCCCCGGGAAAATTTTTGCCAAATTAGACCTGCCTACCAGCAGTTACCAGTTGACGACGCCACAGCAGAGGCGCAAACAATTGTAACTCATAGGGGTGCATTTAAATGCACCAGGCTCCAGTTTGGGGTGAGCGTCGCACCCGGCTTATTTCAAAGCACCATGGAGCGCCTGTTGCAAGGACTCCCAGGAGTGGTGTCCTATTTCGATGACGTTTTAGTCAGTGCCCAGGACGAACATCAGCTAGGGGACAGAGTAAGGAACGTCCTGTCCAGGTTCAGAGAAGCGGGACTGAGACTTAAAAGAAACAAGTGTGTGATTGCTGTCCCCTCTGTGGAATTTCTGGGGTACAGGGTGGATGGCACAGGCATCCACCCTACCAAAAGCAAGGTGAGGGCTATTAAGAGCGCACCTGCCCCCAAATCCAAAGCGGAGCTCCAAGCCTTCCTTGGACTGCTCAATTTTTACTCCATGTTCCTGAAGGACAAAGCCACGGTTGCAGATCCCCTACACAAGCTTCTAGGGAAGAATGTACCATGGGTCTGGGGGAAACCACAGGCAGCCGCTTTTGAGGCAGTGAAGAAACTCCTGTCTGAGGACAGCTTCCTGATTCAGTACAATACAGCGCTGTCGCTTGTCTTAGTGTGCGACGCCTCCCCCGTAGGAGTTGGTGCCATCCTAGGCCATAGACTGCCGAACGGCCTAGAGGCGCCCATTGCGTTTTACTCCCGCACCCTGTCCAGTGCAGAGCGGAACTATAGTCAGTTGGACAGAGAGGCTCTGGCTGCGATTGCGGGGGTTAAAAAGTTCCACGAATACCTCTATGGCCGAAAATTCGAAATTGTGATCGATCATAGACCCTTGCTAGGACTTTTGGCAGGCGATAGGCCAACCTCCGCTGCCCTTTCCCCTCGTTTGACCAGATGGGCCATTTTTCTGTCGGCCTACTCATATCAGCTCGTCCATCGACCTGGCCGAACCCTGGGTCATGCGGATGCCCTTAGCCGCTGCCCCCTTCCCGACCTACTTGACAACCCAACGCCGGAAGCCTCCGTTCTTTTGTTGGACACTTTGACTTTGGGCCCTATCTCCTCTTGCGAGGTGGCGAAAGCCTCGGCTAGAGACCCAATCATCCGTACTGTTATGGGTTGGGTACTGAAGGGGTGGCCAGTCAAGGTGGACGGAGGGGAGTATCAAGGTTATGCCAACAAATGCAATGAACTGTTTATGCAAGGGGGTTGCTTGCTGTGGGGTGACAGGGTGGTAATTCCAACGAAGCTACGGAATAGAGTTTTAGAGTTGCTGCACAAAGGGCATCCGGGCATTGTTAGGATGAAATGCTTAGCCCGCAGTTATGTCTGGTGGCCCAACATGGACCAGGTCATTTCTGAGTGGGTGGGGAAGTGCAGACCCTGCCAGGAGTCTCGTCCCGATCCCCCAGTAGCGCCCATCCGAGAGTGGGAGAAACCAAAAGGCCCATGGGGGAGGATCCACATTGATTTTGCTGGCCCTTTCCACAGGCAAACGTTTTTAATAGTTGTTGATGCCTACTCAAAGTGGCTCAAAATCATCTTAATGCCATCAACAACAGCCGAGGCAGTTATCAAGGTCCTAAGGAAGTTGTTTGCCACCCACGGCCTGCCGGATACCCTGGTATCTGATAACGGCCCTCAATTTACGGCAACTCTTTTTGAAGGCTACTTGGCCAGACTGGGCATCCGCCATGCCCTATCAGCTCCGTTTCACCTGGCTTCGAACGGATTGGCTGAACGCTTTGTTAGGACAGCCAAAGAAGCACTGTCCAGATTAGACAACGGGGACTGGCAGGCCAGGATAGACCAATTCCTAGCAGTCCAGCATGCCACACCATGCACAGCAACAGGGAGAAGCCCAGCAGAGCTCCTCATGGGCAGGAAGCTCCGGTGCGTGTTAGACAGGCTTCACCCTAACTACTCGCACGAAAACTTCAAGGGAGAAATCTGTGGCCTAAGACAGTTTCAGGTTGGTTCCCCGGTGTTCGCTCACAATTATGCCAGCGGACCTCTATGGGTTGCAGGAACCATAGTGGGTATAACAGGCCCAAAATCGTATACGGTAGACGTAGGGGTGGACAGACTCTGGAAGCGCCACATAGACCAACTTAGAAAAAGGGTGGTCGGCGAGGCAAACATCAATTTAGACATCTCCGAACCTAACTATAACAACTTTCCCAAAACAGCTAACTCAAGCCCGGGTTCGTGAGAATACTTAGCTGACAAGCCCTGGTTCCAGCGCTGCCCCAGCGAGTCGCCACTCCCAGCCGGGGATAACCACGCCCCGGACAAAATCCAGGAAGTTCCATTGGCGGAGCCGGGAGAGACGGAGAGTCCCTCCGACCAGCTCGACGCCCCACCAGACACTGAACTGCGCAGGTCAACTAGGGCGAGAACTCGTCCTAGGCACCTGCGAGATTTTGTGTGTACATATGTAAATTTCTGAATATTAGTGCTTTCTGGGAAGGGAGGGGTGTTATGTATTGATACTTTTAAGCGGGAGTTTCAAACCTGCCTACGTTTCTGATTGGCTGACAGTCCCTCCTGGATTGTATATAAGGAGGGCTGCAGCCTCTGAGTTTTTGCTGACGTCTCACTGTATATTAAAGAGCTGTTGTCACTTGCTTGCTTGTGCCTCTCGTTATTCCCGAACCACTTCAGAGAGGATGGGAGGAGAGGAGTGGGAAGGGGAGGCAAGGGGAGGGGAGAGGATGGGAGGAGAGGAGAGGGGAGAGGAGAGGAGAAGAGAGGAGAGGGGAGGGAGGGGAGGGGGAAGGAGAGGGGAGAGGATGGGAGGAGAGGATGGGAGGAGAGGAAGAAGAAGCTGAAGCAGAATAAATTTATGTAGTAGAGGCGGGCAGTGAAGTAATCAAAACGACACTATCAATAGGGCATCACAAAAATGTTCAAACATTCTGCAGACTCAGATCACACAATATCTCTGGTGTCTTAGTAAAGATGATTCCAAAGTGAATGCTTGCAAGATCCTGGATGATTAGAGGAGAATATGGACAAAGCAATAATTTTATCACCATGTGTTTGCTGGTTGCCTCGGACAACTGATATCTACATAAGCGTTGATTGTCTGCAATTAATGCTTTCAAATGACCCTCTGCAAGATTCCTGTGTAATAGGCTTGAGCCATAAAATAGCTAATTAGATTTTTTTTTGTATGTGGTTAACACCTGACAGTTTGAATGGCATGGCTCCAATTCCATGTATTTTTTCCATCATCCATTTTCTCACTTGATCCTCTCTTTGGTGAATCCCATCACCACTACCTGGTCACCTGGGCGTAGTATGATTATGCTTGATGGTTTCGGAAAGAGGTTCCAACCTCAAATTGATATTTGATTGACAGAAAGAAACTGATTCAAAAGAAGTCAGATAAGGAGGGAAGGAATGTGCTGAAATACTGAACGGTAGAGATGCAAAAAATTCAAAGGTAGCTTAAAATACTTTCCCAATTTACAGAAACTCTAGAACTAAATGCTGAAGTTAAATGGACATTCTGATCCTTACTATGGTGGAATGCCAGAGGAGCTTAGGGAATACCACTGAAATATGGCAAGCAACAGAAGCAGAATCTTTCTGACCAGGGAAGAGAAACAGGAGAAGAGTCCCCGGAGCCTGGTTGCTGAATCGAGTTGCAATACTGCACAATCCATTTTGTTTTGGTGGAAAATGACAAAACACAGCTTCGGTGTTTTGTTTTTCATAGCAATAGCAGTAGCACATAGACTTCTATACTGCTCCATAGTGTTTGATAGCCCTCTCTCAGTGGTTTACAGAATCGGCATATTGCCCCCAAACACTCTGGTTTCTCATTTTATTGACTGAGAAGGATGGAAGTCTGAGTCAACCTTGAGCCGGTCAGGATCAAACTGCTGACAATTTGCCGAATTAGCCTGCAATGCTGCATTCTAACCATTATGCTACCATGGCTCATAGGTGAAGATCATGGCAAGTCATTTTCTGATGTGATCAAAGAATATGCATGTGTGTATGTTTGGTGTGTGTGTGTGTGTGTGTGTGTGTCTGTCTGTCTGTCTCTCTCTCTCTCTCTCTCTCTCTCTCTCTCTCTGTGTGTGTGTGTGTGTGTGCGTGTGTGCGTGTGTGTGTGTGTGTATGTGTGCAGTGGTGAATCCAAATATTTTTACTACTGGTTATGTGGCCATGGCTTGGTGGGCATGGCAGGGGAAGGATACTGCAAAATTCTCATTCCCTCCCCACTCCTGGGGGAAGGATATTGCAAAATCCCCATTTCCACCCCATTCTGGGGCCAGCCAGAGGTGGTATTTGCCGGTTCTCCGAACTACTCAAAATTTCCGCTACCGGTTCTTCAGAACCTGTCAGAACCTCCTGGATTTCACCCCTGTGTGTGTGTGTCTGTGTCTGTGTCTGTGTGTCTGTGTCTGTGTGTGTGTGTGTGAGAGAGAGAGAGAGAGAGAGAGAGAGAGAGAGGGAGAGAGAGGGAGAGGGAGAGGGAGAAAGTATATTCTCCTGCTTATTTCCTGCAAATCTAGAAAGACAGAGGAAATTTCCCACCCAAAAAAGACCAATCTGAATATCTTTATCTTGTATGAAGAATTTTAACAAAGCAGCTTCCTAACAAAATAAGTATAGTAATTAACCAAACTTGTAGAAAGAACTTGTACAAAGAAAAAAAAAAGGATTTGTCACTAAAACTGACTAAAAACCAGACATGCCTGAATTAGATAGAGTTAATTGTTACAAGGACACTGGTTCATTATTTATATTCCTTTTATCAGCAACATTATTTGGATTTAACTTTAAGGGCTTGGCAAACAATGTGTGTTCTCCAGCTGGGCTATCACATTAAATTGTTTTCTCTAAGGATAACAAAGGAAGATCTTAAAAGGGTTATTACTAATCTTCTAAATCTTCCTTAAGTAGCATTCATATTTGAGAAGATGTAGAATGTTCAGCCTTGATTGATAGCTCTGCTTGCTTATTTATTTATTTATTTATTTATTTATTTATTTATTTATTTATTTAATTTGTCAAGCATTTATAAGATAACAGATAAAAGTATAACAATAACAACAACAACAACAACAACAACAACTTTATTGTCATTGTATGTGTATACACGGTACCCATACAACGAAATTCACTTAACACCCAAAGACCAGGTCCAATACACATAACAATCCCCAAACACCCCCACCCATCCACCACAAATTCCCCACCCCTAAACCACCCAAACATCCACACAACATACTAAGTAATGCTGTCCAACAGTTCACTGATGGTGGCCCTTTATTTCATTGTTGAGTGAAATTACAGCTCTGGGATAAAAACTATTCAGAAAACAAGTTTTAATTGTTCTGTATCTTCTGTCAGAACGCAACAGTCCAAAAAGATTGTAAGCAGGATGGGAAGAATCTCTGAGAATGTTATGCAACTTCCTCAAACAGCGAGATTCAAAGATGTCATCCAAGGCTGGTAGCTGGAGTCCGATCATATTCTGGGCAGTTTTAATGATTCTCTGTAGAGCTTTTTTGTCTGCTACAGAGCTGCTCTCATGCTATGCAAATATGTCAGGACACTCTCAATGGTGCTGCGATAGTAGGACAGAAGTAGATGCTGAGATAGATTTATCTTCCTGAGCATTTGAATACATGAAAAGAATAAAAGTAAAAAGGGGACAGTAGGACACGGATGGTAGGCACATTGGTCTTCTTATGCACCCCCCTTACAAACCTCTTAGGAATGGGGTGAGGTCAACAGTAGATGGTCTAATGTTAAGGTTTTGGGGGTTTGGGGAAGAAACCACAGAGTCAGGTAGTGCATTTCAGGCATTGACTACTCTGTTGCTGATGTCGTATTTTCTGCAATTGAGTTTGGAGCAGTTTACCTTCAGTGTGTATCTATTATTTGCTTGTGTATTATTGTGGTTGAAGCTGAAGTAGTCATTGACAGGTAGGACATTGTAGCAGATAATTTTATGTACTATACTTAGGTCAGACCGAAGTCGGCGTAGTTCTAAGTTCTAAGAGGACTCTTCTCATGAAATATCTCTGGACTCTCTCAATTGTATTAATGTCTGATATGCAGTGCAGATTCCAGACAGATGAGCTGTATTTGAGAATTGGTCTAGCAAATGTTTCGTACGCTCTAGTTAGTAGCACAATATTACCAGAGAAGAAAATATGCAAGATTAGGTTAACAACTCTTAATGCCTTTTTTTTTTTCATGAGAGAGGCTGATGGTAAAAGCAGATGATAGCCTTTGACTTACAACCACAATTGAGCCCAAAAATTTATGTTGCTAAACAGGACATTTGTTAAGTCAGGTTTTGCCCCATTTTATGACCTTTCTTGCCCCGGTTGTTAAGTGAAACACTGCAGTTGTTAAGTTAGCAACACAGCTCTTAAATCAATCTGGCTTCCCCATTGACTTTGCTTGTCAGAAGGTTGCAAAATGGGATCACGGTCATAAATATGAGCCAGTTGTACTACCATATGTGGTGGACGTGTGTAGAAGCTAAAAGATACTGGACTAAAATCCACACATGGTTGGAAAAAATGTCAAAAAAACCCCACATAGACTTTAAACCAGATTTTTTTTTATTGGGGATTAAGTATACAATAGAGAATTGAGATATTTGAGTGTGAATGTATTAACAGTGGCTAGAATTGTGTTTGCTAAAAACTGGAAAAATGAGAAAATCCCAACGCAAGATGAAGTTATTAAGAAAATTATGGAATGTGCTAAAATGAGCAAATTGACATTTGAAATTAGAGAACAAGAAGATAAACAATATTATAAGATATGGGATTTATTTTATCAATGGCTAGATAATAAAACATGGAAATGAAATAGGGATGAGACCATTATAACATGAGAACGGTAGAAATATACAAAATATAATACAAAGTTGTATGGCTATTGTTAACCTAGGATGAAGAAATGAATGTTATAAAATAAATATTTGAAAATATTTTTTATGAAAAAGGGGGAAAGCCATACTTAAATGATTAATGAGGATTATATTACAAAGATACTTACAGTATTAGATTGGTAATATGAGAAATTAGATAATAAGTAAGTAATGAATATGGTCAGGAAGCATAAAAGACTTGTAACCGACCAACACACTGTTTGCAATTGTATGGATGATGGATTTATGTTTTATGTTTTGTTTTAAAAAATTTAAAAAAAAATCTTTAAAAAATAATAATAAATATGAGCCAGTTATGTCAAGTGGATCAGTTTTGATCATGTGAACCTGGAGATAGCACAACACTTGTTAAAGGGAGAGCAATAGTCATAAGTCACTTTTTTCAATGATGTTATAACTGTGAATGATCACTAAATGAACTGTTGTAAGTTAAGAACCAACTCTACGTGCATTTTCATTCCTATCAGGGACTGAAATCTGTTCTTTTTTGCCACTATTTGGGGGGAAAAGAGTGGAGAAAAATGATTGATTCCATTCGATGTGAAGAACACTAAACCCTGTGCTTCCAATATCAGAAGGCAAAAGGAAGACAGCAAGAGATAGGAGTTTGGTTACAAGCAGCATGAAAAGCAATAATCAGATGTCAGCCGTGACGAGCCAGTCAGGAAACGAAAGCTCTCAAGATTGAAGAGGTGGTCCTACAAGAAGACCCCCTTTGCCTGAAAACAAGAGTCTAATGGCACCTTAATCACTCAACGAATTAATCCACTGAGTATGTATCATATAAGTGCAGATGGAATAAGTTGAATGGGTAGATATTGTACAGTATATTATGTTAAGAAAGGAGTTACTGTCACCATGAGAAAGCGGAAAAGCTTCGTTAAACAAAAGCAAGGAGAACATTGAAAAGAGAGCAGAAGGAGTCACTTTTGATAAACTACAAGGTTTACAGCCCCTGAAGGATTTCCTCAGGGCCATCTCATTCCAGAGAATAGAAGGGGAATTTACCAAATTTGTGGATGATAGTAAACTGGCAGGGATAGCCAACACCCCTAGATGATAGGTTCAAGTTCCAGATGGATCTTGACAGACTTGAACACTGAAATTCAACGTAGAGAAAAGTAAAGTCTTACACTTAGGCAAGAAAAACCAAAAGTACACATACAGACTGGGTGAAACCAGGCTTAGTAGCAATAACTGTCAGAGGGATCTTGGAGTCTTATTGGACAACCAGCTAAATATGAGCCAACAGCGTGCGGCAACAGCCAAAAAAGCCAATGCAATCAATGATCAGAATTCAAAGGCACAAACTCAAATAAAAGTTCATTACACCGTCTTGTAGCTGGCAAACAGCAGAGATTTTGCGTGATCGATCCCACCGGCCAAGTGGCCTGTCACCAGGGGTGAAATCCAGCAGGTTCTGACAGGTTCTGAAGAACCGGTAGCGGAAATTTTGAGCCATTCGGAGAACTGTTAGTGGAAATTTTGAGCAGTTTGGAGAACCGGTAGTGGAAATTTTGAGTAGTTCGGAGAACCGGTGGGAATGGAGATTTTGCAGTATCCTTCCCCCAGGAGTGGGGTGGAAATGGAGATTTTGCAGTATCCTTCCCCTGCCACACCCACCAAGCCACACCCACCAAGCCACACCACACCCACCAAGCCACGCCTACAGAACCGGTAGTAAAAAAATTTGAATTTCACCACTGATTTATAATTATGTTTACACTTGTATCTGTCATAAAATACATGCTTGACGAAAATAAAAATAAATAAAAGGTTCTGGAGAACCGGTAGTAGAAATTTTGAGTAGTTCGGAGAACCGGCAAATACCACCTCTGGCTGGCCCCAGAATGGGGTGGAAATGGGGATTTTGCAATATCCTTCCCCCAGGAGTGGGGAGGGAATGAGAATTTTGCAGTATCCTTTCCCTGCCATGCCCACCAAGCGGTTGGTGCCTCATATCACTAAACGCTGCCTGAACCCCTGTCAACTGAAATTAAGAGACTATCAGGGAAACGAAATATCCGTAGTGGGTGTGGACAATTCTGGGTTCAATTTAAAGATTTTGCTGGTCGGCTACCATTGGTCGTAGTAGAGGCCCCATTGCCGAGTTTACTAGGTTTAAATTGGTTCCAGGCATTTGGGCTCCAGATCCAAGGGGTGAATGCTATACGTCCATCAGATTTGGATACGCTTGTGCAGGAATTCCCTACAGTTTTCGATGGCAAGTTAGGCTGCTATAAGGGCACCCCTGTCTCGTTTAGCCTGGATCCATGCATTCCCCCCCGCCGTTTGAAACCTCGACGGGTTCCTTTTGCACTGCGGGAGAGGGTGGATGCAGAATTGGATAAACTGATTGCACAAGGGGTGTTGGAGCCTGTGGAATTTGCCAGTTGGGAGACACCTATTGTAACACCTATTAAACAGGACGGCTCAGTCCGCATCTGTGCAGACTACCGGGCGACCTTGAATAAGGCTCTCCAGGGTCACGCTTATCCAGTACCTGTGGTGCAGCATCTGTTGCATTCCCTGGGCCAGGGGTCAGTCTTTGCCAAGCTTGACCTGGCCCAGGCATACCAACAGTTACAAGTTGATGACCAGACTGCTGAAGCACAGACTATTGTGACCCACCAGGGGGCGTTCCGGTGTCGCCGGTTGCAGTTTGGGGTTAGTGTTGTCCCGGGGATTTTCTAGAGCATGATGGAACGGATGCTGCAGGGAATCCCCAGGGTCATCCTGTATTTTGACGACGTGTTAGTTGCGGCAACTAGCACGCCTCAACTAATGGATAGATTGCGACAGGTTCTCCGGAAATTCAGCGACGCCGGTCTTAAAGTCAACAAATCCAAATGTAAGGTGGCAGTGCGGCAGGTGGAATTCTTGGGATTCCTAGTAGATAGTTCTGGGATTCACCCAACGGCAGCTAAGACAGCAGCTATTACGGATGCTCCAACCCCTAGTTGCAAAGCTGAGTTACAATCCTTCCTCGGCCTGTTAAATTTTTACGCTGTATTTATTCCGGATAAAGCGACAATCGCAGAGCCACTCCACCGCCTGTTAGACCGAAAGGCAAGTTGGAAATGGGGTGCTAAGGAAGCAGCTGCGTTCCGCGCTGTGAAGTGCCTCCTGGTATCTAATGCAGTACTCACACAGTTCTCTGCCCACCTCCCATTAACGTTAGCTTGCGACGCATCCCAGTATGGGGTGGGGGCAGTGTTAAGCCACAAATTGCCTTCAGGCCGGGAACTGCCCATTGCATATTTCTCTAAAACACTGGCCCCAGCTGAGCGGAATTATTCTCAGCTGGATAAGGAGGCCCTCGCATTGGTGGCTGGGGTTAAACGTTTTCACCACTACCTGTACGGCCGGTCTTTTGTATTGTACACTAATCCTAAGCTCCTGTTGGGCATTCTTGCGGGTGACCGGCAAGCACCTCTGATTTTATCCCCCCGCATGACTCGCTACTCTGTATTCTTGGCATCGTACTCATACTCGTTGGTTCACCGCCCGGGAAAGGACATCACCCACGCAGATGCCTTGAGCCGTTGCCCTGTCCCGAACCTTCTTTCTGATCCCGTTCCTGTTTCCACTGTGTTTCTAATTGAGGATTCACCACTGTTGGTCACCGTGGCGGAAGTTGCCTGTCTCTCCGCGAAAGACTACATATTGTCCCAGGTGCTCGAGTGGATGGACAGGGGGTGGCCGCAAGGACCTTTCGCACCGGAATTCCAGCCCTACTCTATGAGGAGACTCAAACTGTCCACCCAGGCTGGCTGTTTGCTATGGGGACACCGGGTGATGATTCCATCACCCCTCAGAAACTCATTGCTACGCCAATTGCATAGGGGACACCCGGGGGTGGTGCGTATGAAAGCGTTGGGCCGGTGCTATATGTGGTGGCCGCTCTTAGATCGGGATATCACAATGTGGGTCGATAACTGCCCACAGTGTCAGGAGCAAATGCCTATGCCAGCTAAAGAATATCCTGGGGAATGGGAGAAGCCATGTGGGCCGTGGTCTCGCTTGCACATTGATCTCGCTGGCCCATTACAGGGCCAATCATTCTTGGTGGTGGCAGACGCATTCTCCAAGTGGGTTGAGGTTGTCCCTATGCGCTCCACTACTGCAGAGGCCATCATTAAGGCATTACGCCGTATGTTCGTCACACATGGGTTGCCGGATGTGATTGTATCCGATAACGGGCCCCAATTTACAGCTGCTGAGTTTGAGGGGTTCCTGGCACACCGGGGTGTCCGTCACTGTCTGATACCACCGTTCCATCCGTCTAGTAACGGATGTGCGGAACGCGCCATAAGGTCGGCGAAGGAGGCCTTAAAGAAGATAGGTCAGGGCTCTTGGGATGACCGGGTGGAGGAGTTCCTAATGGCACAGCATACTACGCCTTGCCAATTAACGAATAAGAGCCCCGCCGAGCTTTTAATGGGCCGTAAACTCCGCACGACCCTGGATAGGTTACACCCCACATATGGACATGGCTGTCCTTTAGATTCTTGCAGGAGGTTTAAACCGTTCCTCATAGGAGACCTAGTATATGCCAGAAAATATGGAGGCCTGCCTTTATGGGTGGCTGGGACAGTAGTCGGGATAGCGGGGCCACGTTCCTACTATATAGAGGTAGAGGAGGGGAGGACGTGGAAGCGGCATATAGACCAGTTGAGGGCACGGAAACTGCTATCAGACTACTGGAGCGGTGTGGACAACCAAAGTATCCGGAAAGACAGCACGGTTGCGGGGGCCGATACTTTCAGAGCACCATCCCCAACACGTAGTGAATCAGGGGGCTTACCTGCACTGACTAGTAGCGGAGCGTCCAGGGAAGTTGGGGGTAGGAATAGGAGACATTCCGAGGACACTCAGGCACAGAGGGAGCAGTCAAAACCACCGCCAAATCTGGTGGAAGGGGTGGCACCCAGGCGATCCGGAAGGATTCGCCGACGGCTGGCATATTTGAGTGATTATGCATGCGATTGATGCCAGCGCATGCTCAAGCTTGGTGGGAAGGAATGTTGCATATCCAGGAAGTTGAAGAGTTCTGATTGGCTGTTAGAATGCTGTTGTTCTAATTGGTTGTTTCATTGACAGCTCTGCTATATAAGGATCTGTCAAGGGCGGGATGTTGATTCTGAGGTAATTGCCTTGTTACTGAATAAAGTGCTGTTGATTACGAGCCAAGTCCAGCCTGTCAGTTATACAACTGGGATGAAATACCTGGCATGCCCACCAAGCCATGCCCATAGAACCGGTAGTAAAAATATTTGGATTTCACCACTGCCTGTCACTGATCCAAAGCCTTGGTCAGTCGCAAGGTGGTGGTTGATTTGCATAATTTGTGGCAGGGAAGGGATAAAATTGACTGGCTGCTTAGACAGAGGAGATAACATGTCACATTTTATCTTTGGTTTGTTATTATTTTCCAACCGAGAACAAAGCCTTCGCTGTTCTGCCTTCCCCAGAGATTTGATCGAAAAGATAGTCAGTGCTGATATAGGGTTGAAGAGGGGTGAAAAAAAAACTGCAGTGGAGTGGAGATTTTTGTCAGCACCTTAATCTCTGATTTGTAGAAGGTTGTTCTTTGGGATATTCGGTATGTCGGAGGATTGCCACCAAAGAGCCCTTCTGTTCTTTAATGGCAGTACTAAATCTTAACCAATGTTAGCATGAAAACTGTTGTACGACACTCGCGAAACATCTATCAAAGTTATATTTTCCCAAGCTTGGAGAAAGCAGCTGAATCATGCATGTTCTTGATAGGGCTCTGATCAGACTGATAAAGGCAGCTCAGCTTCAATCAGGGCATTTTCTTTTCTTTCTTTCTTTCTTTCTTTCTTTCTTTCTTTTTTTTTAAGGCGATGTTTTGAAAAGCAAAGAGGAAATTCAAAGCTGAAGCTGTAGCCAAACAGCTCCCCTAACACTTTGATCAACCTGCGACTGACATTTCACTGAAAATGTCTTGGTTTTATTAAAATACTGGCGTCTGAGATGGAGGGAGGGTCAACCGGAGTCACCGAAAATATAATCTGTAGTTTTTTAAAAAAGAAACACGATTGTACAAACCACAACAACAGTTCTGAGAGACACAACTTATCAAGTACTCTCTGTCCCTGTCTCTCTGTTTCTCTTCCCTCTCTCTACCCCCTGAGAGAGAGACAGAGGCAGAGAGGCAGAGAGAGGGAGAGAGAGAGAGAGAGAGAGAGAGAGAGAGAGAGAGAGAGAGAGAGAGAGAGAGAGAGAGAGAGAGAGAGACAGACAGACAGGCAGACAGACAGACTGACAGACAGAGAGGCAGAGAGAGAGACAGAGACAGAGACAGAGAGAGACAGAGACAGAGAGAGACAGAGACAGAGATAGACAGAGAGAGACAGAAACACAGAGAGAGAGAGACAGAGAGAAACACACACAGAGAGAGAGAGAGACACATACACACACAGAGAGAGACAGACAGACAGACAGGCAGAGAGAGAGACAGAAAGAAAGAGAGGCAGAGACAGAGAGACAGAGAGGCAGAGACAGAGAGACAGAGACAGAGGGGGAGAGAGGGAGAGAGAGGGGGAGAGAGGGAGAGAGAGAGGAAGAGAGAGAGAGAGAATATACAGACATATTTTTGAAAAGGAAAGCTTTCCCCTTAGGGTCAGGATAGATTTCCACTTCTCTAAACATTAATATATATTGTTAAAAATGAGACAAACACAATTTAGGACTTCTTTGCAGAGGGCAATAAAAACCCTTATATTAGAAGACTTATTTTACATATCCTAACAGCAGCCAGGATTGTATATGCACAATACTGGAAAAGTCCAGAAACCCCTAGAGATGATACTATAATAATAATAATAAAAAAATCTGGAATGTGCAGAAATGGATAAGTTAACCCTAAAAATCAAAGGAAAAGAAGACTCGAAATATTTTATAACATGGGACCTATTCTATAAATGATTAATTGACACATACTGAGGTTAGAGGAGTGGAATTATGTGAAATATGGACTACATAAGAAAGAAAAATTGATGAGTAAATATTTTGATGGTTATATAATTGATACTATAATGGAAGATAGTACACTTTTCAATAACGATTGATATTATAGCATATATGTTTATGTATATATGATTATAATGCTTATGATGATGTTTATATGTTAGCACTTTGGACACCTAAAAAACACACTGTTCAACATAGAAATGGAATATGTGTTATAAAGCAATAAAAAATATTTAACAGAAGACTTATTTCTCAAAAAAGAAAGAAAGAAAGAAAGAAAGAAAGAAAGAAAGAAAGAAAGAAAGAAAGAAAGAAAGAAAGAAGGAAGGAAGGAAGGAAGGAAGGAAGGAAGGAAGGAAGGAAGGAAGGAAGGAAGGAAGGAAGGAAGGAAAGGAATTCACTAATTTAAAAATTAATTGGAAGGGAAAGAAATACAGCACTGGAGAAAGACCAATGCACTGAAGCATTTAAAAAATATCAGCATTGGGATAGTTATTTGCCTTTCTCTTTGAAGGATGTCAATAGTTTAAAATAAGAAATCCAGCTAAGTTTCTTTCCTCTCTTTGAAAGCCTATATAGCAGTGTTGGTGAACCTTTTCGGCACAGAGTGCCAAAACTGGAGAGTGTGTGCGTACGTGTGCTGGAAACCAGAAGAGCAGCTGGCCGGTGTGCATGCACGCCGGGAAGATGATCTTCCAATTTCCGGTGCACTGGCCAACTGGTCTTCACAGAAACCGGAAGACCAGGTGGCCAATGTGCATGTGTGCACCGGAAACCGGAAGATTGTTTTCTTGATGTGGGCATGTGCACCGGGCGGCTGCTCTTCCGGTTTCCAGTGCTCCTGCACGCATGAAGACCAGCTGACCAGCATGCTGGAACCCAGAAGAGCAACAGCAATGGTTCACGTGCCCGGAGAGATGGCTCTGCATGCCATTTCCGGCACACATGCCATAGGTTCACCATCACAGCTATATAGTCTCTGCATCTGATTGACATTGTTCTGGACAAGACATTTTGTTCTATCAGATGCGTTGGGAGCAAGTATTTCCTTCTTACTTCTTCCTGCACTGGCGTTTGATCACTCTGGATAGCAATCCTTGCTAGCTCCTCATTCACAATTGGAAATTGGCTTTTAATAGGATTTAGGATATCTCACCAGTTGATACCAGTTGATAAACAGATAAAATACAGAAAATCAGGGTTGGGATTTACATAATTTACCTATCAGTTCACCCAGCACCGAAAATGTGAGCGTGAGCGCACACGAGCTTCACTCACACGCACCACCTCCACACATGCGCATGTCCTTCCACGCATGCACTTTGTTCGCACACACAGCTTCCACACATGCACACGGCTTGAAAATGTGGCTAAATAGGATGGCATAGTGCCGGGGCAGGTGGGCGCACCCGTAGAGCACTACTACCAGTTCGCCCAAATTGGTCCGAACCGGCTGAATACCACCTCTGCAGAAAGTGCTATGGAAAGTAAAACACATTAGTTCCAATCATTCTGAAACATGCAAGTACACTGAGTAAATTAGAAGTAACTTTCATGCTCTGCAGACTGAAGTTCTTCATGCTTCTTGAGTGTTTCCCTTCCAAAATTCCAAAACTATGTGCTGGAATAACAATTTCCTTTTCACTCAATTCATACCGTGCTGTAGAGCCCAGGACCTTTTGCTGTTGTTGCCCTTTCCTTTGTTAGCCAGTTGACATTTGGTTTGGCTTGGTGAAGGTGTTAGACCTGGTTGTAGGCTACCTTCAGCCAGGAAAGCTCATTTTGGGCCAGGCTGCCTCTTTTCTTGTGGAAAATCAGCAAATATCGGTGCATATCACATGAAATCCTGAGGAAGTTCCTATCTAACAATATCTACATGTAAGGTAGAAACTTCATGGCCTTCTTCCAATATTCCTTTGGATTCCAAAACTTCCCTAGTGAATGTTAAGAAAAAAATAAAAAATAGTGGGAGTCTGCAGCCCTTTACTTTCTTAGAAGGGTACCAATCTACCAAGAAAAGGGATGAATGAGCTGTGAAGAAGAACTCTAAGTATTCTGTCCTCACTATAGGTTAGTCTGGGTGCAGTTCGACATGCAGCCAAACCCACCTATCCTCCAATAAAACAGACCGTGTGCGTGGATCTGAATGCTTTATTGAAAGAACAGGATATGGTGAAACTGGGGAAAATAGGGATACGTACAATGAGAACCAAATTCAAGATAGACAGTATTAAGTTATTGCTGAACATAACAATTAATAAATACAAACAATTTAAATCTCACCAAGGATGCTCTGTGTGTGGGATGTGGGTTTGGCCTTGGATGACCATGTACCACAGATTAAGATGGATGCTTCTTTGTGCTTCTGCCTTCTCCAAATGCTAAAGGAAATGGAGCCTGGCTTCCCAGGGACCACTTGTTTTGAGAGTGCAGGCTGATGGGCAGGGGTGAAATCCAGCAGGTTCTGACAGGTTCTGGAGAACCGGTAGCGGAAATTTTGAGTAGTTCAGAGAACTGGCAAATACCACCTCTGGCTGGCCCCAGAGTGGGGGGGGAATGGGGATTTTTGCAGTATCCTTCCCCTGGAGTGGGGTGGGAATGGAGATTTTGCAGTATCCTTCCCCTGCCATGCCCACCAAGCCACGCTCACAGAACCGGTAGTAAAAAAATTTGAATTTCACCACTGCTGATGGGTAATGGAGTGGGGGTCAGCTTCAAACAATATACTTGGTATTTTGTCTCTCCTGCCACTAGATGGGGCTAGAGAGCAACAACAGTATATAAAGGTTATATGCTGGGGCGTGACAATCAAGCTAAAGTTAAAAGCAGAATTCACTTTTCCTGTTGTCTTCGTATATAAGTTGCATCTTTACCTAACCTACTTAAACACATGGATTGAACACAGACAGGCATTTATGAGTGAATATGAAAGAGAATGAGGGGGGTGGCATTTATGATATTCTCTGTGAAGAGAAAAATGTGTTCTATTAATCAAACCAGGTAATTGTCAATGCGTAGTTTTCTTAAGCGAGCAGCTTACTTCGCAAACATAATTCACAGGCCACTGAATTACAGAAATATAAAAGACAGAGAGTGAAGACACCTTTATTAAGAAGATATCTTTATATGCTATAGTTGGATTACTTTCCCCCCTTTTCTTTAGGAGTTTAATCATGGCTATCTATTTTCTCCATTTTTCACTGTCTGAGCTGAACAGTTGATCCTTGTTCACACATTGTTTTACACGAGACATTCGAGTGTCTGCAGAAATTAACATACACACTTTCTGTGGATTTCCAGGCGTTTGATAGAAAAACAGAAGGCTTTCTGAGACAAAGTGGAAGTGGCATCTTTGGTGAGTAATTTCACTAGAGATAATTCCTTCGGTGGAGGAAGAATCACAAGCATTTTTAGTAGCCAAAAATACAGTTTGGCTATTGAATGCATAAAGGTAAAGGTTCCCCTTGCACATAGGTGCTAGTCGTTCCCAACTCTAGGGGCCAGTGCTCATCTCCGTTCTAAAGCCAAAGAGCCAGCACTGTCCAAATACGTCTCCATGGTCATGTGGCCGACATGACTAAATGCCAAAGGTGCATGGAACGCTGTTACCTTCCCACCAAAGGTGGTTCCTATTTTTCTACTTGCATTTTTTACCTGCTTTCGAACTGCTAGGTTGGCAGAAGGTGGGACAAGTATCGGGAGCTCACCCTGTTATGTGGCACTAGGGATTTGAACCGCTGAACTGCCGACCTTTCGATCGACAAGCTCACCATCTTAGCCACTGAGCCACCACGCCCCCTTATTGAATACATAAAGCCACTTTATTATTTTTGAAAAAAAAAAAACCATCAATGATATTGTCTATTTTTTGGACTGAGTCATCACTGGGTATTGTTACATACGTACGTACATGAGTTATTTGCATGACCACCGCTGATTGGTTAAAATTGCAGTGGGAAAAATAAAGCACTGTCAGTGGCCGGCTTTGCATGCCGGAGCTTTCTAAAAAGCAAGTCGTGGCAGATTGCCTGTTGTTCGTATTGCTAGCTGTTACCTAATAAAGGTGCTGAATAGTTCCACAGCTTGCTTCTTCTTTCCCGCGCTCCAAATCTAACAGGTATGTTATGAAATGAATCAACCAGCTCTAAATTCAGGCTGAATTCTCATTTTTTGGGGGGAGGGCATCAGGATCACTAAGAGTGGAAAGCCAGTTTGGCTATTCAGATGGCATTGTGGGTGGTATTCACTTACCTTAGCTACCGGTTCACAAATGTGAGCAGGTGCGCCATCTCTGCACATGCACAGAGCCTTCCGCACATACAGAGAGTCAAAAACGGGACGTGATGATGTCCAGGCAAGTGGGCAGAGCCTCCCGCAACCGCTGCTACCGGTTTTCCCGAACCGGATAGAACCGGCTCAATACCACCACTGATTGTGAGGTTATTTATTTATTATGAGCCTTGATGGTACAGTGGTCTACCGCACCCTGTTATTAACACAGCTGCCTGCAATTTACTGCTGGTTCGAATCTCTCCAAGGCTCAAGGTTGACTCAGCCTTCCATCCTTTCTAAGGTAGGTAAAATGAGGACCCAGTTTGTGGGTGTAATAAGCTGACTTTGTATAAATATACAAAAGTATGAAGGCTATTGCTTAACGCACTGTAAGCCGCCCTGAGTCTCCGGAGAAGGGCGGCATATAAATCAAATTTAAAAAAAAAAAAAAGAAGAAGAAGGCTTTCAAAACTGGGTCCAATGTTTCCAAAACTCATTTAACACTTGGTCCCAAAGGACAGCGCCATTCTCCACCTTCTCTCTGCATGGAGAGAGCCCTCCAAATAAGAGGTGAAAACTCATTTATAATTAAGGACAACGGTGTCATACCACCATAGCAATAATTATAGGATTCCTGGATGCATTTTCCATTCTTGTTAACGTAGCAAAAACGGGGGTCGCTCATAAATGTGGCTTGGTCTTAATTATAAAAAAAAAATCCCTGGTCAATTCAAGTCAGGCAGAAAACTTTTCCGCAGAGTTGATGAGCACATTAAATCACAATTGGCAATGTCTGGATGAATATGAATGACGGATGAGATTACTGGCAGTCTTCACTTCTTGCTAGATCCCCTCAGCCTGCCCAATGTTGATCTGGGATCTTGGTAACTAGAAGCTGACAGCCACAGGCCATTGTGGCCATTATTTTAGGTTTCTTACAATGCTGTGCTTCTAAAGTTGTTTATTTATGTGGTCCTGCAATAAGAGGAAGAGTGAACATGAATGAAGAAGCACCTTAAAGACCTTACTATTTCACCAGGCCGACCTGGCCTAATTTTCCCCCTCTTTTATAAAAGATTTTTAAAATTTTAAATATCTTTTAATATTTTATATATTCAATTTTAAATTGGTTTTAAAAGTTTGGGGTTTTAAATTTGTCGGGGCCAAAATTATTTAATTTGATTTTATTCTGTTTTTTAAATTTTGTATTGTATGTGTTTTTATTGTTTGGCTGTGCACCGCCCTGAGTCCTTCGGGAGTAGGGTGGTATAGAAATCTAATAAAATAAATAAAATAAAATAAATAAATAAATACAAAGGTGGGAACTTTCTTCCATTGAGGTCCACACTTCCATTCCTGTTTGTGAAGGCTACAGCACAGTGGTGAAATAAAGCTGGCTCTATCCAGTTCGTGCAAGCCGGTAGCACCAACGGTGGGTGGTTCGGCGAGCCGGTAGCATGGCGGTGAAAGGTTCAGCCCCACTAAACTGGGACATAGTCACGTCCTGGTTTTGACCCTCTGTGAATGCGTAGAAGGCCTCTCCCCGCAAACTGGGACATCATCACGTCCCGGTTTTGACCCTCTGCACATGTGCAGAAGGCTTCCCCCCAAATTGGGACGTCATCACTTCCTCGTTTTCACCCTCTGTGCACATGCAGAAGGCTTTGCGCACGTGCAGATGATATTAACGAGCCAGTAGGAAAGGTAAGTGCATTTTACCCCTGCTGCAGCACTGCTATTGTGAGAGGGAATGGAAAGGAAGGGTAGAGTAGAGTAGGGAAAGGTACGGAAGGGAAGGGTAGAATGGTGTGGGAAGGGAAAGGGAAAGGGAAAGGGAAAGGGAAAGGGAAAGGGAAAGGGAAAGGGAAAGGGAAAGGGAAAAGGAAAGGGAGGGAGGGAGGGAGGGAGGGAAGGAAGGAAGGAAGGAAGGAAGGAGAAAGGGAAGGAAGGAGAAAGGGAAGGGAAGGCAGGCAGGCAAGCAATAAGGAAGGAAGGAAAAAAGAAAAGGAGAAAGGGAAGGGAAGGCAGGCAGATAGGCAGGAAGGAAGGAGGGGAGGGGAGGGGAGGGGAGGGAAGGGAAGGGAAAGAACTAAATAGGTAAGGAAGGCATGGCAAACAATCAAGTTAAAAATAATATAATCATATGAAGTGCCTCTTCCAGAGAGGTTGCTGGAATGAACCAGGTTTGAAACTGGCTACTGACTTTGAAGTTATACACATTTGGATGTGATGTCTTGGCAGACATACCCCAGTGCAGGAAGTCCTTGACTTACAACAGTTCACTTAGTGACCATTCGAAGTTACAGCAGCACTGAAAGAGAGTGATTCACGACCATTTTTTTCACATTTAACATGATGCTTGACAACTGACTCGTATTTATGACGGCTGCAGCACCCTGGGGTCATGTGACCAGCAAAGTCAATGGGGGAGCCAGACTAACAAGAATGTTACAAACTTAACCATTGCAGTGATTCCCTTAACAACGGTGGCAAGAAAAGTCATAAAATGGGGCAAAATTTGCTTAACAATGGTCTCATTTAGCAACAGAAATTTGGGGCTCAATTGCAGTCATAAAATGAGGATTATTTGTATCAGTTTATACATTCATTTGCAACATGTTTGAGGGAAGTAGTCTAAAGGTTCCACAATCAATCTAGTCTACATTTGTTACAATTAAGGAACAAGTATAGCAGGGTGATATAGTTTACTTAAGGGATGCAGTGGCTCAGTGGCTAAGACACTGAGCTTGTTGACAGTTCTGCGGTTTGAATCCCTAGTGCCGCGTAACGGGGTGAGCTCCCGTGACTTGTCCCAGCTTCTGCCAACCTAGCAGTTCGAAAGCACGTAAAAAATGCAAGTGGAAAAATAGGGACCATCTTTGGTGGGAGGGTAACAGCCTTTGGTGTGCCTTTGGCGTTTAGTCATGCTGGCCACATGACCATGGAGACATCTTCGGACAGTGCTGGCTCTTCGGCTTAGAAACTGCCCCCTAGAGTTCGGAACGACCAGCATATATGTACAAGGGGATCTTTACTTTACCTTTATAATTTACTTTTTCAGTGTCCAAAGGAATATGAGATGTGGCTGGATTCAAAATCCCAATTCAGTTTCTAAATAAGATTTCTCTGGAACAAGATCTGGAATTCCTGGCTGAACATGAGGAAATTTTGTAAAAAAAATAAAAATAAAAATAAAAAACCAAAGCAAAACAAAAACTTCTTCTGGAAACTCACTTTTACAATAAAAATAAAAATAAAATAAAATAAAAAAGGTGAGGGGTTGACTGAAATAGCATCCATTAAGTGTTAATTAAAATGGCAATTTCATTTCATATTATGTTCAGCTGTGCCATTCCGACATTCACACTTGTATAACTGTGACCCAATCTGTCGGCGTGCATTTCCTTCTAACTTCACAATTTCATTATTTCACAACTTTGCCATTCTGCTTCTAGTGATTTAGGAGAGAAAATGACACGCGAGGGCAAATATGTGCAAAGTGCTAGCATCTGGAAACACAGTTGGTGACAATGAATATGTTGTAAATTACATTAATATTACAGAAACAGAGAACTGGAATGTTTTATGGTTAGCATTAAAAATAAGGATCACATCATTTCTCTCTCTCCCTCCCTCTCTCTCTCTCTCTCTCTCTTTCTCTCTCTCTCTCTCGTATCCTACAAGGAATATATTGTTCCATTTTTATCTTAGGCTTCTTAAATCAGCATCATAATGAATGTGAAATCGCACAGAAGCTACTAATACTATTCTGTAAGGAGAAAAGCTGCCAACTTCTCTACATAAAGGTAAACACACATATGTCCTAGTTGTTCCCAACTCTAGGGGGTGGTGCTCATTTCCATTTCAAAGCCGAAGAGCCAGTGCTGTCTGAAGACGTCTCCGTGGTCATGTGGCCGGCATGACTAAATGCCAAAGGCGCACGGAACGCTGTTACCTTCCCACCAAAGGCGGTCCCTATTTTTCTACTTGCATTTTTTACGTGATTTTGAACTGCTAGGTTAGCAGAAGCTGGGACAAGTAACGGGAACTCACCCTATTATGTGGCACTAGGGATTCAAACCGCAGAACTGCTGACCTTTCGATCAACAAGCTCAGTGTCTTAGTCACTGAGCCATCTTTTGGCCCTGTAAAGTTTTGAGTCCAGTTCCCAAAATTTATCCAACACTTGTCAGTGAATTTTAACTTGTAATACAATAGTAAAATATAGCAAATAAGTGTACCAGGTATAGTTTTATGCAGTGATTTCAAGTTAACTTAATTATATCAGATTTTCTCACAGGTGTTTTTTTTTTAATTAAAAAGGCAACTGGACTGCATTTTTTGAGGAGGAGGAAGACATTTGGCTTCTCATCCAAGAAACTTTATCAGCAGTTGTGAAGTTGCAGTTCTTCTTCTTTCTGCTTCTGCTTCCTCCTCTTTCCTCTTCCTCTTCCTCTTCTTCCTGTTCTTCCTCTTCTTACTCCTCCTTCTTCTGCTTCTGCTTCTGCTTCTGTTCTGCTTCTGCTTCTGCTTTTGCTTCTGCTTCTGTTCTGCTTCTCCTTCTGCTTCTTCTGCTTCTTCTTCCTCATCCTCTTCCTCCTCCTCCTCCTCCTCCTCCTCCTCCTCCTCCTCCTCCTCCTCCTCCTCCTCCTCCTCCTCCTCTTCTTCTTCTTCTTCTTCTTCTTCTTCTTCTTCTTCTTCTTCTTCTTCTTCTTCTTCTTCTTCTTCTTCTTCTTCTTCTTCTTCTTCTTCTCCTCCTCCTCCTCCTTCTCCTTCTCCTTCTCCTTCTCCTTCTTCTTCTTCTCCTTTTAGTTAAAAAAAAAAGCATTTTTGAGACAACCATAACCTGGATGACTGAGAAACTCCATAGAGATAAATCAATGACATCACCAAGTATTGTGGGCCCAATTGGCAAAAGAAAGCTCAGGACCGTATAGGTTGGAAACATGTGGTAAAGGCCTTCATCCTGCAGTGGATAGACAATGGCTAAAATGATAATAGCAATAACAATAGCACTTAGACTTATATACCGCTTCACAGTGCTTTATAGCCCACTCTAAGCAGTTTACACAGTCAGCCTTTTGCCCCCAACAATCTGGGTCCTCATTTTACTCATCTCAGAAGGATGGAAGGCTGAATCAACCTTGAGCCTGGTGAGATTTGAACTGCCAAATTGCAGGCAGCCGGCAGTTGGCAGAAGTAGCCTGCAGTACTGCATTCTAACCACTGCGCCACCACTGCTCAATACATGAGGTTGGTCAAGGACAACATAGGGACAAAAATTGTTTGCTCACCCATTCCCATACATTTGGCAGTGCCGAAAACTGATTAGGCATTGAAACAGCCATTCAGCCAAATGTTTAAACCATTGCCAAATACCAGGTAGTCCTCAACTTACAACAGTTTGTTTAGTGAGTGTTCAAAGTTACAGCAGATCTGAAAAAAAGTGAGGACCATTTTTCACACTTATGACCATGGCAAGCACCTTGTCATCAAAATTCAGGCCCTTGGCAACAACTCATATTTATGACGGTTGCAGGGTCCCTTTTGTGACCTTCAGACAAGCGAAGTCAATTGGAGAAGCCAGATTCACTGAACAATAGTGTGACTAAATTAACAACTTCAGTGATCCACTTAACAACTGCAGCAAAAAAAGTTTGTAAAACAAGGCAAAACTCACTTAAAGACAGTCTTTGTTACCAACAAAAAATTTGGGCTCAATTAGAGTCATAAATCAAGGACTACCTGTAACCAGGGCTGAAATACTACCGCTTAGACTGGTTCACCCGAACTCGTAGTAATAAAAGCAACTAGTTTGGGCGAACCGGTAGTAAAAAAAATGCTACCAGTTCGGATGAATTGGTATTTCTGACTATCAGCTGTGCTGTGCAATTTATATTCGCTAGAAAGTGGGAAATCCTGCTTTCTAGCAAATTTACATTATGCAGCACAGCTGTTTCCTCCCCCCTCGCTGTTCTACTTACCTTAGAAAAGGCTTCTTTTTTAAAAAATAATATTTATTAAATTTCCAAAGATTAAAATACACACTACAAAAAGAAACATAATGCACAAAAAAAGCAAGAAAAACACACACAGAGAGACAGAAAACAAAAAAAATATAAACAACCAAAAACAAACATATCAAAATTTCAATACTAATAACAACTTTTCTACATCGGTATCTCTTAACCTATTTAACCTCTTTACACAAATTCTACTCCTAAATATCTCTGTCTTAAACTTACACCTTTATTTAAATTATCTTGATTTCTATTTACAATTTGATCTCATAAAAAAAAAAAAAACATCCCTTAAATTTTATGTTTACTCTCCAGCCAGGAATACCATTTATTCCATATTAAATAGTACTTGGTGTCCTCCCTCTCCTTCATTTCCATAGATAATATGTCCATCTCTGCACATTTGTATATATATTTTTTTATTATGATTTGATTTGGAGGGGTGTCTGGTTGTTTCCAATTTTGTGCTAGCACAATTCTACTTGCCGTTAGTATGTGTAATATGATACATTGTATACTTTTCTGCATTTTCCCTTCCAGAGCACCCAGGAGAAACAGTTCTGGCTTCTTAAGCCTACTTTTTCAGCACTGCGTGGTAGCGCCTGTGGTGTGCATGCATGCAAAGTTGGTGTTGACTGCACATGCGCATGCGCAGCGAACTGGTAGCAGACTTCGGAGCATTTCACCACTGCTTGTAACCTTGGTTCTTTCTTGAAATAGCTCTGATATTATTGACATATTGTATGAACAAACTTGATCTGTCCCTGTCCACACACACACACAAACACAGCCAGCCGAGGGTTAAGAAAGTACTTGGCATGCACAGAGGTCATTATCTCAAACTTGGCAGCAATATAATCACCGTCTGCCAAGAGCTTTTACTGCAACAGATAACATAAAATTACATATGCATTGCAAATAGTCCAGCAAAACAAAATCCCTTTCGGCAGCTTCAGACGTTGTTCAAGTGACTAGCCAAAGTTCGTTTTTGTTCATCATGGAGTTTTACTAGCCACCACCCTCTCTTATATAGTCTCTGGGATGTGGTCCAGTGACTCAGTTCTAATCCCTAGCACGCCTCCTTAACTGCTGCAACCGTTTATCACACCTTCGTTGGCGTGCATCCAGGAATGACGGCTCTCCTTCGTTCTCATCCGAGACACCTGGCTCCTGGCTAATCTCCTCTCCCTCGACCGGCACCTGAGACAGTGCCAGAGAGGAGGGGCCTGGAGAGGGAGGCCTGGCTGACTCCTCTTCCTCATGTTCGGAGCTTTCTTCCTCCGATGAGATAGGCTTAGAGGGCGGGGCCACAACAAAACTCTGTTCTATTATCTTGTTTCTTATTCAGTGACAAGCAGATTTCATTCTAGGTAGAGACTAAGAGGAGGAGATAAAATACGATAGAAAAGACTTGGTTCAAAAGGAAAACTTAATTTTCCGCCATCTGGTATTTTCATTTATGCATCTACCATGGTTCCCAATTCTTATTGGAAAGGGGAAAAAAAGTAATGCCTTATTGTCTACCCCAGGGGTAAGCAACCTGCAGCTCTGGAGCTGCATGTGGCTCTTTCACCCCTCTGCTGAGGCTCCCTGTCACTCAAAATATGTGTCACAACCGCCAATGTGTGACACCCACTGACACACGATTTTCAACCCCCGGTAGGCCAACCATGGATAAATCCAAGAAAAGAAAAGTTTCAGAACAGAACATTTAATTCAACTACATATGCTAGTTTTGTGGCCGCTCAAGAAATAGTCAGGCACGGGAAGGGTTTTGTGGCTCCCGGTGTTTCCTTTTCTGTGGGAAATGGGTTCAAATGGCTCTTTGAGTAAGTAAGTAAGTAAGCTTTATTGCGGTCAGAGACCAAATTCAAATAGACAAAGAAAGGGAGCATATTTTACAAATATGGATAGATCGTGGGACAGTACACCATCTACTGCCTCTAATACAATCTGTACTGTCAATGCTAGTGATCCTTTGCCATCGAGGTAACCCGTCTCTTTTCCTGTTTTTTTCCAGCCATGACTGTAGCAAAATTTTTTGCCACCTTTAGAGTTATATTGGGTCTGCATCCTGGAGTAGGAAATAAAGGCTGAACATATCAGGTGAACCAGGGAATCTCTGGGAAATAGGAGAAATGAGTCTTGATCTTATATCCCGGTAGTGGGGACATACGAATGTAATATGAAACAGGGATTCCGGGGATCGGCCGTCACATGTACAATGGATGGATTTTACCCCCCCACCCCCCGAAATCCTACTGTCGAGGACATTCGAGGGGGTCACATTAAATCGTTCCTTCATAAATGCGAGCATGTGTTTGATAGAGTGTAACGTGGAGAGGTAAGGCGGAGGATGGGACGAGGGGACAATACCAAGGGAAAACGGTGAATGGCTCTTTGAGTGTTTAAGGTTGCAGACTCCTGGTCTACCCCAAATAAAATCTTTAAAAAGGCTTTCCAGCGAAATGGAGAAGACGGTTCTTTAATTTCTTCTTAACCATTTTAACACTTCCCATTGTTGTACAGTGAATTACATGAATTGCCTACAGCTTTGCCCTTGGACTTACCAAGGCCACTCATCTCATCACAATAGATAAGCTTATTTTTCTCTTTGGAATAAAAAAAAGCATACAGAACCTATTAATATTTTTTATGCGTGTGCAGATCAGTCTTATTTACATAGGTAGCTATCAATATAACAAACCCCATTAATTATTTTTAATAACAACTGGCTTTTTTTGTTAAGTATCTTGCTTATTCTGCCTCGTGAACTAGCATTAGCCAATTTTGTACTCTGGCTCAGTATCACATTTCCCTAAGTGTATTATTACCTTGTATTTATCTAAATTAATTTCTGTGCTCTCTTGACCCTTTTTATGACAAGTGTATAATCTATCAATCAAATGCCAGCTGGAGTTTTCCCACACATCATGTCAAATTTCTTTCTGCATTGAAATGTCCATTGTATGTATGAGCATGTGGATTTCCCCTTACCTGGAAGGAAAGTGACAGCTGAATACTTATTAATCTCAATTCACATTGACTAAGAAGATCAAGTGTAATTTCTCTCTCTTGGGTCTCCAAGTGTAAAACCAAGAGATAGAAAAAAATAGTATTTTATAGGCAGAAGAATAAGAAAGGAAGACTGATATGAATGAAGTTGCATATGAAATTGTAAAATTGGCCTATAGAGTTCTCAAAATAGCTTACAAAATAACTAGGTAAAAATCTGAAAGCCATTTAAGCAATGATTTGTATGAATCCTAAAGAGATAGATAGATAGATAGATAGATAGATAGATAGATAGATAGGTATGAATCCTAAAGAGAGAGAGAAAGAGAGAGAGAGGGGGGGGGAGGGAGGGAGAGAGGGAGGGAGGGAGATGATAGACAAATGATATTAATAGAAAGGTGGTGGTAGAGATAAATGATAGAGAGATACAGAGATACAGAGAGGGAGAGGGAGGGAGGAAGAGAGAGATAACAGACATAGACAGACAGACAGACAGATGATAGACAAATGATATTAATAGAGAGATGGTGATAGAGATAAGTGATAGAGATTGATAGAGAGATACAGAGAGGGAGAGGGAGGGAGAAAGAGAGAGAGAGAGAGAGAGAGAGAGAGGTCTGCACAGCAAACTTTGCCTTTTTCATTTTCTTTTAAAGACTCCACAGTGAAAACACAACTCCCCTAAGGAGCTTTCCTAGGTTCTGAATATGCTGATTCAATATTGTCAGTTTAGTTATTTTTATAACTTTCTACTCTGGCATTATTACAGCTTGCTGTCATGGCTCAAAGGAGATATTTTGCAACCTCATATTTAGGAAAGGTTGTGGGACATAATTTCTGGCCTTCAACAATACAAAAGTGTGAGGTAAACTGTCTTTTTACTCCCTGGACAAGCTCTCAGTGGAAGAGATCCTGCCATACAAGAATGACCTTTTAAGAGGATAATGGTCACTAAATGGTGCTTAGCAAGACATAGCAGGGAACCTTGGTTGATCTCAAAAAACCTTAAGCAAGGTTTAGTACTAGTAGTACTTGGATAACAACACCATCACAAAATCATATTTTTTTTAAAAAAAAAAAAAAACCACAACTTCCCAGCAGAAAGCCTAAACAAATTTCACACTGTTGTCAAGAAACCTGCAGGGATGCATCACTGTGATAATCAGGAAATGAGTCTCAACACACCAACATGTCCACACATGAACAAATCTGGATACAAAAACCTCAAGTTATACCCAAAGAGAAAGAGAGAATTGCCAGCTGGTTTCCATCCATTTGACATAACTTGGGAGTGTCCCAGAAGTCTCCAACTGTTGATGGTCTGATAGAAAACATCCATCTGGCAAGACTGCAGAAGGCAGGGATGAATGACAATGACAAAGTTAATCTAGAGCAAACAGAACAATTGTAAGGCACAGAGAAAAGTCCATGGGGAGCAACTAGACCCTGCCTGACTTGAGAAGAGATCTAATACTTCTAAATTTCACCAAGTTTTGGAACAGTAAACTATCTCAGGCAAAGTCTGCTAGAAACTGGGCACATGGGAATGTCTCATTTGGTTCTACACTTCACAAGTGCAGTCTAATTTTCTAATTGAGGACCTGTATACTGCATGAGTCAAAATGAGAGCTGTGAAAATATCTACAGACCCCCTTGCATCCTGGACATAAATTGTTTAAACTCCTATCCTCAAAATGATGCTATAGAGCACTGCACACCAGAACAAGTAGACACAAGAAAAATTTTTTTCCCAAATGCCATCCCTCTGCTAAACAAATAATTCCAACACTGTCAAACTATTCACTAAATCTGCATTACTATTACTATTAATCTTCTCATCATTCCTATCACCCATCTCCTCCCACTTATGACTGCATGACTGTAACTTTATTGCTTGTATCCTTATGATTTATATTGATTGTTTCCTAGTTCGATTGCTTATTTGTACCCTATGACTATCATTAAGTGTTGTACTTAATGATTCTTGATGAGTGTATCTTTTCTTTTTATGTATACTGAGAGCATATGCACCAAAGACCAATTCCATGTGTATCCAATCACATTTGGCCAATAAAGAATTCTATTATCTATTATCTAATTAATGCTTCTTTCTTCTTGGATAGTCCAATCTGAATCACATTACAGGTCTTTTCAAAACCTTAAGCAAGTGGACGTGTCAAGAGGAATTCCTTCTTAAGTTACTATTTTCCTTTTTTTCCCCCTCCCAGCTTTATAATTGTATTAAGGAAAAGATGTAGATTGTTTTGATAGGATCTGCTGTTCAAAAAAAAAAAAAAGTTATCAAGTCAATCTCTTCCAAGTGCTGGCTAATTAAATCAACTGCCTGGTTTGCTTATTCAAGAAATCAGTACAGCTGGAGAAATTATTGTCTAGTTTTCTGCGGTTGTTTTGCTGCTTACAACCCTTCAGCAATTCAGAAGCTTATCTTGCTTAGTTGGCTTGTTAGTTTTTACAATGTGGAATAAATTCCAACAATATACCAGTAACCACTTTCTAACAAATTTAAGAAACAAGTAAGTTCCACCCACCCATATATGTGTGTGTGTGTGTGTCTATATATATATATATATCAATCAGTCGAATTCATGACAAACCATTTTATACCAAATTTATATTTCACTGATAAACAAATAAAGAAAGACTGGTATAGATCTATTGCTGAAAGGCGAAAGGGATGCAGTACGCTCCCTCCACATGCTGGGGTAGACCAGGTGTCTCGATAGAAAAACACTTAATCTCTCCCCTGGCTCAAACTGATGAAGGGAGGATAATTTGTGGCTCAGAAGTTAATACAATTGCCTAACATTCAGGCAGCCCAAGTTTGAATCCAACTAACGGTATGACTAGCTGATGAGAGCTAAATATCTTGAAATAGATCTATATTAGTCTCCCTTTATTTCTTTATCAGTGAAATATAAATGATATAAATGATATATTTATATTTTTATAAATGGTATATTTATATACTCAAAATTTCTGCTACCGGTTCTCCTGTACCTGTCAGATCCCTGCTGGATTTCACCCCTGGTCTCCAGCTAAAGCAGGGAGTTGTATTAGAAGAGCTCCAAGGTCCCCTTCAACTCTGTATTCTATTCTAAGGAAAGACTTCTTCTATTTTCATGAAATCCTAAAAGAAATAGAAATAGAATAACAGAGTTGGAAGGAACCTTGGAGGTCTTCTAGTCCAACCCCCTGTTTAGGCAGGAAACCCTACAGCACTTCAGACAAATGGTTATTCAACATCTTCTTAAAAACTTCCAGTGTTGGAGCATTCACAACTTCAGGAGGCAAGTTCTTCCACTAATTAATTCTTCTCGCTGTCAGGAAATTTCTCCTCACTTCTAAGTTGCTTCTCTCCTTGATTAGTTTCCACCCATTGCTTCTTTTCCTGCCCTCAGGAGGTTTGGAGAATAGCTTGACTCCCTCTTCTTTGTGGCAGCCCCTGAGATACTGGAAGATGCTATCATGTCTCCCCTAGTCCTTCTTTTCATTAAATTAGAAATTAAACTAGACGTACCAAAAAATGGCTGCAGAGCTGCAGGCAACTACTGCGGCTCCTATCCAAGCTTAAACTGACTTATTTTATCTTCTAACTGTTTTTAAGGTTTCTGTTTTAATTTTTAAATTTTTTAAGTTTTAAATTTTAAATATTTCTATATTTTATATTTTTATATTTCTCAATTTACTTTTAGCTATACCCCAGCTATAGTAGCTGTATTTTTAACAACTTTTAACTACCTGAGCTGGCCTCAGTTTTGGGAGTGTTTTTGCTGCCGCTTTTGTTGCTGCTATCTACGATTTATTGCTTTAGCTTGGAAGCCGAGTACTGCCAAGCTTTGATCTGACTTCTTCTTCGATCTGACAATTATTTTTAACTATCATTTTGTTACTCTATTTATCTTATTATTTTTATCTACTCCCTGCTCTTTGCTCTGCCGGGAGGGTAGGATCCTTGCCTTACTCGTGAGGAGTTTTGTTGTTATTTGCATCAGGGCTTGTTTCCTCTTGATCCCTCTGCCTTCTGGACTCGTCCCAGAAACTAGATTTTTCGTCATATTATATAATGAAGTCTAGGAAAAGGACCAGATCCCTTACTGACTTGGCTCCCCAACCTTCTTTGAAGCAATCTAAGATTGAGGACTTTGCTTTAATTCGACCTCCCTGCCTGGAAACTCTAGCTCCTTTTCATCTGACTGCTGCTGGTCGTCGTGATCTTTCGTTGGTCGAGGATGTCGTCCCCCGAGTTGAGAACAAAGGCTCTTCAAAAACTACGGCCCCCACTCAACCTTCAAATGAACCTACTCTTATAGAACTCTTGGCCCAGCAATGTTTTCTGGTTGCAGAAACAACTGCGAGTATAGTCACAGCTTGATAAAATAATAAGTACTTTAGATTGTCTAGTTTCCTCGATTACTGCCGGCTGCCCTGGACGGACTGCTCGGCAGCCTGGTGCAGTGACAGGGCCCTCCCTGTCGGGCCCCAGCAAAAGTACTGGTTGGGGTGGCCCTGCCAGTGGGTTGAACTCTACACCTCTGGGTGCGAGAAGCCACCTGGTTTTACAGCCAAGACAGGTGGCCCTTAATATTAATCCCATTAACGGCAATTTGCCTTACTGGGGCTCAATTCAGCTGGCAAGGGGTCATATACTACAGTTACTGGGGTTGACTGCTGATGATCTGAAGAAGATTGAACTTTTACCCTCCCCTGCATACTGCTCCAGAGTGTTACTTAATTTTGATAACCCCAGCACCCCGAAATTATTCTTCAGGAGAAGTTCTCTGCTAAGATCTTTCGGCATCGTGCCAAGCAGAGTCTTCAAAGATATGTCGATTAAGCCACTCTTAAGAAACCGACAATCTGTGACCAGCAGGAGTCTTACAGCCCCAAAAAGACCCTTAGCAGCACATACTAATGTGCCAATTTTGAATGCCATCCCTGATACTAGACCATCTATTAAACACAGATCCATTCCTGCAAGACTTCCCAACGGCATCTTCTCAGATGGTACCTTGTCTGTTCCTCCTACAGCTGGTCAAATCTTCTCCCCTCAGCGAGGCCCATCTCATCAGGAAGTTTGTCACGATCTGATCAGCTGGGAAGAAATGGCCCCAAAGGAAGCGACACCAGCCCAGGGCCTCCAAAGTTCCTTAGTGAATAAGCCTCAGGCTAGTGCCTCTGGGATTCCACCCATCTATGAAACCAACCCATCTCAAGACAATTTTTGGAATCTGGAGGAGATACAGCTTTTCGACTCCTTTCGCGCACTTCCACAACCAGAAAGGGCCCAAATTATAAAGCGCCTGTCTGCAGTTAAATCCAAGCTTTGGAGTCTTTCACTACCTGATAAGGATCCCCCTGGACCCCAGGGTGTCCACATCAATTTATTAGAGGCAGTTCCCTCGGCCCTCCCTCCAGAATGTCCAACTAGTATACTTGAAGATCCAGGGCTACTCCAAACCCCGTCTCTTGATGTCACCGAATGCTTGACAGGAAAGCAACCAACGAACAATAGAAGCATAAACTGGACTGTGTGTAGAGCCCTACAGCCTCATGAACAAGGCTCGCCTCCCTTCCACTTTTCTTTGCCTTTATCTCCCAAAAGGGTGACACTTCCATCGAATAATGGCTGTATTTTTTCGGATTTGAAGGGCTCTCTGGAAAAAATTAATTATACAGAATGACTAGCAAACCCGGCATCCCCCCCTTGCACACTTAGATGCCTTTCATGGAATATAGCAGGTTGGGGGAGAAGGTGCGGCACCACCAATTTTATTAACTATATTCAGTCATTTGATGTGGTCCTGCTTCAGGAGACTTGGGCATGCGATAAGATATCCCTTACAGGGTTTACGGCCATTTCTTTGGCTGCTACCAAACAATTCAAGTCGGGAAGACCTAAGGGTGGTTTAGCTTGTTTGGTCTCTACCTCCCTGAAAGTAGAGACAGTGGAGCTGCCCCCCAGTGGGTCCTTAGCTATGGCACTCCTAATTAAGAGAGGACACAGTAAATTGCTAGTGTTCAACGTTTACCTTCCCCCGACGGTGAGGCAAGCCGACACTAAGGCTCAATGGGGCGAACTGGAGAGCTATATTACCCATACAGAAACTAAATTTCCAGTGCCGTACATCTTTATAGGGGGTGACTTTAATGCCCGATTGGGAGGCCAAATTCCCCCACCAATTGAGGCACTCTACTCCCAAGAAATCTGCCAGGCCATAGGACACCAGATCTCAGCCAGGCATTCTAAGGATGAGCTAACAAATTTTGCCGGCGTTCAATTAGCCCTCTTAGCATCCCAACACAATATGACAATCCTTAACGGAAGTACCCCAGGTGATCTAGCGGGTGAATTTACTTTTAGCTCTTCACGGGGGAGTAGTGTTATTGATTTTGTGATGGTTTCCCAGCCACTAAGACAGGCAGTCCATGTTTTTTTTGTGGACTGCCTCACGGAGAGCGACCACTACCCCCTGGTCACAATCATTGGGCTCTTTACAAATATACATCTGCCTAAAGGCCTCCAAATACTGGATCCTTATGTGACCTCTTATGCAAGGAGGATCAAATGGTCTCCCAAGACTGAAAGAAAGTTCCACTCTCTTTTATCATCGCCGGAGTGTCTTAGCCTATACAATCAGGCCTTAACATGCAGTGACTCAGCGGCAATCTCGACCTTCGAATCATTAATTAACAGCATTCAAAAGGAACTAGGAGCTGATCGTAGGCCAAGTGGCCCATATTGTCCAAGAAGCAATCCCTGGTTCGATGAAGAATGTGTGCTGCTCAGGAACAAGATCAGACAGGTTTACCTGCTCTATCGTAATCGAGGGGATAAACGCCTACCCGAGGACTATTACCGCCTGAAGCGGGAGTATAAAGGACTAATTGTTAAGAAAAAGAAGGCTAAAGAAAAAGAGAAGTGGGACCTACTTCTCCTCTCTATCCAGCAGAAGAACACCCGATTATTTTGGCAAATGGTCGCCTGTTCGCTGCCTGGTCATCAAGAACTCCCTCTCTGTTGTATTTCCAACAGAGATTGGGAAAGCCATTTTGGATCAATCTTCCAGGCTTCAATAGTCACGACCGGACTCGGACCACAACTGCCCCCCGCAATTCCGGACTGGCACCCCGTGACTCATGCTGAGATCAACGAGCTTATCTCTGAACTTAAGTCAGGCAAAGCTCCTGGCCCTGATGCTATACCCCCTGATCTGCTAAAATCTAATCCCAAGTGGTGGTCTCCTCTTTTAGCAACACTCTTTACCCATATCAATACCTCTGGTAGGATTCCTACCTCCTGGAACCAAGCAATTATTGTCCCTATTTTTAAACGAGGAAATAGGAACAACCCAGCCGATTATCGTCCTATAAGTCTGCTCTCCATCATTGGGAAATTGTACGCTAAATATCTCCAACGCAGACTCCTCACCTGGGTCGAGGAGTCCAACATTATTGGTGCTGAACAGATTGGGTTTAAAGCAGGCTGTGCCACATTGGACCACTGCTTTGTCCTAGCGCACCTGGTTGACAAATATGCCACCATACCAGGTGCTAAACTTTTTACTGCTTTTATCGATCTAAAAGCAGCGTTTGATTCAATCCCCAGGGAATTGTTGTGGACAAAATTGCTCAAAAGCTCCATCGACAGATGTCTGTTGTTCCTAATTAGATCCCTATATAATCAGACTTCTAGTCAGGTCAGGTGTAGTTTGCAGGGAGAACTCTCTAACCCCATCCCGATAAAGAGTGGAGTAAGGCAGGGCTGTCTCCTGGCTCCTCTTTTGTTTAACCTATTTTTATCTGATTTGGCCTCTTATATTGGATGTATTGAGTCTCATGCCCCAAAGCTGTCAACAACGAAGATCCCGCTTCTCCTTTATGCTGATGACGCAGTCCTCCTATCACTGACGAGGCTTGGCCTGAAAAGGCTTCTCTCTGCATTCGGGTCCTACTGTGCTGAGAATCACTTGTCCATTAACTACGACAAATCAAAAGTCTTGGTGTTCTCTAGTGCCCGGAAGTTACACAACTGGGCTATTAAGGGTAATGCTGTTAAGCAGGTTTCCCATTTTAAGTATTTAGGTATACATTTTCAGAACACTGGTGCTTGGACTAGACACCGAACCCAGGTGCTGAATTCAGCTTTTTGTAGCCATCAGCAGATTTTAAGATTTTTCTATACCCAAGGTGGCCAATTTATTCCTTCTGCTCTGCATATTTACAAAGCCAAAACCTTGGCCCAAACTCTTTATGGAATTCCTATATGGATACAGGGCTTCAAGGAGTGTATTGAAAGAACCCAGGCTGTTTTTTTAAGGAAACTTTTGGGTCTCCCTCCCTGTGTTGGCTTTGCTCCGATGTATCTGGAACTGGGCATTCGATCAGTCGAATGCATGGCGTGGATCAACACCTTTAAATGGTGGTTTCGGGCACTCTTTTTGGCAGCCCCTGGCAGCTACCTCTCCCTGGTGTTAGCTGACCCCTATACGTCTCGATGGGAGAGGGATCTGACGAAGAAACTCCACCTGTTAGGTTTTTCGGGGGATGCCATGGGAGACTATGGCCTTAAAGATGCCCAATGTAGGGTAGTCCAACGGCTTGTGGACATAGACTTACAATATCTGAGAGCTAGAGCCAATAAAACCTGCTCCCCGCTGGTCTTCAGCCAACTTAATAATTTTGGACTGAGGATGGCCTCATATTTCTATACTCTAACCATCCCTAAGTATAGAAGAGTCTTCTCACTTGCTCGTTTTAACGTCTTGCCTTCAGCATTGCTGGATGGTCGATTCAAGAGGCTTCCGAGGGACGAGCGGCTATGTCCCTGTGGTAGAGCGGAGGTTGAGACTGTGGAGCATGTCCTTTTACACTGCCCCATGTACAACGTAGCCAGGACTAATTTGATGTCTCTCTTAGAGACAGATTTCTGTGGGCCCAATGATAGTGATTTGGCCTTGTATTGTTTAGGGGATGGCTCCTCATACACTACCTCTCAGGTCTCAAAATTTTTTCTAAGAGCCGTAACCATTAGAGGAGAGCGCTGTGGTCCCTCTCGGCCAGGGCTTCCGGTGGCCGGCTGTTCGTGATGTTCTTTTTCCTATGTTTTTCTGTAGCTATGCTTGCATTTTGGTCTGTGACCGTAAATAAAATTATAAAATAAATAACTAGACGTACCCAGTTCCTGCAACCGTTCTTCATATGTTTTAGCCTCCACTTTTTAGCCTCAAGAGACACAGCACTATTGCATCAACTTCTCAAGCAAGTTCCAGCAAATTCAAATTTAATGCAGGTGTGTGTGTCTCTCTGTGTGTATTTTTATTTAGTGTTCCACAATTTTGTTCCTAGAAGCATAAAGAATTGATAGGTTTATCATTATTTCTTCAATTTATACCCTACCTTTCTAGTCAACTGGGTAAGGAAGGCAACTAATGATAATTAAAATGCAGAACATAAAAAGTAAACAAACTGAGAGAAATTTAAATTAATGCTATGTATAATTGGATTACTATTACCTTATAACATGGTTCTGCTAGTGCCAAGTATGATATGCCTGTTTTGCATAAGGCATATAATTTGTAAAAACTTCTGAATGTTTCTTATTAAGGAAGTGTATGTGCCAATGTTAATGGTTCTTGGACAACTTGCAATGATCCAATCAAACCAACGTTAGAAGCACAACAAAGGTAAACTACAACAATGTCATATTTGTTTATTGAGAGAACTATTGGCCCTAGCTGTGTGGCGAAATTAACACAAACCTTTCACTTCCTTCATGTTGCAGCTTTAGTTCTCAGATGGGTGAAATGATGATGATAGGAACTTGGAGTGTTAGTGGACAATCAATTAAATATAAGACAACAGTATGTGGCAGCAGCCAAAAAAGCCACATACGCAATCCTAAATTGCATTAATAGAAGGATTCAATCAAAATTCAAGGCAGTGGTGAAATCCATATGTTTTTACTACCAGTTCTGTGGGCGTGGCTTGGTGGGCGTGGCAGGGGAAGAATACTACAAAATCTCTATTCCCACCCCACTCCAGGGGAAGGATACTGAAAAATCCCCATTCCCTCCCCACTCCTAAGGGAAGGATATTGCAAAATCTCCATTCCCACCCCACTCTGGGGCCAGCCAGAGGGTGGCATTTGCCAGTTCTCCAAACTACTCAAAATTTCTGCTACCGGTTCTCCATAACCTGTCAGAACCTGCTGGATTTCACCCCTGTTCCCACCCCACTCTGGGGCCAGCCAGAGGTGGTTTTTGCCAGTTCTCCAAACTGCTCAAAATTTCCGCCACTGGTTTTTTTTTATTAGATTTCTATACCGCCCTTCTCCCGAAGGACTCAGGGCGGTGAACAGCCAAAAGATAAAAACACAGAAAATACAAAATTTAAAATAGGTTAAAACAGATTAAACAGTTTGGCTAAATTTTAAAAATATCCCATAATATCAAATTCATGTTTAAAATTTAAATTTAAAATTTAAAAATTTTAAAAAGGAGAAAATTTAGGCCAGGCCAGCTTGATGGAATAAAAATGTTTTAAGCGCACGGCGGAAGGTGCGCAGATCCGGGATCCTCCGTATCTCCGGGGGGAGCTCGTTCCAGATGGTAGGTGCCCCCACAGAGAAGGCTCTCCCCCTAGGGGCCGCCAGTCGACATTGTTTGGCCAACGGCACCCGGAGGAGCCCCTCTCTATGGGAGCGTACTGGCCGGTGGGAGGCTATTGGTGGTAGTAGGCGGTCCCGTAGATAACCAGGTCCTAAGCCATGGAGCGCTTTAAAGGTGGTAACCAAAACCTTGAAGCGCACTCGGAAGACCACCGGGAGCCAGTGCAGCTCGCGCAGGAGAGGTGTTGTATGGGAGCGCCATGCGGCACAGAGGCCGTGTGCATGTGCAGAAGGCATGCATGCGAGCAAAGCAGATGCATGGAAGGCCATGTGTATGCAGGGAAGCGGCACATGTTCACATTTGCGAACCGATAGGGAAAGTAAATGAATACCACCAGGGGCGGGTTCTAAATTTTTTTACTACCGGATCTGTGGGCATGAGCCTGAGCCTGTTCCTCCCCATCCAGATCCGTACGGCCTCCAGGCACCGGGACATCACTTCAAGGGCATCGTTGGGGGTGGTCTGGGGTGGAGATGTACAGCCATTGGTTCTTCAAACTGCTCAAAATTTCCAGTACCGGTTCTCCAGAACCAGTCAGAACCTGCTGGGTTTAACCCCTATTCAAGGTGTATTGGATTTAGTCCACTTGTGGCTAGTAGGAATTCTAGGCTAATCCCTCTTTTCATTCTACCCTCAGCTTCTCTTACTTCTTCTCTTACAGTCATGCACTAAATTCCAAGATAATCTGTTTGCTTATTGAACGTATTCAAATAAGTATCATATTTAAAACCTCTGGCTCCAATGAGCTTCTTTTCCATTTAATCCAGCCCCCCTCCCCCCATAACAACATTAAAATACTTCCCAGCATTTTTCAAATGGGAAAAAAAAAACTGAATTTATTAACCATTTCAACATGTCTTTAATCATTCTTTTTTTTTTCCAACTTCCATGTTTTCACCAGACATTGATTTGATGTTCAAGGATAACCTGTCATTTGAAATATTCATGAATTAGATCCTGTCAGAGCTTTACGTCAGAAAGACAGCAAAATACCTTTTAAGTTAATAAAAAGAAGGCTGTTTCTCCCAATACATTTGCTAAATATTATGAATCAATCTAATCTGAGAAGAGAGGATTATTAAGCATAGGTACATCATTCAAGTTCCTGTATACTGTCAACAGAACACTCCATAAATTTTCCATAGGTCCTTTTTGTTTGGAATATGAATATTACACATTTTTTTAAATGAATGCATGGATTCAGATGCTATTATGTCTAGAATAAAAGTAGTGACCTCAAGCTGAACTAGCTTGTCTAGAAATCTCAGTCAGACTATTTATTCTGGAAACTCCAGAATCCTTCTTCAATCACTCTTCTCAGCTTAAGGTAAAGATAAAGGTTCCCCTTGCACATATGTGCTAGTCATTCCCGACTCTAGGGGGCGGTGCTCATCTCCATTTCAAAGCCGAAGAGCCAGCACTGTCCAAAAACTCTGTGATCATGTGGCATGACTAAACACCAAAGGCACACAGAACGCTTTTACCTTCCCACCAAAGGTGGTCCCTATTTTTCTGCTGTCTACCTGCAATTTGGCAGTTCAAATTTCACCAGGCTCAGGGTTGACTCAGCCTTCCATTCTTCCAATAAGGAAGGGTAAAATGAGGACCTACATTTTTGGGGACAATATGCTAACTCTGTAAACCATTTAGAGAGGGCTGTAAAGCACTGTAAAGCAGTATATAAATCTAAGCGCTATTGCTATTGCTTTGTTGGACTGTTGTGGCCCATCAGCAGCCTGTACAGCTGGCACTCGAGTCGGACAATGAGGAGGCTGGAGAAGATGTGGTGCCAGAGGCAGGGATTCAGCCAGGGCCCCCAGAACCTCCAGAAGGTCCTTTAAGTGAAGAGGACAAAGAGGAGGAGCCTCTTCTCAATGCATGAGTGTGCAGAGCTGCCAAAAGGCAGGAGTGGCTCCTCAGGAGGAGGTCTCCTCAAGAGTAAGGCTTGGGGCTAATTGGCCACTCCCTTAGCCTATTTAAGAAGGAACACTGCTTGCAACAAGCTGTAGAGAACAACTTTAGTTCACTCTTTCATGTTTGCAAAATTGCTTCTGGGCTTTCTGCCAACTCTAGTAAGACTGTGATTACCTTATCTTAGAATTCTGGTAGGCTGTTAAGACAGTATTAACAGCCTTTGGTTGATAAAGACTAAGTTATTTGAGTAAAATAAGCTCTGTATAGAGTTTGTGTGTGCTGCGTTCTTTGGGGTCCGTAGCTGGGGCAGAACATGGACTTTCCTTCTTGTATTCCTAAAAAAAAAAACTTCTGTTTTTGTTTTCCTGGATCCTAATGCTGGCAGCCAAAAGTGTATATAAGTGCCTTAGAACATCTATTGTGCATCTCATCTAAAGATGAGGTCTCTTTCAAAATGACTTCAAGCTCTGTTGACTTGATGGATATGATTGGTTCTTGTCAAAAATATGGAGGGGCTGCCACAAAGAAGCTGAATCAACTTATTTTCTAAAGCACCAGAAGACAGGACAAGAAGCAATGGTTGGAAACTAATCAAGGAAGGAAACACTAAGAAGAAGAACTAAGAAAAAAAATTTCCTGACAGTGAGAATAATAAACCAGTGCAATGGTTTGCTTTCAGAAGTTGTGGGCAGCTTTTAAAAAGAGACTGGGCAGCCATTTGTTTGAAATGATATAGGATATCCTGCTTGAATAGGGGGTTGAATTAAAAGACTTCCAAGATTCCTTCCAATTCTGTTACACTTTTGTAGATTTTTCAACATTTGGAAATTATCATTGTTTGATGGTGATGGGTTGGGGGGGAGGGAGATATTATTTATTAACAAATTGAAACTTGAATATTGTCAAGGCTTTGAATAGTTTCCCTGCCCAATGGAATTTCAAAAGAACTCCAAAAGAAACTTGCCACAATTCCCTTTGATGAGTTGATGGTCCAACACTTTTATCCCCAGGGTTTGTCATAAGAGCTAACAAGTTTGCACTATCAGGCTATAGCAAACAGGGAAGTCTGTTTTCTCTACTTTGAAATACATTGCTGATCAATCAAACACAGCCCTTCCTATTCTAGTCTAACTGTGGCCAAAACTATGAATGCTTTGACGAGGCAATCAAATTTTTAGGAGGAGTGTTCTGGGGAGATGAAAAACTTCATCATGAATATTTACACTTGAAGATAATCTTGCTGGAGGCCCATTCAAACATATCACTCTTTTAAAATACTAATTACTTGTGTTGATTCTTTAAAGTTTGGGAAGATTTCAAGGTCAGCGTGCCTTTTGAAGATATTCAAATTTATCTTACTTTTTTTTTTTTCATTGCTGTCAACCTGAATGTATCTGAAAGCGTCAGACTGATTGAAGTTTGTTTATTCAAGGATGTGGAATACAGTAGAGTTCTCCGGCATAATTTAGATTTGCAGGATGAGGTAATTAACCTCTCTGGTGCATAGATCATAGCAACGATTTGGCAGCGATCTATTCATAGATTATTTAAGATAGCATTGTGAATTGACCGTACAGGAAAGTTCTTTGAACCTGTCGATGTTCTCAGGTGAAACAGGGCATGCAATGGCTTGCATTGACATGCATCCATCCATCCATCCCTCCATCCATCCATCCATCTATCCATCCATCCATCCATCCATCCATCCATCCATCCATCCATCCATCAGCATCATGGTGAAGCATCGGTAACTATCACATTATAGCAACTGCCAATAATAACAATTCATAAATATTTGATACTTGAATCAGTTAATCATATTTATTTCACTGTGTAGGTTTGTTTGTGTTATTGATGTAGAAATGCTTCATCCAAGGAAAATACATTCCTGGGACAGCCAGCATCACCTCTCTTTTGAATCTTCAATGATAGGCTGGTGTGCTTCCATCAGTCCTTTCCCCCTGAAGGAAGAAGGTGAACATGTCCAGGTCAGGGTGGGATTCAAACATTTTAGCAACCAGTTCTCTGCCTGGCTGCTGGGTGGGCATGGCCATGGTGGGCATGGACTACTCAGCCTCCTGCACCACAGCAGGGGTGGGGGGCATTTTTGCCCTCCCCAAGCTCTGGAGGTTTTCCTCGATTCTCCGAGAGGGTGAAAATGGCCTCCCCCTGGCTCCGGAGACCCTCCGGAGGCTGGAAATAGGCCCATTTCCAGACTTCCGGAACTTCTGAGAGGCTCATTTTTCACCCTCCCAGAGCCTCTGCGTAGGTGTTGCGCTTACCTGGCATCCAAAACAGGCCACATGGAGACTCCTGGGAGGGGTGGGGTGGGCGGGGCCGGCCAGCTCTTGCAACTACTGTTTGGCGAATCGGATGTAAAATTAGCATCCAGTTCACCTGAATTAGTCCGAACCGGCTGAATCCCACCCATGGACCAGGTGGTCACCAAGGGATACATTCAAGACAGATTTTCAATTTGTGATATGAATTACAACCATTTCCACAGAGAGAGAGAGACATGAAGTTACTTCCAAATTGTCTCCTGGTGATGTCCCATTCTGCATTAGATTTTTCACCATAATGCACAAGCTAAAGTAACTACATTTTGAGGTTAAACGTCTATAGAGATTCTCAGTCATCCAGGTCATGGTTGTCCCAAAGGTGCTTTTTTGGGAGGCAACTGGACGTTCTTCTTGTTTTTTTCTTTTGAAAAATTCCCCACTATTCTGTCAGAGCTGAAGAAGCTTCTTGGATGAGAAGCGAAATGTCTTCAAAAGAAGAAGGAAAAAACCCCCAAGAAAGTCCAGTTGCCTCCTGAAAATACAAAATGTTCTTTGGGAACATTTCGAGGTTCAAAGAAGCTATGTTGCTTTTGAACAGGTCACTTTGGGAGAAGACAGACCTGGAGAGAAAATGGCAATTCTCATAGAGGAGAGAGAAGGGGAGAGGAGGAGGGAGGGAGGGAGGGAGGGAGAGAGGGAGGGAGGGAGAGAGAGAGAGAGAAAGAAAGAAAGAAAGAAAGAAAGAAAGAAAGAAAGAAAGAAAGAAGAAGAAAGAAAGAAAGAAAGAAAGAAAGAAAGAAAGAAAGAAAGAAAGAAAGAAAGAGAACCCAGGCGCTACCAATGCTGTTCCAGGACAGACAAAACAAGAAGGGAGGAGGGAGCATTGAGATTGGAATTAAACTAAAATGAAGTTAACTTTGTTGTGACACAAAGAGAGAGCACAATACAGAAAGCAGCGTTGGAGGATTTGGCATGCAGATTTGTTGCCTTCAAGGGCTCAAGGCAATAAGAAGCATCCAAAGAAATTTGAATGGTGGCTAGACTGAAGAGAGGCTGGGATGGTGCTTAGAAGGGGCCCTCCCAGAGTGCTGGAACTGCTACTTAGAGAGGAAAGAAACCATTGGGCAGTTAGCAATCAGTTCCCTACCGATTGCTGGAACGCATTATTTCAGAGCTAGCAATTAATTAAGTAAGCAAACTGTTTTATATGCTCATCTCCGGGCAAATATAACCATTATAGACATGAGTATATTAGAAATCGATTTGCAATTGTTTTAATAATAAAAACAACCACCACAACCATTTAAAGGAAACATTTAAAAATAGCTAATGAACTAGCACAAAGAGAGAGGCTGGGTCATCCAGGTTCAAAAAGCTAATTATGTTTTCCACTAACTTTCTTGTTTTATCTTCAAATGCTCAGAAAAGCTAAGATTTTCACCAAGGATGAGTGACAGAAAGCTATTCTGTTGAAAACACTAACATAGACTAATATAGATAATATTTAGTTTTATTTTATTTTTTAACATACGTTTAATCTATCTGTCTAGATTCTGTCATCTATCTGTCTATCTCTCATCTATCTGTCTGTCTGTCCATCTGTCCATCCATCCATCCATCCAACCAACCATCCATCCATCCATCCTCTCTCTCTCCATCCAGCCTATCTCTATCTATCTATCTATCTATCTATCTATCTATCTATCTATCTATCTATCTATCTCTTTCTATCCATCCAGGTATCCAGGTATCATCCATCCATCCATCCATCCATCCATCCATCCATCCATCCATCCATTCTCTCTCTCTCTCTCTCTCCATCCATCCTCTAGCTAGCTAGCTAGCTAGCTAGCTAGCTATCCCTTTCTATCCATCGAGGTATCATTCATCCATGTATCTATCCATCCATCCATCCATCCATCCATCCATCCATCCATCCATCCTCTCTCTCTCTTTCCATCCATTCATTCTCTCTCTCTCTCCATCCATCATCTATCTATCTATCTATCTATCTCTTTCTATCCATCCAGGTATCCAGGTATCATTCATCCATGTATCCATCCATCCATCCATCCATCCATCCATCCTCTCTCTCTCTCCATCCATCCTACCTCTATCTATCTATCTATCTATCTATCTATCTATCTATCTATCTATCTATCTATCCAACTATCTATCTATCTATCTATCATCTATCTTTCTCTTTCTATCCATCCATGTATCCAGGTATCATCCATCCATCCATCAATCCATCCATCCATCCTTTCTCTCTCTCTCCATCCATCCTATCTCTATCTATCTATTTATCTATCTATCTAAGCAGGTATATACAAAAGTATGAAGGCTATTGCTTAATGCATTGTAAGCCACCCTGAGTCTCCGGAGAAGGGCGGCATATAAATCAAACTAATAATAATATCTATCTATCTATCTATCTATCTATCTATCTATCTATCTATCTATCTCTTTCTATCCATCCATATATCCAGGTATCATTCATCCATGTATCCATCTATTCATCCATCCTCTTTATATAAGTTCCCCTCAAAAAATATACTTCCTTGTTGCCTCTAAAATTACTCATAGAAATAGGGGTGTTCCTGGGGGTGAGAGTCCACATTGGGAAGATGGCAAATGGGATGTCCTGTTGCAATGTTGATTCATGATTGTTATAAATCTCCACCCCCATTGAGGTAGTCAGTGGTTTGGCTGCACTTGTACTACACATAATGTCTTTGAGAGAAGATTTCTGATGGACTGAAAGATCTCCACTGCCTATACATTGCCTAACAGGTCCACTTTGATGCTGGCATTGATCTTTAAAAGATTTAACTATCTGCAGGTTCCTCCCACTATAAACCCTTGTTTTGAGCTGCTTAGAGCAAAGGATAGCCTCTTCAAAGTGTTAGCTACCTAGCACGTGGGAGGCCATAATGTAATGTTATCAGCTAGGCCAGGGGCATCAAACTCAAGGCCCGTGGGTTGGATCTGGCGCATAGGGTGTGAGACAACCCTGGGAACAGTGAAGGACTGACCCATGGTGCCTCTGCCAGTGAAAATGGAGCTCAGGAGTTCCATTTTTGGCTGCAACAGCCTCCTGCAACTCTGCCAGTGAAAATGTAGCTCAGGAGGGCTCCATTTTTGGTGACAGACCACTCGGGCCACACAGGGATCCACGACACGAGTGACATCAAACTGGCCATGCCCACCCTGGCCATGCCCACCTTGGCCCCCTGAAGTCAAACACAACCCTGATGCGGCCCTCAATGAGTTTGACACCCCAAGCTAGGCTTATGATAGGAACCCAATGTTTTCCATTTAACCAGATGTGTATTAGCATCTAAGCCCTCCTGACACTTCAGGGAACAAACTACCACAATGCCATGTGAAAGAATAGCAACAAAATTAGAGAAGTAAATAACCCTGCCAATTTGGATGATTTAATAAGAGGGCCTGTCTTTCCCAACAAAGAATGTGGATAAGCAAGGAGTAAGCAAATCCTTCCCCCACCCCAATAGGAAATGCTTGAGAGCTATTTCTGGGTGAGATGGAATGAAAGGAAGCTTAGCATTCTGAAATATATTTGCTAGCCTGTAATTATTGTGCTTTAAGATCCCCAACGCTTTACAGTTTAACTAAACCATTGGGGGGAGGAGAGATGATTAAGAAGAGAGATATAAGTTGGGTAGTAGGGAAGCCAGTTCCAATGCAGACACCAAAGCAAAGACTCTAGAAAAGAGACTCTAGAAAGAGTGCAGAGAAGAGCAACAAAGAAGATTAGGGGACTGGAGGCTAAAACATATGAAGAAAGGTTGCAGGAACTGGGTGGGTATGTCTAGTTTAATGAAAAGAAGGACTAGGGGAGACATGATAGCAGTGTTCCAATATCTCAGGGGCTGCCACAAAGAAGAGGGAGTCAAGCTATTCTCCAAAGCACCTGAGGGCAGGACAAGAAGCAGTGGGTGGAAACTAATCAAGGAGAGAAGCAACTTAGAACTAAGGAGAAATTTCCTGACAGCTAGAACAATTAATCAGTGGAACAATTTGCCTCCAGAAGTTGTGAATGCTCCAACACTGGAAGTTTTTAAGAAGATGTTGGATAACCATTTGTCTGAAGTGGTGTAGGGTTTCCTGCCTGAGCAGGGGGTTGGACTAGAAGACCTCCAAGGTCCCTTCCTACTCTCCTATTCTATTCTATTCTATTCTATTCTATTCTATGCTATGCTATGCTATGCTATGCTATGCTATGCTATGCTATGCTATGCTATGCCATGCCATGCCATGCCATGCCATGCCATGCCATGCCATGCCATGCCATGCCATGTCTTCTCTAGTCCTTCTTTTCATTAAACTAGACATACCCAGTTCCTGCAACCTTTCTTTATATGTTTTAGCTTCCAGTCCCCTAATCATCTTTGTTGCTCTTCTCTGCACTCTTTCTAGAGTCTCCACATATTTTTTATACATTGTGGCGACCAAAACTATGAGTCTTTATTTAGATATGAGTCTTTATAGGTCAATCCAGGTTTCAGTTGCACCTGGAAGAGCCGAGGTGGCGCAATGGTTAGAGTGCAGTACTGCAGCTACTTCAGCTGACTGCTAGTTCAGCAGATCAGCGGATCAAATCTCACTGGCTCAAGGTTGACTCAGCCTTCCATCCTTCCAAGGTGGGTAAAATGAGGACCCAGATTGTTGGGGGCAATATGCTATTTAGTATACTGTCTTTGGTATAAGCCACGAGAGTGGGCGGCATAGAAATATGACTAATAAAATAATAAAATAAAACAATAAATAATATTGGAAGCCACTACAGGGCCCCCTGCATTGATGTAAAGTTTGGGAATTGCCTTGTATCACCACAGAACCTGAGGTGGAACAAAACGGCTTTGAATGAAATGAAAAGCACCAGCTAAGGTTCAGGTTATTAAATCCTTATAAAGTACAATTCTCATTTCAACAGTGTCTGAGTATCACTGTGTGATTTAGAGCTACCTAAGGAGCCTTTGGTTTCCCCCCTCATCAATAATCAAGCCTTCCTGAAAATGTGAAGATCTACACAATATATGCTAATCCAAAGAGGGGAAGATATTATTGCTGAGCTAAATGAAGCCTCTCCTACTATTACTTATTAATATAATACTAGCGTAGCTGGAGATTTATTTTGCCTCTTCCCTCAGCTTCCAAATCAATTGCTCCATCTCTAAAGGCTACTATCAAATGCATTTCCATCTGTTTCCTTGAACTGTTGCTTTGGCCATTGCTGACATGCTGGTATCAATTGTCTCCAGACCTCAGTAGATTGGTTAAAAGACAGGGCGGAAAAAAGTATTTCATGTTCATTTAAGTAAGAGTCTTTGGCGGTTTCAAATCATGATGAGACAGTGAAGTGGAAGGGGAGAATAATAGATCTCAGTGGGAAGAAGGTGTGATTATGTTATCACAATCTTTTATTCATCACCACATGCATTTATTGAAAATTAGAATAAAAGTAGAAAAGGAATTGGTATAGCAATTTCGAGCTCATAAAAGAGAAAGGATGGGGTGTGTTGTTTTTAATGAAATAGAAATCTGAGCTAACTTCAATTTAGACTTTCTTTCTACCTGTCTTATGCCAAGGTAAGCCCTTTTCTGACTTGACAGTCCAGGTGGTAAAGTGATTGAAGTTTGCTCCAGAAAAGCATAAAGGTAATTTTGCAGAATGATTCACCAGAAATGCTGAATAGCAAAATATGACAGCTTGGTACATAGCAAGTGTGCCAAAAGGTAGAATCAGGTAGAATCTGAGACATGACTATCAATCATGAGAGGAGGAGGGGGAGGAAGAGAAGGAGAAGGAGAAGAAGGAGGATAAAGGAATGAGAGAAAGCTGGAGGCCTGATATCATAAGAGAGAGAGGAAGGGAGGGAGAGAGGGAGAGGTAGCACAAAAGCAGAAGTGGAAGAAGTGGAAGAAGCAGAAGCAGAAGCAGGAGGAGGAGGAGAAGGAGGAGGAGGAGGAGGAGGAGGAGGAGGAGGAGGAGGAGGAGGAGAAGAAGAAGAAGAAGAAGAAGAAGAAGAAGAAGAAGAAGAAGAAGAAGAAGAAGAAGAAGAAGAAGAAGAAGAAGAAGAAGAAGAAGAAGAAGAAGAAGAAGAAGAAGAAGAAGATACCTAAGTGATTTATTTCCAGATCAGTTCTCTACATTGAGATGAGTACGATGGGGAATAAAAATATAGCCTCGGTTTCTGGCATCGCACATGTTTTGCCCTGGATTGCAGAACTAATTTATACCCCAAGGGCCATCTCACTCAGCGTTTTTCTGTTCCGAAAACCTGTCCTGCTTGTTGAAGTCAAAAGCTAGACTTGGAAACTTTCACATGTGAAGAATCTTCCGTAAAGATTGTGTTGACAGACAGCAACAATCACATGCCAAGTGCCAAAACAAAATAAAACCCAGAACCATTGCATCTGTTCCTTTTGCCTAGATTGCAACAGATGGCTCAGTTATGGAGATGCACTTAATTCAGGTGGTACCGTTTGATTTCTGAAAACTTGATGACTTTAGCCCAACCTATCAAGTGCCAGTTTTGAAAAAAAAGTGTTCTGTAGCCGCTAAAATAACATTGGATACCTCTGTATGGCAGTGAACTGTGACTGCTTGTTTTCATTAATGGAAATCCTTGCTGGCTGCCAGAGTCAACAATGGAAAGGGCCGGAGAAGGAAGGCCATACCAGGTTGCTGAGTGATTTATCCCTTCCAACCCATTACAGCATATCAAGATTTTTCAGCTTAGCTGAACAATTTCATAAAGACATTCCTCTATACCCTGTAGGTGAATGCCATCTGCTCATAGTGTTTGCTCATTTTTATTCCTATTACTCTCCTGACAAGAGTGTCACATAGACATTAATGACTTTATAATATCATTCAAGCCTAAACAGTGTGTGAGATAGAATTTTGACTTGTTTGCTCATTTGACTGGCTGATAGCTAGTTTACTTGCTATTAGCAAACGTAGCAGGAACACTTAAATAAATTACACGTACTCTAAATTGTACCCGTTCCATTATTTCAGGAATCATAAAACTATACTGTATTACTGCAAATCAGTTCCCCATCTTAACTATTTATGATATGAATTTAGGAACAAAGATACGGAATATCTTAAAGATGGCATTTGTTGGGCACCCAAGCAATTTTCTCCTTCGTTCATTTTAAGTGGACTTGGGTGATAGATAAGTTAGAACTTACTGGCTGAGTTAGCCAAAGTGGGGCAGTTAAAGATAGTTTGGTGTAGTGGTGAAGGCATCAGGTGAAAAAATGAAAAATGGTGAGTTCTAGTCCCAACCTTGGACATGAAGCCAGCTGGGTGATGTTGGGCCAGTCACTTTCTCTCAGCCCTTGAAAGGAGACAATGGCAAACATATTCTTAAAAACCTTGTCATGGTGTCATGAGGCAAAATTGTCTCATGTTTTTTGAATGGTGTTACTCGCTTTGCCAATTATCCCAATCTTCTGACAATACATATGTGTTCAGATGACCTCCAACTGGCCATGTGAAACCTGAAAAGGCCTACAGTGGTTTGCTCATATCTGTTGTGACCCACCAGTGGCCAGTGGAGCTGGAAGCAGATTCGGACAGTGAGGAGGTTGGGGTGGAACAAGGGCCAGTCCTGGAGTCTAGAGAAGGCTCTGATGAATGCTCTACGTTGGAGACAGAGATGGGGACAGGGCAGGGGTGAAATCCAGCAGGTTCTGACAGGTTCTGGAGAATCCATAGCAGAAATTTTGAGCAGTTCAGAGAATCAGTAGCGGAAATTTTGAGTAGTTCAGAGAACTGGCAAATACCACCTCTGGCTGGCCCCAGAGTGGGGTGGGAATGGAGATTTTGAAATATCCTTCTCCCAGGGGTGGGGAGGGAATGGGGATTTTGCAGTATACTTTGCCTGGAGTGGTGTGGGAATGGAGATTTTGCAATATCCTTCCCCTTTCATGCCCACCAAGCCAAGCCCACAGAACCGGTAGCAAAAAAAATTGGATTTCACCACTGGGACAAGGCCGTATGACAGGAATCAGCTGCCTCTGGAGTCAGACATCAGTGAGGCAGATGAACAGCTGGAGACTGTTCCCAGTGTGTGCATGCGCTGAGTTGCCAGATGAAGGGAACAGATAAGGAACAAGGGTTGACTTGGGAGTAAGGTCACAGGTGGACGATGAATGGCGCCTCCCATAGGGAATAAAATGGAGCAAAAATGGAGGGTTTTTTGGCAGGAGACAATTAGTTCATTCCTGCATTCTTGCCAAGTATTGCAGCATCTGAAAGATATCGGCCTGGCCACTTTCCAAGCCTGATAAAAGTTGGTAATTGTGAACTATCTTGAAAGACTGGGGGAGAGGAAAGACTTTGCTGGAGAGGAATTCACTGTACATTAAATAAAAGGGGTTGTTAAGGAATAACCCTTGAGTAGCAAGGGTGTGCACATGAAAGCAGTTGAGAGTAGTTATGAATAAGCATAGTCACTACACAGATACGTGATATAGTTTACACAGTCCAATAAACAAAGTCTTCAGACCAGTCGTATTAACCATACACAGTAAACAGGTCTTCTAGAGTTGCAAACCATAAGACAATAAGTCAAATAGAGATATCAGAGAGCAAGAACAACCAAGAGAACAAGCCATGTTTCTAGCTCCCTCTTAAGGACATTGGCAATAGAGCTAACCAATCAGTACACAGGATGATGCAATACATCAGTCTTAAAGCTATACAATACAATACAATATAACTCAAACATACATTGATGGTTTATATATTGCCAACCCAACAAGTTAGGTAATAGTCATATTCCTAACAGTGGTTGATCAGGACGAGGACTCGGCTTCATGCTGCTGGGGAAGCCTAAGTCAGAAGAACATCACAGATCCAGATAGTGATACCATTCATGAATGAAAGTTCTTCATTGAAAGACTAGCGCAGTCTTACACACCAAGCAAATCTTATTTATGTCTTCCTGGATGCACAGCTGTCTTTAGAAGAGCATATGATGGCCGTGGCCAGGGGGGCCTTTTATCAGGTTCGCCTGATTTGCCAGTTGCAACCCTTTCTGGACCGGAACGCCTTGCGCACGGTCACTCACGCCCTTGTCACCTCCCGGCTGGACTATTGTAATGCTCTCTACATGGGGCTCCCCTTGAAGAGCACTCGGAGGCTCCAGCTGGTCCAGAATGCGGCCGCACGGGTGGTTATGGGCGCAACTTGTTGTGCCCGCTTGACACCCCTCCTGCGCGAGCTGCACTGGCTCCCAGTGGTCTTCCAGGTGCGATTCAAGGTGTTGGTTACCACCTTTAAAGCGCTCCATGGCATAGGACCCGGGTACCTTCGAGACCGACTTCTGCCACCAATAGCCTCCCACCGGCCAGTTTGCTCCCACAGAGAGGGTCTCCTCAGGGTGCCATCGGCCAAATCATGTCAGCTGGTGACACCCAGGGGGAGGGCCTTCTCTGTGGGAGCCCCAGCCTGTGGAATGAACTGCCCCTGGCAATGCGTAAGATCTCCGACCTCCAGGTATTTTGTTGTGCACTCAAGACCCTGCTGTTCCGCCAGGCTGGGCTATCAACTTAACAATTATAAATTGGGTTTTAAATTCCTGGGGTTTTAAATTGAGCCGAATTCATTCATTTAATAATTTTAAACTATTTTAACTGATATTGTTTTGTGTTTTTAATAGGCTGTACATCGCCCTGAGTCCTTCGGGAGAAGGGCGCTATAGAAATAAAATTATTCTGTTCTATTCTATTCTATTCTATTCTATTCTATTCTATTCTATTCTATTCTATTCTATTCTATACCTTTATGTATATTATTCCACATGAGTTTTAAGTTGCTCTTATTAAAAAAAGAGCCTCCAATTTCCCTAACAATGAGGACAGCCAAATTATAATACCTGATATGGAATTTACGATATATGATTTGGAATATGTGCCTCTATATTATCATGAAATGCTTAAAGCCATAGCTGCTGCTTATTCATATTTTCCGAGTGTGGCCAATTCAGGAAAAGGGCCGAAGGAAAGCAATTTCAAATGGGTTTTGCACGGTAGTCAAGTTTTCCCAGAGAATGCCAAGAATTAATTTAACTAGCGCAAAACTAGACATCATGGGCCACTGATGGGTGATAGGCATGTTTTGATAACTGCATAGAATTCGTAATGACGAGGTTTAAAGGAGTTAATCTCCGCGGAATTCTTTCAAAACCCAAAGCGGCGCCAATTAGCTGGGCTTAGCAAACATGTTTCAGACATTAAGATCCAGCTGAAGGTTTTCCATCCACCCCTTCATCCTCTTGCTTTCTCACATTTGCATATACAGAGAATCAAACTCACCAGTGGATTTATATGAAGGGAAATGCATGAATTCCACATTCGGCGCTAACTCTAAAATATTGATTTAAGCAAACCGCTTGGTGCCCCCCCTTTTTTTTTTACTTTCCCTGACTTCATAAGAGGGGACTGAATTAATGGCTTTGTGCATTTAATCTAAGAGTAGCCCAAATTTACAGCTAGCCTGAGCAGAGGGTTAGGGGAGGGGACCGAGTGAGAGATTTGCATGAATTTTAGCTTCCTTGAAATTCTAATTGCCTTATTTGTGAGATATTGCAGGATAATAATTCATAATTCAATAAATGAAACTTGCGAGTTATTAGTGGGAAGTAAGACCTCAAGTGACATATATATATATATATATATATATATATATATATATATATATATATTCCTTTTGCAATAAGACATCCAAAAGAAAACATGTTTATTAAACGGCTGAACATTTGTTTACCATGATTTAAAGGCAAAGGGTTATACATTTTTTTCTAACTCCACATTTTTTTAAGCCAGCTGACTTTAATAATGATGTTCTGGGCTGATACACAGCTCAAATCCTTCAGTTTTGCCATTGTGACATTTTGACTTAAAAATCATAGACCCCATCATACATTTAATTATATTCTGTTTTAAAGGAAAAACACTGAAAGAAAATTAAACGTAAAATATCAATATTAAAAACTGCAAGTTGGTTTTAAGAAAACAATGACAAGGTTTTTTTTTCCCCATACGGAATTCACATGGAACAAAAAACCAATCAAATGATGTAACAGTATGTCTGTGCTTGAGATAAGAACATAAAAACCCTCTTATAAATTTAAGGAAATAACACACATAATAAAATAATAATAATAAAAGTATTAATATTATTCTTGGTTAGTCTGTGCTTTTCCATCATCATATATACCGTGGTGGTGCAGTGGTTAGAATGCAGTACTGCAGGCTACTTCTGCTGACTGCTGGCTGCCTGCAATTTGGCAGTTCAAATCTCACGAGGCTCAAGGTTGACTCAGCCTTCCCTCCTTCCGAGGTGAGTAAAATGAGGACCCAGATTGTTTGGGGCAATAGGCTGACTCTGTTAAAATCACTTAGAGAGGGCTGTAAAAGCACTGTAAAGTGGTATATAAGTCTGGGTGCTATTGCTATACTGGTAAGAATTTAATGCTGCCACTGTTTCATTCATGAATAAAGAGGTGACAAGGAATCTGAGGTTTAGAGAAACCAAAATTTAAATATTTAGAAAGTCTGCTAATGGGGGCAATAAAACAACACTGTAAATCAAATGAGTTTATGAACTCATGTTCATAAAGTGCATGAATTTTGTAGGATTGGAAACTGAGTAAGAAAAAATAATGAGCTGTGGCAAAAGATGGTGGAGCTCTCTTTCATCTCCATCTCCACCTCCACCTTCACCTCCACCTCCACCTTCATCTCCACCTCCATCTCCATTTCCATCTCCACCTCCAAGTCCATCTCAATCTCCATCTCATCATTAGCCGTGGTGGCGCAGTGGTTAGAATGCAATACTGCAGGCTCCTTCTGCTGACTGCCAGCTGCCTGCAATCTGGCAGTTCGAATCTCACCAAGCTCAAGGTTGACTCAGCCTTCCATCCTTCCGAGGTGGGTAAAATGAGGACCCAGATTGTTGGAGGCAATATGCTGACTCTGTAAAACCGCTTAGAGAGGGCTGTAAAGAACTGTGGAGTGGTATTCAAATCTAAGTGCTATTGCCAACTCCATCTCTCTAAGAAAGAACATCTTAATATATGAGTAGGTTTCTTCATAGAGGATGGTTAGACATGAATTAAAAAAAAAAGATCTTGTAAACTCAGTGAAAAATTTAAAATAATATTACAGATCAGATTGGCACAACAAGCTCACTCAGCCACCTGAAAAACAAACCAAAATACAAAGGAAACACCAATGGAAGAGAATAAATCAGCTTAACATGGTTGAATCCTATCTGTCTATAAAAGGGAGGCACCAATACAGAGGTGGTATTCAGCAGGTTCTGACCAGTTCTGGAGAACCGGTAGCGGAAATTTTGAGTAGTTTGGAGAACCGGTAAATACCACCTCTGACTAGCCCCGCCCCCATCTATCTCTGCCTCCCGAGTCCCAACTGATCAGGAGGAAATGGGGATTTTGCAGTAACCTTCCCTTGGAGTGGGGAAGGAATGGAGATTTTACAGTATCCTTCCCCTGCCATGCCCACCAAGCCACGCCCACAGAACTGGTAGTAAAAAATTTGAATCCCACCACTGTACCAATATCATTATAACCAATACCATTACAACATACAGTTTTCAAATATGTGAAATATGAGCCTGCCCAATGAGATTAGTGGCAAATAAATTTAACCCAATAAATAAATAAAATATATAGATAAATGTGTATTGGTTAAGTTAAATGACCTTCAGGTGGGGTAAGTAACAATAGTGACTGAAACCCTTATATTTATTAAATACATTCATAACAAAGGAAAAAGAGGGACTGCAATGTAAAAAACAAAACGGAGAACAAACTACATTTTTCTCTGCATGTTCCTGAATGTCACTGAGAGTTGATGTTACATTTTCCAAGAGAACAGGTCTATCACATCCCACCCTTTGGAATAACAACAATAATCATAATAAAAGTTTGCTCAACGGGCAACAGAATATTTACGGAATTGGGAAGAATGAAATGGAGGGTTTGGAATTCAAACCTTGAAGGCTTTTACAACAGTTTTTTTTTTTAAAAAAAACCTCATCTTTATCAAAAGCTTCTCTATCTATAAACTGAGTCATACACAAGGGAAAAGAAAATGGCATTTGGAACATATAAGCCCATGTTTTTCTTAGATTCATCTTTTTAATGCACTCTTTTATAGACCAAAATGTATGAAAAGAATTTAAAATAGAACATGAAAGATAAGCAAAAAAACTTCCTCCCACCCTCCCTCCCTCCCTCCCTTCCTTCCCTCCCTCCCTCCCTCTCTCCCTCCCTCCTTCCTTCCTTCCTTCCTTCCCACCTGCCTGCCTGCCTTTCCCCTTCCTTCCTTCCTTCCTTCCTTCCTTCCTTCCTTCCTTCCTTCCTTCCCGCCTGCCTTTCCCCTTCCTTCCTTCCTTCCTTCCTTCCTTCCTTCCTTCCTTCCTTCCTTCCTTCCTTCCTTCCTCCCTGCCTCCCTGCCTCCCCCTCTTTCTTTCTTTCCTTCTTTCTTTCCTTCTTTCTTTCCTTCCTTCCTTCATTCTTTCCTTCTTTCCTGCTTTCTTCCTTCTTTGGCCTTTCGGGAGAAGACAAAACCCAGAAGAACTGGGAGAATTCCTTTCTGAAGGAGAGGAAGACAATGACTTTGTTCTGACCTTCTCCCCGGATGCCTAGTGAGTAAACAGCAATGGCTGGAAGATGAATTTTCTACTCAGGCTGAAGCATCAGAGAAGCTGCCCATTCATCATCTAAATGAAATATATTCCAAGACCATGGACAGTGACCAGATGCCACCCTGCTTTACCACTTTCCTCGCCTGCATTAACCGCAACCGAGAAAGACTCCACATGATAGCTCTCTTTGCTAACCGTTTCTGTGGTCTGTGATCAATTTTCATCTGGCTCCAATGCCATGCTAGGGTGAGGCCTACCAAAGTCTCGGGGGGGCGGGGGTGGGATAAAGCATATTTTAGATGTCAGGGCCGGGGAAACGAAGCTACGAAGGTACTTCGGTCTCTCTTTGGGATTGAAATTGTTACATTGAGAGAATGCTACCTTTTCAGAGAAAGAGATATGATGGGGAAGGAAGTTCAATTTCCCCCACTGTGAGCTTTTAAACTTGTTTTAACCACGACACAGGTTTCTTGTTTTCTGTCCCATTCTGAATAACATTGGAGTTTATTTCAGTGGGAATAAGGGCTTGGAAAGGATTTTGACTTCCTTCCTTCCTTCCTTCCTTCCTTCCTTCCTTCCTTCCTTCCTTCCTTCCTCCCTCCCTCCCTCCCTTCCTTCCTTCCTCCATTCCTTCATCCATTTTCCTTCCTTTCCTCCATCCCTCCTCCATCTTCCTTCCTTCATCCCTCCATCCCTCCATCCCTTCATCCCTCCATCTATTTTCCTTCCTTCCTCCTTCATCTCCCCATCCATTTCCTTCCTTCCTTCCTTCATCCCTCCTCCATCTTCCTTCCTGCCTGCCTGCCTTCCTTCCCTTTCTCCCTTTCTCCCTCCCTTCCTCCCTCCACCTTCCTTCCTTCATCCCTCCATCCATTTTCCTTCCTTTCCTCCATCCCTTCATTCCTCCATCCATTTTCCTTCCTTCCTTCCTTCCTTCCCCCTCCCTCCCTCCCTTGCTCCCTCCCATGTGATAGTATTTTTGACTGCATACTTCCTGATCACGCAAATTGCAGTTACAAAAACATTATTTTCCCTATTTCCCTGTCTCTGTTCAGTCACTTATTTTGTCTCTCTCCCTCTCCGAAGCATCATAAATCAGCAAATCTGTTTTTCTGTATTGTTGGATGAATGCATCTTTTGAATAATGAAGTGCTTTTGTAGGCTTTGGTACTTTGACTTGAGCACTCTCCTGCTAATGTTTAACAAAACACCAGCATCGCTTATTCTTTTGCTTTCCTGATTTTTTAACTCTTTTGAAACAGAGGAATAAGGTATCTGCAACCCCCCCCCCCCACCACCTCCAACACATTTACACACATACAGAAATGGGACAATTAATGGAATTTCTGTTCAGAGTTTCCTGCAACTGAAGTGTTTTGCCACAATTCACTTTATTCCTACAATTATCGTCATTAACTTTTCAGCAGCCATTGCAATTTCATGTACTGTATAATGCTGCCTTTCAGATACTACCCATACACTGAACATAAACCACCGAGAATTTGCACAAAGTAAATGTGTAATTTTTTCTAACTTGATTCCCTTTCATCTTTTTTTTTTCTTTAATTTATATGCCGCCCTTCTCCGGAGACTCAGGGCGGCTTACAATGCGTTAAGCAATAGCCTTCATACTTCTGTGTATTTATACAAAGTCAGCTTATTGCCCCCCCCCCACAATCTGGGTCCTCATTTCACCTACCTTTGAAAGGATGGAAGGCTGAGTCAACCTTGAGCCTGGTGAGATTTGAACTTGCAGTAATTGCAAGCAGCAGATGTTAATAACAGTGCTTTAGTCCACTGTACTACCAAGGCTCTTTTTGAGAAAATTTTTCATCTTGAGAAAATGTAAAAAAAAATTTTCCCCACATATAGCTTGGCAACTAAGGATCATCAGGGTTAGAAAGTGGAGAGGAAAAGGCACTTGGTTTATTCACCATTTGTGATGCAACTGTTCAAAGTGGATTAGAATTTAGAGAACCTGGGATCAAATTTACAGGTAGCCATGACGCTGGTTCATTGTCAAGCCCAACAGACACTCACAGCTAACATGTTCCAAAGGTGCTTTTTCAAGAGGCAACAAGACTTTCTGGTTTTTCTTTAAAGACGTTTTGCTTCTTGTTCAAGAAGTTTCTTCAGCTCTGACTGGATGGTGGGGAATGGAAGGATTTATACAACCTCGCGAGTTCGAGAAGTTTGATTGAACTCGTGAGAAGGTTTTCTTTTACAGTGTGTTTTCCTGGACACAATGGCGAGGAAAGTGAAGGAGCTTGAAAGGTAAGACCTGCGTCCCACTTCTCGCCCACCCCACCTGCCACCCGCAAATTGCATCCCTAAAGGAGGCGGGTGGCTAAGCAAGGGGCAGGAACCCTGCTATGCCATGCCCGATGAGTGGGGGGGAAGAAGAGACGGCAAGGGGAGCCATATCTCACTCCATGAGTCTTGCTTCTCCCCCATCCCACCTGCCACCCCTCTAGATAAAGGGACAGTGGGGAAGGGAAGCAGCTGATGCCATTGGGGTGGGGTGGGAGATGTTGGGCCACTTGGCTGGTGTGAAGAACAGGGAGGGGAGGTGACAGCAACAACAGGACATCCAGTCCCATGCTCACCGCTTCCTGCACCCCCAAAATAATAAGACCCCCAATAATAAGACCAAGCCCTTATTTGGGGGTGTCAAAAGAAAATAAGATCCTGTCTTATTTTTGGGGAAACACAGTATCTATCGCCTCCCACTTATGACTATGACCAAGTTGCTTATGTTTTTATGGTTTATATTGTTCTGTTTGTTTCCTAGCATGATTTGATTGCTTATCAGTAACCTATGGCTATCACTAAGTGTTGTAGCTTATGATTCTTGATGAATGTATTTTTTTTTTCTTTTTTTCCTTTTATGTACACTGAGAGTATATGGACCAAAGACAAATTCCTTGTGTCCAATCATACTTGGCCAATAAAGATTTCTGTTCTGTTCTGTTCTATTCTACTCTACTCTACTCTACTCTACTCTACTCTACTCTACTCTACTCTACTCTACTCTACTCTATTCTATTCTATTCTATTCTATTCTATTCTATTCTATTCTATTCTATTCTATTCTATTCTTTTTATTCCTTATTCCATTCCATTCCACTCCACTCCACTCCACTCCATTCCATTCCATTCCATTCCATTCCACTCTACTCTATTCTATTCTTTTTATTCCTTATTCCTTATTTATTCCTTATTCCTTATTCCTTATTCCTTATTCCACTCCATCCCACTCCACTCCACTCCACTCCACTCCACTCCACTCCACTCCACTCCACTCCACTCCACTCCACTCCATTCCATTCCATTCCATTCCATTCCATTCTATTCTATTCTATTCTTTTTATTCCTTATTCCATTCCACTCCACTCCACTCCACTCCACTCCACTCCACTCCACTCCACTCCACTCCACTCCACTCCATTCCATTCCATTCCATTCCATTCCATTCTATTCTATTCTATTCTATTCTATTCTATTCTATTCTATTCTATTCTACTCTATTCTATTCTTTTTATTCCTTATTCCATTCCATTCCACTCCACTCCACTCCACTCCAATCCACTCCACTCCACTCCATTCCATTCCATTCCATTCCATTCCATTCTATTCTATTCTATTCTAGTGATGTGCAAACAACCATACATACGTATACCTGCGCTTTGTGTCCCGGTCAGTATATACTTGAGGACATCATGGTAGTGTGACAAAATGCAATTAATGTTTCTAGTTTCTGGGTGAGATCTGTTTAATTTGTACATATTATAACCCCGTATTTTAAATCGTACGTCATATAGTATGCCTTATTTTAATGGTGATGCTTCTGACAAGAATAAACAGTGGTATCTCTGACTTCTTTACTTTCCTGAGTGAGAGAACAATAGTGAGCCCTTTTCAAAGAGGGTGACCGGCCCTTGTAGAGTGCCTTTGAATAAAGTTTGAAGATAAACAAGCTAATAGCATCCCTCAGGTTAGGCCTTATGACCATTGGGTGACTGCCACAACTCCTTTCTTGAGAAGCACAGCGTGTTGTCTCGGATGCACCATTTATTTTATTTTATTTTATTTTTTATTTTATTTATTTATTTTTTGTTATTCTTCTTCTTCAATTTGTGCCTCGCCTTTCAGCTCCAGCCGAGCACTCAAAGCCATTAACCACGTCTGAAAAACATAAACAGAATATCAGAACTGAAAAGGACAAATTAAAAGGAATCATAAGGCCTCAGTGCCACATCTGACTTTTCGTCTGCCAGAGAAATTCAGTATTGAGATTTTTTTAAAAAAGAAAAAAGGAAGTAGAAGAAGAACACAGTTTAGGATTAATTAATTAATTAATTAATTAATTAATGATTTTCTTGTATATATTTTATACAAGAGTATTTTATATTTTTTTGTATATTTTTTTTCATATTTTTATATTTTATATATATATATATATATATATATATATATATATATATATATATATATATATATATATATATATATATGTTTTCTCAGGTTTTCGCGGGTGTTTGTATGTAGGTCTTTGGTTATTCGGGTCTTCTCCCACGTAAAATTGGAAGTGTCTTGGCGACGTTTCGACGAAGTCTCATTCGTCATCTTCAGGCTGGTGTTCTCGGCTTCGTGCTTCCAGGAGCAATGTGAGATCGCAGCTGTCTCTTCCTTTTAACTGCTAGTGGGGGTGTGAGCTGATTGGGTGGGAACTTGGCTGTGTTCTGATTGGGTGGAGGTGTGTTCTGATTGGTTATGGCAATGATGCTCCTAGAAGCACGAAGCCGAGAACACCAACCTGAAGATGACGAATGAGACTTCGTCGAAACGTCGCCAAGACACTTCCAATTTTACGTGGGAGAAGACCTGAATAACCAAAGACCTACATATATATATATATATATATATATATATATATATATGAGATTCACAGCCTATTATTATTATTATTATTATTATTATTATTATTATTATTATTATTATTATTATTATCTTTATTCATTAAACATGAAACTCAGTCTGAAGTCTGAACAAACTCAGTCTGTTCATGAAACTGAACATTCAAAAATGCATCACAAATACCATTGACTGGTGCTAATGGTTGATACGGGTTGCTGCCAGCGTCCTAGGTATCAACCAAGTAGCTTCTTAAGATATACGATGTTCCAAGTAGCACAGTTTTTTGCAGTTCCACTGGTGTTATTGCAGGAAGCTGCCATTTGTTGATGTATCTTATAAAATTGATTGAGGGCAAAAGAAGAAGGGGACAGCAGAGATTGAGGTGGCTGGATGGAGTCACCAAAGCAGTCGGTGTGAGCTTAAATGATCTCCGGGGGATAGTAGAGGACAGGAAGGCCTGGAGGAACATTGTCCATGGGGTAGTGATGGGTTGGACACAACTTTATGACTAACAACAACAACAAATGAGGAACTTGTCTTAGAAGACAAGCATTTACAACTGGACAGCAGATGGTAATCAATATGAACAATGGAGGCCCATGTGAAGCCGCCAAATTCTACATACTGAATGCACGCACTAAAATGGGGCTTCACTTGTCTCATGATACCTAGCTATAATGTTTGACAGTATTATCCTGGTGGTGTGGGCAGATGCGGTCAGATTTATTATTATTGTTATTATTGTTTAGACTTCTATACCGCTTCATAGTGCTTTACAGCCCTCTCTAAGCAGTTTACATAGTTAGCATATAGCATATTTGCATATTAGCATATTGCATTAGCATTAGCATATTGTCCCCAACAATCTGGGTTCTCATTTTACCCACCTCGGAAGGATGGAAGGCTGAGTCAACCTTGAGCCGGTGAGATTTGATCTGCTGACCTGCTGAACTAGCAATCAGCTGAAGTAGCTTCAGTACTGCACTCTAACCAATGTGCCACCTCAGCTCTATTTCACAGCATACCTGGATAATGCAGATAAAGAAAAATGCAGCTCAGTGGAAAAACAGTGGTGAAGGCTGGCTCAGGATGATGGGGGTTATAGTCTAATATCTGTTGGACTAGGTTGAGTGGAAGCTGTGTCACAGAGATATGTATCTGCATGCTAAATCATTTGATCATGGTAATGAACGTAACACCTATTAAAATTGGGCTACAAACCCAAGAAGCAATGGGTGGAAACTAATCAAGGAGAGAAGCAACCTAGAATTCCGGAGAAATTTCCTGACAGTGAGAACAATTAATCACTGTAACAACTTGCCTCCAGAAGTTGTAAATGCTCCAACACTGTTTTTAAGAAGAGGTTGGATAACCATTTATCTGAAGTAGTGTAGGGTTTCCTGCCTAAGCAGGGGGTTGGACTAGAAGACCTCCAAGGTCCCTTCCAACTCTTTTATTCTATTCCAATCCTACTGATTTCAATGAACCTCCTCCAAAAAGGACTAAATTTGGATTTCATTTTAAGTCAGACAGATCCATATTTCCATGGCAATATGGCATACTAAATATTTTACGCTCTTTCTTCTCTTTTTCCAAATTTATGTTAGCTTCTTCCTTGACTTTCATGTGACAGTTACCATTTCCCTGATAATAAATTCATGACTTTCTCTCGCAATCTTCGTTTTCTCCCAATGAGTCTGATGAGTCCTTTATCTGTCTTTCCAGACAGTCATCTTTTCACATCAGCCACAAATATGAATTATAATCTCATCACCTACAATGACAGATGGCTTTAGGGAAGAGCTATCTATCTACAGCCAGTGGAGATCCATCGTATTTATACATGTAGCCACGTATAAGTAAAAAAAAAAAACCTAGACATAAGGTGTGAATTACAGAGCTCTGCAGGACAAAAGCAGTGGAGGGAACAAGTTTCTTGATAACCCAGATGAGGACAACTCATTTAAGGAAAAGTCTCTGGAACCTAGTTTCTGCAATTTGACTAATTATTCATACAGATAATATAAGACAAGTCGGTACACTTGACCTCAGCCCTTGGAGTAGATTCTAATTAGTTTTTAATCAAAGCACAGATGAAAGGCCACCTTTCTTTTCTCTGCCTAACACATTTCTAAGGGGGGTGGGGGAAGCTTAATCAAGGAACTTCTAAGGAGAAGTGCACGTGAACCTGAGAGGTGGAACGAAATCTGGACTAAGAATTGCAGAAGCTCAACTACCCCACTATCCTACCAGATTCCTAGGTGGCCATTTTTGTTTTGGTTGCCAGGGAGACTATCATGTCCTCCAACTCTGATCGTCTTCTCCTTAGTTGTCTCTCTCTCCCCCCAATCCCATCATCAAAGCAAATATTTCACCTTCTCTGCTCAGCTCCTCTTTGGTGTATCTTCCCTTATCTCAGTACTGGTTGAAGAGTACCATTTCTACTCCCAAAAGCAGTAATCGTAGATAGTCTTCACCTTGGTGAGAATCAGGCTTGATCCAGGGTAACAGTGACCCAATGTGCTGTTAGGGGCCGCAGTGGTTGTGTTCTCCAGCAAACCACTGACTAAGGAAGATGCTGTTGTGGCCCGCCAGTGGCCTGCGCGGATCATGACTGATCCCAACGATGAGGAGGCTGGTGTGGGGTCGCGCCAGCAACCTGCGCAGCTGGAGCTCGCATTGGACAGTGAGGAGGTTGAAGAGGATGTGGTGCCAGAGGCAGAGACTCAGCCAGGGCCTTCAGAACCTCCAGAGGCTCCTTCAAGTGGAGAGAGCAAAGTGGAGGAGCCTCTCCTCAATGCTCGAGCATGCAGGGCTGCTAAAAGACAGGAGTGGCTACTCAGGAAGAGGAGGTCTCCTCGAGAGTAAGGTTTGAGGATAATTGGCCACTCCCTTAGCCTATTTAAGTCGCACACAGTTAGTAATTTCTTGCTGGAAACAAGTGAAATTATTACAGAGCATTTTGGAGAGTGAGTGTCTTATCGTATCTTGTTTTTTGGGCTGGTTGCCAACCTTTGCCAGACTTTGTTTATTCTTGGTACGTTATAACTTTGATAAGGACCGTTGGTGTGTGTCACAATCCTTGGGAATCCAGAGCTGGGGCAGAACAGATGCATTGAAGAAGAGAGAAGCAGAGAAAGTGGAGATTGGCCAGGGACATCTGAGGAGAAAGCAGACAGCTGAGAAGAAAAACTATCCTTTTATCCTTTATTCTGCCTCCTTCCTGAATCCTGAATAGTAAAAGAAATGCTCAGGGGAGCTGAAGAATTGAAAACAACATAGCATATTTTTTGGAGTATAAGATGCACTTCCCCTCCCTAAAAGAGGTGAAAATTTGGTGCCTCTTATACACTGAATGTAGCCCTGTCCACCCGTCTGCCCCCATCCTTTGGCTTCTGCCTCCCAGCAATTTGCCTCCTTGCAGCAAACAGCCTGTTTCAGCTTCAGCACAGCCTGATTAGCACAAGCAGCTGATTGTCGGTTGGATCAGCTTCCCGACCATCAGCTGTTTCAGGCTGCAGGGATTGCCATTGCCTATAGCCGTGCGCCCCATTTGCTGCAAGGAAGCAAATTGCTGGGAGGCAGAGGCAGATTTTTTTTTCTTGTTTTCCTTCCTGAAAAAGGTAGGTGTGTCTTATAGTCCAGAGCATCTTATACTCTGAAAAATACGGTACTTTCTTGTCATCCTAAGGATAGGAGAAGTGACTCCTCCGAACTGTAGAGGTCAGCCTAGAGTCTTACAAGATTTGTCAGATTTACAAAAATGCCAATCATTTCCTCAATATTGAGTGTGTGATATTTTCATTTCATTTGTAGAATCTGTGTTCACAGGTGACCTGGCATTTGGGCATTCATGTTGCCAGTCCCTGACTTTTACATATCAGCACATTCTGTGCTTCATGGTATGGGTTAGCTTTATGTCATAATCTGAATACTCTCTGCTGGCAACAGTTCTAGTTTAAGCTGGACTTTGAAATGACAATTGCAAAATTTTGTTTATCGAAAGATATTTTAGCAAGGAAAGGAGTGAATAAATGTCAACTTTTATTGAACCAATATCTCCTTATTTCACTTTCATATAAACTGGCATTTGAAAGAAACAAGCAAACACACACACACACACACACACACACACACACCACAGAAAGTAGAAACTAGGAGCCTCTAAAAGGTAAAGGTTCCCCTCACACATATGTGCTAATCATTCTCGACTCTAGGGGGCGGTGCTCATCTCCGTTTCAAAGCCAAAGAGCCAGCGTTGTCTGAAGACGTCTCCGTGGTCATGTGGCCAGCATGACTAAATGCCAAAAGCACAAGGAACGCTGTTACCTTCCCACCAAAGGTGGTCCCTATTTTTCTACTTGCATTTTTTTACCTGTTTTCAAACTGCTAGGTTGGCAGAAGCTGGGACAAGTCACGGGAGCTCACCCCGTTACGTGGCACTAGGGATTCGACCCGCTGAACTGCCGACCTTTCGATCGACAAGCTCAGCGTCTTAGCCACTGAGCCACCGCATCCTTCTAGGAGCCTCTAAAGTGATAGCCTATTCACAATAAGCACTGAGCCTTTTTTTTTTTTCTTTTTTGAGTGAACATTGCATACTTACCTGATTCACTAAGGGTCAACTGGTGCAGTCAGTGTGTTAATTATGTGGTATGCAGCCTCTCTTCTTTCTCAGTTTGATTCTACAGCAATTGTGGCTTTGTGAATCTGACCCAGATTCTAATAAAAAAATAAATAGGGATGGGCCAATTAAACTTTCCTTCCTTTAAATCCTTCCCAGAAAAATCTCACTCTCCCTTCATTTCAATTAAAGAGATAAAAAGACTCCATTGTTGTCAGTGGAGGCTTTTATACTCTTTGTCTAGTGGCTACTGGAGGAAATAGTAGGGTAGAAAAACAGTTAAGAGGAATAAAAAAAAAGATCGGTGTGCTAAATAGGTTAGATTTAAACCAATATCTACTTAGCCCTTTGACCCTAAACTAAGAGGACATTTTACAGCAAAGGAAAACTCTGGATTTGGAAGATATTTTTCAGAGACGTGGTGGCACAGTGGTTAGAATGCAGTATTGCAGGCTAACTCTGCTGACTGCCAGCAGTTCAATTCTGGCTTTAAGGTTGACTCAGCCTTCCATCCTTCTGAGGCTGGTAAAATGAGGAGCCAGATTGTTGGGGGTAATATGCTGACTTTGTAAACTGCTTAGAGTGGGCTGTAAAAGTATTATGAAGTGGTATATAGCAATAGCACCAGCAATAGCACTTAGACTTATATACCGCTTCATAGTGCTTTTACAGTCCTCTCTAAGCAGTTTACAAAGTCAGCATATTATCCCCAACAATCTGGCTCCTCATTTTACCAGCCTCGGAAGGATGGAAGGCTGAGTCAACCTTGAGCCAGTGCAATTTGAACTGCTGACCTGCAGCTACCAGTCAGCTGAAGTAGCCTGCAGTACTGCACTCTAACCATTGCACCCCCTCGGCTCTTATAAGTCTATGTGCTATTGCTATTATTATTTTTCCTGATTTTTCTGCAGCAATGCACTTAGGGCCTATTTATGAATGGACAAGAGCAACAGGAGAATGCAAATGAAGTGAACTTAGCAGAGCAAAATTCTGGACCTAGGATTGCTGTTGTTCCCATAACTTCACCCTGGTTGGCGGCATGACTGCAGTATTCACAATTATGGAGAATATGGATCAAGTGGACAAGAAGAAGCTATTTTCCCTTTCCTCAAATGCTAGAATCATAGATCACCCAATGCAATTGGCTCCTGGAAGAATCAGGACAGATAAAAAGAAATATTCTTTTACACAATGTGCAATTAACCTTTGGAATTCCCTGCCAGGAGGTAGATCACATGCTTGCTATCTGCTGAACTGGCTTCAAAAAGAAAAAAAAAATAGGTGGGCCAAATCATAGAAATCCTATCAATCAAGGACTTTTATCCTTGATGGCAGTGGGTCTGCCTCTGAAGACCATCTTCTGGGAGACTAGATGTCAACTCGCAAAGCATCCCTGGCCTGCTCTTGAGTTGCCATAGGCAAGTGGGATGGGAAACTGACAAAGAAACACAGCAGCCAAAGACAGGAGCACATTCCAGACATACGTTTCTCAAGGCTGTCTCCTAGGATTACCCACAGCAGCTGGAGGGGAGTGATCTCTACAAACCACGAAATTGTTCTGTTGGTGAATGTGATTGATGACACACCCTGGGGGGAGGGGGGGAAACAGGGTCATGATTAGGGCTGTAAATTACATGGGGTCAGAGTTGGCTTCACTTGGAACATGCCGACATCGAGCTCTTAATAAATAACTGGATTTCTTTGGTTTAATTAGGGCATCTGTCAGAACCCTGACCCTAGAAGGCTTCCTGAAGAGTTGGTTGGCCACTGTAAGAACAAACACCTGAACTAGGTAGACCAGAAGTCTTATCCAGCAGGGTACTACTTAAGTTATTATGAAGGGGTGTATATAGCCAGGCATTAGAAAGCAGGCTATATCCTCATTGGGAGCTTAATCTAGCCCTCCTTCCTCAATTTGAAGAATATATTGTAATATTTCTTGAAATAGTGTGATATGGAAAAGCCATACCTCAACAGTGAAAGGAAACATCGGTACCCCTAATGTAGAATTGTGTTTATAATAAATATAGTCTCCCTTGAGCTGTGGTCTTATACTAATTGGGAAACTTCTTTAAAAAAATTCAAAATGGCCCTATTCATGCCAAGGAGGACATAACAAAATGCTTGACAATCTCAGAATTTTCAAAGAATATTGCAAAAAATCAGTGCTCTCAAGAGCCAGCAAGACAAACCCAAACCTGAGCAATGCTGAGGGTTGGGAGGTGATACGCAGAGTCCTAGAAAGGGTTCTGATGATTGGTTACCAGGCCGGAAGGAATGCTGAATAAGCATATTTCATTGCACATTGCTTCTTTAACAAGCAACATCTTCTCTTGTTCCTTTAGGAGTCACGACCGTTAAATTCATTTTGCTCCTCCTAATCATGTCATTTTGAGGAAGCCACTTAAAGATCCTTCCCCAAATTGAAGAGGTAAATTGTACCTTTTTTTTATACATGGCACTTCTCTGTTATCATATTCTCTTTGCTTAAGAAATGTTAGAGGCAGTGGTGGGATTCAAATTTTTTTACTACCGGTTCTGTGGGCGTGACTTGGTGGGCAGTGGCATGGCATGGCTTGGTGGGCATGGCAGGGGATGGACACTGCAAAATCTCCATTCCCTCCCCACTCCAGGGAAAGGGTACTGCAAAATCCCCATTCCCTCCAAATCAGCTGGGACTCGGGAGGGAGAGAAAAGCCTTAGTAAGGCCACACATAGAATATTGCATCCACTTTTAGTCACCACACTATAAAAAGATATTGAGACTCTAGAAAGAGTGTAGAGAAGAGCGACAAAGATGATTAGGGGACTGGAGGCTAAAACAAACAATGAACGGTTGCAATAACTGGGCATGGCTAGTCTAGTGAAGAGAAAGACCAGGGGACACATGATAGCAATATTTGAGGGGCTGTCACAGAGAGGAAGGGATCAAGCTATTTTCCAAAGCACCTGAAGGCCAGACAAGGAATAATGGATGGAAAGTGATCAAGATTTTCTGCCCCAGCTCCGGATTCCCAAGGATTGTGACACACACCAACGGTCCTTATCAAAGTTATAACGTACCAAGAATAAACAAAGTCCAGCATAGGTTGGCAACCAGCCCAGAAAACAAGATACGATATGAGACTCATTCTTCAAAAATGCTCTGTAATAATAACAATTTCTTGTTTGCAGTAAGAAATTACTAACTGCGTGCGACTTAAATAGGCTAAGGGAATGGCCAATTATCCTCAAACCTTACTCTCGAGGAGACCTCCTCTTCCTGAGTAGGCACTCCTGCCTTTTGGCAGCCCTGTGTGCTTGAGCATTGAGGAGAGGCTCCTCCACTTCACTCTCTCCACTTGAAGGAGCCTCTGGAGGTTCTGAAGGCCTCTGGCACCACATCCTCTTCAGCCTCCTCACTGTCCGATGCGAGCACCGGCTGTGCAGCTGCTGGCACGACCCCACACCAGCCTCCTTGTCGTTGGGATCAGCCACAATCCGCACAGGCCGCTGGCGGGCCACAACACAAGAAGAGATTCAACCTGGAAATGAGGAGGAACTTTCTGACAGTGAGAACAATCAACTAATGGAATAGGTTGCTTTTGGAAGTTGTGGGAGCTTCATCACTTGAGACTTTCAAGAAGAGACTGGACTGCCATCTATCAGAAATGGTGTAGGGTCTCCTTCTTGGGTGGGGGATTGGACAAGATCCCTTCCAATTCTGTTAATCCATTAAAACAAAAGCACCGCCTTGCTTTTTTGAGGTTTGGGACCCTCCACTACATGTTAACTTAACATGACCATTATGAGCCAGTAATCATTACCATGTAATTGTTCCTTACCACTTGATCAGAAATTAATAGAGAAGAGAAATAGAAGAAAATATTTGTTGCTCAGGGTTAACTGTAGGATCGTCGGTGCTCTATAAGCTTGGCTGTTTTCTTGCAGACATTTCATTACCCAACCAGAGAACACCATCAGGAACTTCATGTAACTACTACTACTACTTTCCTCGAGCCTCTGGGAGGGCAAAAACAGCCTCCCCAGGCTCTGGAGGCCTCCCAAACTTCCGGAAATGGACCTTCCTGAACTTCTGGTAGGCCCGTTTTTTACCCTCTCCAAGCCTCCTTGGAGAGGCCATGTGGGGATTCCTGGGAGGGGAGGGGCAAGGTTGGAGGGGCCAGTTAGGAGTGGGATTGGGGGGTTCTCTGAACTGCTTAGAATCTTAGCTAGAGGTTCTCCCAAACCCCTGAGAACCCCCAGCAGCCCACACCTGCCACCAAGGATTCAAGAGAAGAGAAAATTACACAGGTCTCAAGGGAATTGGGCACAATTTTAAAAAGGAGCCTAACTTGTCAATTCCATACAGGCTTATGAACCTAGGTTTCTAATACAGCTCATAATTTTCTAGTTGACAATGTCCTCCTCACCCAGGTGCACTTCAGATGTCGCGTTTCCAAGTCACAAATCTTCCATTAAAACTTATTTTTCCTACTAAGTGGAGCTCTTTCCTCAAGTAAATCTCTGAAACTGCCTATTACATTTCTGAAAATACACTGTAGGAGTTCAGAAAGAGAGAGGAAAAAAAAATTGTCATATATAATATCATGGAAACAGATTGTCTTTGTTCGCCAACTCATAATTTATATTTCTACTAGTTGGAAAGTATAAGTAAGACAAAGATGTTGAGCTCAAAAGGCAAGGAGCGCTGGAAAAGGGAGGTTGTCATGTAAAATAATAAATGAATTTTTGTACAATGTTACTAATAATACCCTTTGTCTAATATGTAATTTAAGTTTTCTTTTCTTTTTTTCAGAATGCCTAATTATTTTACACTCAATACAAACATTGTTAAGGAGAAAATTAAAAAAAAAAAAACTTGGTGGCACAAAAGTCCAGCATCTGACAAATTTCAGTCTTTAATAGTTGCCTTCCTCCACTGTTTTCCAGGCAGGATATTGTAGTGGCAGTTTTCACTATAAATGTTTTGTACAGGCAGTCCTTGACTTACAACAATCCATTTAGTGTCTATTCAAAGCTACAACAGCACTGAAAAATGAGTTATGATGGTTTGAGAAAGTTGCATAACGTTCTCAGAGACTCTTCCCATCCTGCTTAAAATCTTTTTGGACTGTTGCCTTCTGGCAAAAGATACAGAACAATTAAAACTTGGACCACACGTTTTCTGAATAGTTTTTATCCCAGAGCTATAACTGCACTCAACAATGAACTAAAGGGCCACCATCAGTGAGCTGTTGGACAGCATTACTTGGTCTCTTGTGTGGATGTTTGGGTGGTTTAGGGGTGGGGAATTGTGGTGGGTGGGAGTGTATTTGGGGATTGTTATGTGTGTTGGACCTGGTCTTTGGGTGTTAAGTGAATTTCGTTGTATGAGTATACTGTGTATACATGTACAATGACAATAAAGTTATTTATTTATTTATTTATTTATTTATTTATCACACGTATGACCATTGTGGCATCGCCATGGTCACAAGATTAAAATCTGGATGCTTGGCAACTGACTCATATTGCAATATCCCAGGGTCATGTGTTCAGCTTCTGCAACCTTCTGGCGAGCAAAGTCAATGGGGCAGCCAGATTCACTTAACAACTGTGGTTAGAAAGGTCATGAAATAAGAAAAAAACTTACTTAGCAAATGCCTCACTTAGCAGTGGAAATTGTGGGGTCGCTTGTAGTTGTAAGTCAAGGACTACTTATAAAATGCTTCCATGATGATGAGTCAAAGAAAGGAAATGGGGCAAGTGGTATCAGAAGACTATCTTCTACATATTAAGGAGATGGAAGACAAAGAAATTTAAGATCTGGCAGGCAAACAAGCCCAACATTTTTTAAAGAGTAAGCAAAGACTTTACATGTGTTGTTAGAGGAAGCAGAAACAACCCTTTTCAAAAAAAAAATCTAAGAGAAGAAAAGGCAAAATGAAATAGACACTGCTGAACTCTGTATTTACTTTATCAATCTAGTGCTTTCCGAATATTTTAGACACTAACTTCCTTACGTCCATAATTATCAAATCTCATAAAAAAGTCCAAATAGGTCTAACCTATTTAAAATAGACCTGCACCCCAGTACACAACCAAATGTGTTTTGAAACAAATATATTCATTAATTCATTAATTCATTAACTCATTAATTCATTAATTCACTCACACACTCACTCACTCATTCATTGCCTAAAACAATATCCCACAATAATTTTAATAGGTAACTGTTCAAAATCAATACATTTTAAATACACATTAGTGTTTAGAGCTGGTTTGGTGTAGCAGTTTTTTTTTTTTTAAGCGTATGGCATCTGTTAACCAGGGATCACCAAGGTGGCTGGCTGCCTCTGTGAAAGGAATTTTTTGGAGGGGTATTATCTTACCAGCAGGATGCCTGAATGCCAGTAAGCAATTGAGGGAGGCTCCTTTCCTGTCCCTATGCAGCAGTGGTGGGTTTCAAATTTTTTTTACTACCGGTTCTGTGGGTGTGGCTTTGTAGGCGTGGTTTGATGGGCATGGCAGGGGAAGGATACTGTAAAATCTTCATTCCCACCCCACTTCAGGGGAAGGATACTGTAAAATCTCCATTCCCTCCCTACTCCAGGTGAAGGTTACTACAAAATCCCCATTTCCTCCTGATCAGCTGGAACTCGGGAGGCAGAGAATAGATGGGGGCGGAGCCAGTCAGAGGTGGTATTTACCGGTTCTCCAAACTACTCAAAATTTCCACTACTGGTTCTCTAGAACTGGTCAGAACCTGCTGAAACCCACCTCTGCTACGCGGTTTATTTGCTCATGGGAATCGAACCGCTGAACTGCCAACCTCAGTGGAGCGCAGGCTCAGCGTCTTACTGGGTAAGCCACCAAGGCCCCCTCATGTAGCAGTTGAAGATGATGAATAGAAGCTGGGAAATCATGTATTCTAGTACTATTTTATGCACGAAGCCAACTGGGTGACATTGAATCAATCAGTCCTCTCTTTTTTACTCTCTCAGGGCAAAAACCACTTCTGAAAATTTCCAGTATATTTTCCAGGAAAATACCATTGGGTTTGTCCACATAGGCACCACCACAAATCAAGACTGGCATGAAGTCCCCCAAACAAGCAAACTAGAATTCATTTCTTCATAAAAGGTGGTTCTTAATGGCCTCAATATTTTAACCAGAACGGGTAATATTTTGGATAATGCCAACTGCTTAATTAATGTTTGGAGAGTTAACTTGAAAGATTCTTTGAAGATTTCTTGTTTAGATAGTAGAATTCTTTTGTCATAGGCATCTGAAGAGGATTGTTCTATCTTCTTTATTTAACATGCAGTGTGTTTTGATGTGATATTTTAAGTCTTGTGTGAGTCAGTCTTTACACATTTTTTCCTTTAACTTTTCTTCTTCTTTTTTTCTTTCTTCCTTAGATTCTGTCAGTAAATGACGTATCCTGAAATTATAATTTCCTAATGGAGAAAACAGACAGAGATAGATTTCAGCTCTCTTAACAACAACAATAACATTATTAAAACTCTGTTGCATATTGTTATTATGAATTATGCAAACCAGTATGTGCACAAAACTCCACGCAAATCTAATTATATGCCCACCTACAAAAGATAAAGGAACACACAGCTCAATGAATTATGTATAACTGTTATTCCTTTTAAACAAAACAAGTAAAAAAAAAATCCACAGTTATATGATTTAATTCCATCCACTACAAATTTGGTTCCAGAAATAGCACATAGCCAGCTAACTGTTTCTTGCTGAAAAGAAGTGAATCATTGACAGATTATTATTAATAGCAGTACCAGCAGTAGTAGTTGCCGTAGTAATAACAATGATAATAACATGACGGACACCTGCCACATAACACTCCAGATTTAACCATTCTTGATTTTTTTAAAAAAAGACAAAAAAGTCTGGATAGTGGACATGACAGTACCCGGAGACAGCAGAATAGAAGAGAAAGAACTGGAGAAGAGAACAATATACAAAGATCTGAGGTAAAAATAGAATGATTGTGTGAAAAGAAAGCAAAGGGAGTATCAAAGCTTGTATCAGCCATTTCCTATAATGCCTGAAAGTTCGACCAAGGACATCATTGCCCACACAATGTGGAAAATCTAGAAGATGTGCAGAAAAGACATGTAAGAAATTTCAAAATGGCAGATGGTTCTCAGGCGACATTTGCATTTCAAGTGGCAGAACGGGACAGGAAGCCATGCAATAGTAAAAGCACTTATATACCCACTCCATAATGCATTACAGCCTTCTCTAAGTGGTTTACAGAGTCAGCATATTGCCCCCAACAATCTGGGTTCTCATTTTACCAATCTCAGAAGGATGGAAGGCTGAGTCAACCTTGAGCCAGTCAGGATCGAACTTCTAGCAGTGGACAGAGTCAGCCTGCAATACTACATTCTAACCACTGTGACACCACCGCTCTTGCAAGACACCATACCTTACTATTGGGTTTTGTTTGGCCCAGCCCAACAACTCCAGGAAAGCAGGCACCTTCCCACATATTCAGTGCTCCTCCATATATCTTACCAGAACCTTAAAACATAGCGTCAAACTTCCACAGAACATGTGAAAGATGGTTCTTATTTGGAGACAACCTGATATTATATTTGGCTACCTCCCAAATAAGAAACAATACATGGCTTGTTCCTAAGACAAGTGTTTCCAGCCCTTTATGTAATGTTGTGAGAGAAGGAGGTTGAAGAAATTTGAATATTGATTATAGTGTAAATAGCACAGCAGTCACTCTAATCCTTCGATAATGGCTTCATGGTTTTGCTACAGTAAATCAGCTTATCTGAGCCTTTTTGTACCAGGAAATAATTTCTTGTAGTATTTACCTTGCCGGCTGAGAGAAGTCCAACATGATAACAAATCTGATAAATAAATAGATAGGAAAGAAGGAGGGAGGGAGAAAGGGAGGGGAGGGAGGGAGGGAGGGAGGGAGGGAGGGAGAGAGAGAGAGAGAGAAGGAGGGAGGGAGGGAGGGAGAGAGAGAGGGAGGGAGAGAGAATGGTCAATCTATAAAGCAAAGCCTCCCACTGGTTTTACTACCAGTTCTATAGAACCGGACAGAACCGAGAGCAACCCACCACTGTCCTTACTCCTCCAATTTTACAATTAGCTATAATCTTCTTTGTCTGCCTCACTTCCCCATTTTTTTCTGCATTTCAGTTTCCTAAAGGTGCTTTTTCAAAAGGCAACAATGTCCATCTTTGGGACAACCTGGATGACTAAGAAGCTAAAGACATTTCAGCTGTTATGAAGTTTCATTTGTAACTAACCGTAATAGTGAATCATACATTTCTTTCTTTCTAGACTGTTAAAAGGAAAAGAAAAAAAAAAAAAGCATTCAGTTCAAGAGAATACACCCTCACAAATATATATCCTACTTATCTACCTTCCGTCTGTGTAGAGCACTATAATTTTTTAACAATCCCCTTAAAACTAAGTGAGACAAGGAAAATGCTCAGAATATCTTTTCAAGCTCTGGATGTTGAGATTTATCACCTGGCTCCTTTCTTCAAATATGTACAAATCCTGACCTTTGGTTTTTACAGACATTGATCACGTTTAAACACTTTGCATTTTCTTTATCAACATCTGAGGGAAAATAACTGTATTTCAGAACATGGTTCTGAATCGCAGACCTTACGTATGTGTTTATTATCTCCGAAACTCAAAGATATTTGGAGCACAGATCCTTACAAACAAATAAGGCCCTTGTTATATACATGTTTTCCCATGTCTCTCCTCTCTTTTGTCTTCTAACTATAAATAAAATTAACAGAGAAATCTTTATTCCTGTTTTATAATTCCTTCCCATGTGGAAAGCAAAAGAAAAAAAATGACTTTTGGCATCTCCCAATCAAACAGTTTGAAGAAAACTGAGAGATGTTGAGATGATTTAACACATTTGACTTCCAAAAGTCATTACATAATTCCGCTGGTATGGGCAATTATTCCATATTCATAGAATATGAATATGCTACATATTCTGTCTGATTAACTCTGGCTGTCTTTTCTATAGTGTGGAGAATAAATTCTTAAGTTATTTCATCTTCCTCCCCAATTTCTGCCATATTTAGCATTGCTTCCCCGTTCATAGAGATTCAGAATTGCTATACCCCAAATGACATGTTTTATAATCCTTCCATATTTTTCCCCCCTTCTTTCTTGGGGGTGAAAAGTAAGAATCTGTCGCACGCTTATGTATTTATTCATATTGTTATTTAAATGTCTTGAAGTAAATTGTCATTTTCTCATGTAAAACATGTGCTTGGAAAATGATACTGAGCAGCAACATGGAACAGAAGAGCATGGGGGAAATAGGCAGATGGTAAATAGCAAAAGATGTTCTTACATGCATACAGAAAAATGGTGAATAATGACTTCTGATCAGTCAAAGCCTTGAATGTTTGTTCTCATCCCAACAGAAACTTTTGACAGGAAGATTTTTTTTTTTAAAGAAAATTATTCTACTCCCCCATCTCTCAATGTGGTGTACTTTAAATATAAACACATATACAAGATGTAATATATTATCTAACATCACTTAAACAGCTTGCAAGCAGTCAGGACAAAAATTATACTGACCTACATACAAACACCCGCAAAAATCTCAGAAAACAAATACATGTGTGTGTGTGTGTGTGTGTGTGTGTGTGTGTGTGTGTGTGTGTAGGTATGTAGGTCTTTGGTTATTCGGGTCTTCTCCCACGTAAAATTGGAAGTGTCTTGGCGACGTTTCAACGAAGTCTCATTCGTCATTTTCAGGCTGGTGTTCTCGGCTTCGTGCTTCCGAGAACACCAGCCTGAAGATGACGAATGAGACTTCGTCGAAACGTCGCCAAGACACTTCCAATTTTACATGGGAGAAGACCCGAATAACCAAAGACCTACATACAAACACCCGCAAAAACCTGAGAATATATATATATATATATATATATATATATATATATATATATATATATATATATATATATATATATATACACACACATACATATACATATACATATACATATACATATACATATACACATATTCTTCCCAGTGAAATGATTTCACAATCTAAAACCCGTGTCATTGATAGAATATGATTAGAAATACATTGTGTTCTTGACAGTGAACAATTGTTCCTCGCTGAATAGGGAAACCGGAGTCAACCTAGCTACAAAAATGAAGTGCCACGTAGTTCAAAAGATAACGATTGTAGTCATTTGCGGTAATATACATAATCTTGGCACCCGGAGAATAATGTTTTGCTATTTATATAAATAATTAGACAGGGAAATTAAAGCAGAACAATGTTACTTTGCTATCGATCAGTTTAATTAGCATTAAGAGGAAGGGGGAAATTATCTCCCTCAGATATATAAAGCAAAAGAACAATGTGTGTGGTTAAATTAATTGAGAAGGCAATATATATATATATATATATATATTTAAAAAAACCCATTGTCTTCGTTTTTTCAATGACAAGAGGATCAGAGTGAAGATTGTTTGAAAAGCATAGCGTGGCTAACACTGATTAATGAAGAGCCTTTTGTCTATTTTCTTGTATTTTCCATTAGCTGTAAATGTCTAGCTACAGTTCTGTATTCATCCACCTGGGATAAAGCCCTGTTAAAGCTAATGGGACTTACTTCCAGATATTCCTGAATGAAGCTAAACCGCGCTTTCAATGACTCTTTGGGTGGAGGGATTATTTGTTGCAAGCAATCCCATCAACCGCATCACTTTTAGTGTATAATCCTTATTTACTTTGAAACCTTGTTTACTTATTTGATTAGATTTAGGCGCTGCCTGACTCCAATGCAAATCTTGGCGGCTGACAATATAAAACAAGCAGTAATGACAAAAAGCAAAAATGCAATGTAAGTCTAGAATCGGAGGAACTGAGCCAGTGGTGGGTTTCAAATTTTTTTACTACCGGTTCTGTGGGCGTGGCGTGGTGGGCATGGCATGGCTTGGTGGGTGTGCCAGGGGAAGGATAATGTAAAATCTCCATTCCCTCCCCAATCCAGGGGAAGGTTACTGCAAAATCCCCATTTCCTCCCGATCAGCTAGGACTTGGGAGGCAGAGAATAGATGTGGGTAGGGTCAGTCAGACTTTTTACTATCGGTTCTCCGAACTACTCAAAATTTCCACTACCGGTTCTCCAGAACTGATCAGAACCTGCTGAAACCCACCTCTGAACTGAGCACCGAGTGATGACAAGAGGGTAAAATTCTAGGCACAGAATTTAGCAATTAATAAATTATGAGGTCTAGATCTTTGTGACCTATTTAATTAACCCAAACTTCTCTTCTTCTAACCATCTGTGAATGTTAGCCCAAGGAGCTGCTGATACAGTTCTACAGAGGAATTATTGAGTCTGTCATCTGCACCTCTATAACTGTCGGGTTTGGTTGTGCAACCCACCAAGACAGACACAGACTTCAGAGGATCATTAGAACTGCAGAAAAAAACAATGGCTACCAACCTGCCTCCCATTGAGGACCTGTATACTGCATGAGTCAAAAAGAGGGCTGTGAAAATATTTACAGACTCCTTGCATCCTGGACATAAACTGTTTCAACTCCTACCCTCAAAATGATGCTATAGAGCACTGCACACCCGAACAACTAGACACAAGAACAGTTTTTTTCCGAACGCCATCACTCTGCTAAACAAATAATTCCCTCAACACTGTCAAACTATTTACTAAGTCTGCACTACTATTAATCTTCTCATTGTTCCCATCACTCATCTCCTCCCACTTATGACTGTGTGACTGTAACCTTGTTGCTGGTATCCTTAAGATTTATATTGACTGTTTCCCTATGACTATCATTAAGTGTTGTACCTTATGATTCTTGACGAATGTATCTTTTCTTTTCTGTACACCGAGAGCGTATGCACCAAGACAAATTCCTTGTGTATCCAATCACATTTGGCCAATAAAAAAATTCTATTCTATTCTATTCTATTCTATTCTATTCTATTCTATTCTATTCTATTCTATTCTATGTTATCCCTAGAAGTGATTTCCCCATTTTTCCCTCACTGGTTTTCTCAAAATTAAAATCTTTAATCTCAAAATTAAAAAAGAAGAAAAATAAGTCAGCATCAAATGATGTGAATCGAGGTCTCCATCAGAATAAGTGGGCATATTTAGGGATCCAGTAAAATAAAGGCCTACTTGGAAATTTGCATTTATCTATTTATATCTATGTCTGTCAGGCCCCAAGAACCAAGAATGACACATGGAGTTACTTCTGAGAAGTTCCTTTATTGCTGTTCACCTTCAGACAGAATCTTGCCAGACTAAAACAGCTATCTGCATAACTATCAATAGATTCTGTAAACTGTTAGGGAAGGGGCTCCTTTGCTTTTTTTCCCCTGTCTACCAGATGTTTCAAGGTCTGCTGCCTCTTTGTCTTCTGGAAATCAGCCTCTCCCTCCTAAGACTCCAGACTACATTCCACCCAGGGGTTGGTTCTAAAATTTTTTATTACCGGTTCTGTGGGCATGGCTTATTTTATGAGCATGGCATCTGACAATTCTTTGGGATTTAGCAGAGGTAATGGTCTACCAGGCTTTTAACTGCTTGCAGAGCTGTACCGGTCTACTCACTTGTTTTTGGAGGTACCGGTCTACTCACTTGTTTTTTGAGTGCTCTGATCTACCACCACACTGCCTTTTAACACTGATCAGCTGTAGGGTGACCCTTTGAATCCCCACGGCAAAAGTTTAAACAGTTTTTTTTTCCTTCTAGCCGATCAGCTGGGACTCAGGAGGCAGCAATAGATTGGGGGTGGAGCCAAATAAAATGTAAGAATAATGCGGGGGAGCGAGGGGGTGGGAGGGCCCAGCTCCCGAACAAAGAGAACCGGTTCGGTGATGTCATATCATCACCACTACTAGCTCGGCAGAACCAGGCAGAACCGGGAGGAACCCACCACTGATTCCACCACAATTTACATCTAGGACTATATGTCTACATCTGCATCATCTATGTTTATAGTCTCATCTTCAGCTATTATCCACAATTCTTCCATGTGGCTTCTCCTGCAATGTCTGAATCTAGATTCTTACTTTCCATTGCCTATTTTATATTATAGTTGACTCCTGAATTTTGGCCTCAGGTCAAGATCCTTCTCATTGATTTAAAAGCTTCAATCTGGCATTTTGTTCATTCAATCCAAATCTTTGGCTCGCTCACCAATCCCATTTTGCCCATCAAAGTAAAATATATTATTTTAGCCTGTTTGGGTAGATAGAAGAATCAATGCAGGAAAACCTTAAATAAATCTCAAGATTATGGCCTTTGAGTTCTTCAGGGAAAGTAGAACTCCAAATAATTTATTACAAGAGGACTTACTCGGCTTCAGAGTTACATGATCAAATAAATGTCTATGGTCTTTTGTTTAAAACAACCAAAATGAACAGATTACTAGTTGAATAAAATATGTCAAATGCTCTACCACTGAATTGTCCTGTAAGGCATAATGACATCAATCAGAAAAGTAGAAAAGTTTATCAATACCCAGTGCCAATCGAAAACCCAATTATTATTTTATTGGAATAATCAGTAGTTCAGCAATTGTAAATTCTTGAACACATGTTCTACAGCAATCCATCTATTCTCACCATGTCTTCATCTTAAAGTATAGAAGCTTTTTGCTTTCATTCATCAAATCCTTGAATGAATCAATTCATCATAATAAGAAATAAGAAAATGGGGAACTATTATATACACTTTTAGATAATAAAATAAAAGCAATAACATGGCAGGAAAATTAGAGATTGAACGGTTTTATTAGTATGTATGTTTAAATAATATTGTGATTGGCATTGGAATAATATACTGAAACATCGAATAATTAAATAATAGAAAAGCAAAACTTAACATGAATATGTGTATTAATATCAGAACTACATTAGATTGATGAATGTAATGAATATGATTATTATTATTGTTTCTATTAAAGTGAAAGAGAATAAGAATTAAAGTATTAATCTGGATAAGAGATGAAAGGTAAAAAGGAAATGTCTTTTATAAAAATATAATGGTGGCATAATTAAAAATTAGAATGGAGATAGAAATAAGAGAGAAGGGGATTATTAATATATACACTTTTAAATAATCAGATAAAAGCAATAATTAGAGGGAAAATTAGAAATTGAATAATGGAATTATCAAGTAAGTGCAAATAATATTGTAATTGGCATTAGAATAATATATTGAAATGTTGAATAATTAAATAATGAAGGACTATGACTTAATACAAATACATGTATTAATATTAGAATTACATAAGTTTGATGACGTAACAAATATGCTTAATGTTATTATTCTTATTTGCACCAAAATGTATGATACCAAGGTGCCATACTGTCCATACATTGTAAAATATGTAAAATAAAATAAATTATGTAAAAATAAACTTGGGGGGGGGGAGAATTGTTTCATGGAGACAGTGATCCTCTGCTTCTAAAACTAAGATGATTATGTTGGTTTAATTTTATATTGCTTTAAAGGTCCTGTTAGCCTTCTCAGTGATGGGAGTCTTGTCCTCTAGAAATACCAAGCATCTAGGAAACTCAGCACATACATCAAGTAATCCTTCAGTTTGCAACAATGTCAGTAAACCCAAATGTCAGCCCTGGAGGCCATCTTTTACTGTGGATCTTCACAGTGGTGGGATTCTCCCGGTTTAACAACCGGTTCAGTGATCGCACAATTCGTCCGAACTGGTTCGAACCGGTAAAATCCCACCCCTGGATTTTCAGGGCTGCCACACTTGGTGGTTGGGCATCCTGTGGGAAATGGGAGTGGGGGTGGTGGATGGAGACAGGGTGAGAAGTATAACCATAACAACATTCTTTTCCCTGGGAGTCAAGGACGTTCAGCCTGCACCTGGAAAGGCGTGACTGGGAAGCAACCCCAGTTGGGACAGGGACATGATTGGACCATATGATAGACATGTGGGTGCAGGAGAAGGGACTTTGATTTTGATGGGGTGGGGAAAACCTAGGGCCTTTCAGATTCGGGTTTTCCCAAATGTGCTAATATAACATCTCTAATAAAATGGAACTTTGAGAAAGATGCTTGACATGCAGTTTTACTTTTGTTGGGGGTATTAATGCCTTATCCTGACCATTTTGTTGATGGTAGATGTCATCCCCTCTGAAAAGTTCATAATGATTTGCCAAATAATAAGTAGTTGGGATAATTTAGTTGCACCAGAGGATACTGTCCTTTAGAGTGATTGGTTGATTGGTTGATTGCATCCTGGACGTAAACTGTTTCAACTCCTACCCTATAGAGCACTGCACACCAGAACAACTAGATACAAGAACAGCCTTTTCCCAAATGCCATCACTATGCTAAACAAATAATTCCCTCAACACTGTCAAACTATTTACTGAGTCTGCACTACTATTAATCTTCTCATCATTCCTACCACCCATCTCCTTCCACTTATGACTGTATGACTGTAATTTTGTTGCTTGTATCATTTGTACCCTATGACTATCATTAAGTGTTGTACCTTATGATTCTTGATGAACGTATCTTTTCTTTTATGTACACTGAGAGCATATGCACCAAGACAAATTTCTTGTGTGTCCAATCACACTTGGCCAATAAAAAATTCTATTCTATTCTATTCTATTTAATGAAAAGAAAGACGAAGAATGACATGATAGCAGTGTTCTGATATCTAAGAGGGTGCCACAAAGAAGAGGGGGACAATTTATTCTTTAAAGCAGCTCAAGGCAGGACAAGAAGCAATGGATGGAAACTAATCAAGGAGAGAAACAATCTAGAACTAAAGAGAAATTTCCTGACAGTTAGAACAATTAATCAGTGGAACAACTTGCCTCCAGAAGTTGTGAATGCTCCAACACTGGAGGTTTTTAAGATGTTGGGTAACCATTTGTCTGAAGTGGTGTAGGATTTCCTGCCTAGGCAGGGGGTTGGACTAGAAGACCTCCAAGGTCCCTTCCAACTCTGTTATTCTATTCTATTCTAAGAGGAGGAATAGAAATTTCTTCTTGCCTTCATTCCTGTCTTGTGGCTGGCAAAGCAAAGTCAGCCATATCTCCCTGTTCTCATGAATAGAAAGGAGACTGCTATATGGAGAAGGCCTATATGTATATTGATTTTAAGGAATGTTATTTTGATTGGATGATCCTCATCAAATTCTCTGTGAAATAGTTGCAAATTTAGTGAAAAATCTGGTTATAACTGAAACTTACTCTTCTTCTTTAAGAAGAATCATATGTCTTTGAGTAACACTTCAGACAAGTGTTTTGATGATATTAACCAGGGAATCCACCTGTGTGACAGTTCAAATGACACCAGAGCAATTCATTGTAACTGGCCATCATTAAGCTGGCAATCTATTAATAAAGTGGTCCAAGAATGGCAGATTTTAGAAATAATGAACCTAGCTTTTCTTAAAAATGGGAGGGCCCCATAGCATCTGATCAGCAAAATCATTGTTTTAAATACAGCCAGAATTTTGCATGGAGATTGGGGTTCATGTATTGTTATCAGCAGGGTTGGGCTTCAAAAATTTTAGCAAGAGGTTCTCTGCCCGGGTGCTGGGAGGGCGTGGTCATAGTGGGCGTGGCCTAGTTGGCCTCCTGCACCACAGCGGGGGGGAGGGCATTTTTGCGAGGCTTTCCTCAATCCTCCGGGAGGGCGAAAATGGCCTCCCCAGGCTCTGGAGGCCCTCTGGAGGCCGGAAACAAGCCCGTTTCTGGCCTTCCAGAACTTCCAGTAGACTTGTTTTTCACTCTCCCTGAGCCTCCGCACGTGCCCTGCAGTTAGTTGCATTTAAAACGGGCCACATGGGGACTCCTGGGAGGGGAGGGGCATGGTGGGCAGGGCCAGCCAGGAGTGGGATTTGGGAGTTTTCCAAACTGCACAGAATCTTAGCTAGAGGTTCTCCCGAACCCCTGCGAACCCCCAAGCAGCCCGGTCCTACTTATCAGGTGTAAAGGGTCAGAAACATGTGACCAATTGCAGTTCAAGATTTATTGTTTAAGCATGTACTCAAGAATTTAATCGACTAAAATTCAATACCAAATTGTCAACAGATACTGTGAGGATCAATGGAATTCCATTACTCTGTTGTTGAAGAGGGGTTGGACTTGGATTGTTTGTGGCAATGTAACAACTCTAGGCTTATGACATACTTAACTCTATCCGCCCCAGCTCTGTCTGCTCTTCTACATTGTGGCTGAAATTTATTCCATTGGTTCCTGCTCTCCAAGTAAGAACTTCTGACTCTTCTCTTTTAGTTCTCTCTTTAGAAGCCCTTCTCAATGTCAGAGTACCTAGCTAATACTTCAGTAGAGTATCAATTCATTATGGTGGGAATTTCAGCAGATTTTCCAAAATATTATTTGGAAATTCCACTTATATTTGCATTTTGTCTCTTAGCTCACAGTTTCTCTATAATTTACAGATGTTAAATTGCATGAGAATGCTAGGCTTTTTAAAACCTGAAAATTGCCCTACTTTCATTCTTTCAAACTTTTTACAAAATGTATACATTTTCCATGGTGGAATTCAAAATTTTTTACTACCAGTTCTGTGGCTTGGTGGGCATGGTATGGCTTGGTGGGCGTGGCTTGGTGGGCGTGGCAGGGGAAGGATACTGTAAAATCTCCATTCCCACCCCACTCCAGGGGAAGGATACTGCAAAATCTCCATTTCCACCCCACTCCATGGGAAGGATACTGCAAAATCTCCTTTCCCACCTCACTCTAGGGGAAGAATATTGCAAAATCTCCATTCCCAGCCCGTTCTGGGGTCAGCCAGAGGTGGTATTTGCCAGTTCTCTGAACTACTCAAAATACCGGTTCTCTAGAATCTGTCAGAACCTGCTGAATTTCACCCCTGACATTTTCTCAATATTTATCTCCTTCCCCTTCTAACATAAGTTGTTAGTCCAGCTTTAGATCTTTAACTGAAGCAAGTAATTTTTATCCATAGGCCTGCTCCAAATTGGATGATAAACAACATTTCCTGAATCATATAATAAATTGTTCTAATGATGACTGGACTAAAAGATTGTTTAGATATCTCTATATCTACATCATTGATGTCTATCAATAGTTTGGGACATTCACTGTTCTTTAAAGTATTCATATCTAAATCTACCTTAGGTGGATGGAATACATATATATATGTAAGTATGTATGTATGTATGTATGTATGTATGTATGTATATATATATATACTATATATATATATACTATATATATATAGTTATTGTTCACTTTGCTCTTAAAGAAATAATATATCTGGAAAGTTTTCTTTGAAACATGCCATTTTGCTTCTCACTCCTAGAACCTCTGGCATTCTGAGATTTCATTCTGCTCATTAAACATGCTATCATTCATATGGCATTTCTTTCCATTTCTTAGGCTTGTCAGTATCGTATCTATCTTTGCCTTCATTGGAATTTCACCGGAATTTTGAATTTTTCCATGTCTTTCTTGTAATAATTTTCACTTTAAGTTGCCTCATCTCTTTCCATACTCTCTACACATACAGGTTCTTCTCTGCCACATCATCTAAATTAAAAACAAATATGCCTTGAATATGGATTGGTGTTCATTCATAGGTAATCATGTTTTAGCTTTTATTTTATTTATTTATTTATTTAATTAATTTATATACTGCCCTTCTCCTAGTGGACTCAGGGCGGTGTACAGCCAGAACTAAAACACATACCAATACAAAATTTAAAATTTTTAAAAGAATTGCATGACTTTGGCCCCAAATTTAAAACATTCAAACTAAAACCCATTGACAATTTAAAAAGCTAAAAAAAAAAGCGGGGGGGGGATGGGTTTCACGCCAGCCCTGCTTGATGGAAAAGAAAAGTTTTTAGGGCACGGCGAAAGGCCCGGAGATTCGATATCCTTCGTATCTCCGGGGGCAAATCGTTCCAGAGGGCAGGAGCTTCCACAGAGAAGGCCCTAAATATTTATCCTGTATTGTACTTTTTTTTTTATTATTATTTAGGAATGTCCCTCAGGAGTCCAGCAGATCGTAACTCCTCATTTCTTAGCTAAACAATGACAGATTAAAATCTATTACAAGTTTTGTTCTTAAGGCCATTTGGGGGCACAATGTGCCACTTGGGGGGCACAGATAAACCCTTAAGAGCTCTCAGGGAGAGTGCTAACAACCAGATGACTGCAAAGAAATATGATCCTTCCAACACCCCCACCCCCATCCTGACAGAACTAATTCTTCTATTGCCCCTACCATCCTGCTAGAACCAATGAAGCTTCTTGGATGAGAAACGAAATGTTTTCCTCAAGGGAAAAAAAACCCCAGTCCAGTTGCCTTTTGAACAAGCACCTTTGAATCCTATCCATTAGTGGTTTTAGTTGGTGGATGACGGAGAATGTTCTGTCCCCAACCCCACGCACACACACCAACAGACGTTCAGGAGTTAAAAACCAAACCAGCCGGCAAAATCCTTTTCCTTATGATAGCGGAACTTGGCAACAACCTAGTGGCTGCCTGCCAAGAGTTTATTATTTATAAAGAGGAAAGATAACTTCTCCCCACTTCTGATACATCAAAGGAAAGCAGCTCAATAATTATAATCAAGTCCAGAGATAATCTAGTCTTAAAGCAAAAGTCCGGCAATGCAGAATGGCGTGGAAGCTTTCAGCTTTGTTCATCACAAGGTTTGACTGGCCACCACGCTCCCTTTTATATCCTGTGGGGTGTGGTCCAGTGACTCAGCCTAATCTCGGGCACGCCCTTTCTTCTGTTGCATGCGCTTATCTCTGTGATGCTGGCGTGGGTCCAGCCAAGACTCATTACCCTCATCACTGTCCATCTGTGGCTGCGTGGCCGTGCTTCGCCCTGGCCCTATCTCTTGCCCTTCGGCAGACACCGAAGGCATTGCCAGAGAGGAGGGTCCTGGAGAGGGAGGCCTTGCCAACTCCTCCCCTTCCCTCTCGGAGTCCTCTCCTGACGATGACACAAGCTCAGGTAACGGAGCCACAACAGAGAACTCTTAAAAGTAAACCAAGGAAAACTGATTACATCATGATGAATATTCATATAATTTGTTCCCCTCTTTTCCTTTGGATATCTATAAAATCCTCTCTCTGGATCAAATGATAACAATCCTCCCACTCCTGAGACAAATTTAAAAAAGCATAGCAACTAAAGTATTGAAGCGGACAAGAGACATAGAATAGAAGATTTATCTTCTTTGTTGTTCTGATTAGCTTTTCTTTCTTTCTCTCTCTTTTCTTTTCTCGCTCTCTCTCTTTTTTTAGGTAATTTTTTTCAAAATTAAGTAGGACAGAAAGAAAATGTTTTTCACTAAAAGGTGGCATGATTAAAAGTTAGAATAAGTGATAGAAATAAGAGAAAGGGGAATGTTAGTGTAGACGCTTTTGTAAAATAAAGTAACAATAAGAGAAAACATGGAATAATTGAATAATGACAGACTGCAACTCATTATAATTGTGTATCATTATTAGAAATATATAAGTTGATTGAATGTAATAACTATGATTAATTTTACTAGTTATGATACTCAGGTGCCACACTGTTCATGCATTGATTTGATATGTTTGTAAAAAAATAGAATAGAATAGAATTCTTTACTGGCCAAGTGTGATTGGACACACAAGGAATTTGTCTTGGTGCATATGCTCTCGGTATACATAAAAGAAAAGGTACATTCGTCAAGAATCATAAGGTACAACACTTAATGATAGTCATAGGGAAACAGTCAATATACAGTAAATCTTAAGGATACCAACAACAAGGTCATAAGTCATACAGTCATAAGTGGGAGGAGATGGGTGATAAGAACGATGAGAAGATTAATAATAATGCAGACTTAGAAACTTGTTTGACAATGTTGAGGGAATTATTTGTTTAGCAGAGTGATACAATATACAATAAATATAAAATAAATAAATAAAATAAAAAAATATAAAATAAAATAAAATAAAAACAATTCTCCCATTCCCTATGTTTTAACATTTGCTTCTTTGTTTATTTCTTCTTGAGAAATAAAGCTTATTTCTCAAAGATGGTTTCTCATATTTTCCTCAAAGCGTATCTACCATAGCATAGAAAAAAGACAATTAGAAAATGATTTAGTTCAAGGTTCTATTAGAACAGCTTTTGCCTTTTGTTGTTTATTATTCAAGCCATTATATTATTTTTTAAAAAAATAGTACTAGGCTAATCCACCTATTATAAACCATTTTAGAAACGAAAATGGATGGTCTCTCTAACTTTTCTTTTCTTTTCTTTTTTTTGGTCACGTAAAAGCTACATTATCTTGCCCTTTTCAAATTACAGGGAATGGGTTTTCTTGCATCGTTGCTCTGTCTTTAAAGGAATTATTGTGGTATGTTTGTTGTTTAAAACAAAACAAGGAAAGAAGCAGTGAGTTAAAATCTACAGTATTATTGCAGGAGAGGGAGGGAGGGAGAAGTTAGCAAGCCTCAATGTGGTTTTGCTGCATGTGTTTATCTGTCAGCAGGAGAAATTGCCTTGAATTCATCAAGTGGCTCTTGGAAGAGTTTGAAGCCTTCTAGTCCAGTGAGGTTAACCTTTTTGGTGCCCAGTGCCCAAAGCGTGCATATGCGTGAATGCATGCGCCCAAAATACCCCCAAAATACAATGCGACACCCCTGTGCATGCACCCCACCCCCACTCATATGCACAGTCCACCTGCACTTGTGTGTGCATCCCCCGTGGATGCCTTCTGGGCCCCCTGCACATACGCCCCAAGCCCTCCCGCACCCTGTTTTGGCTTCCAGGCTGGTGCAGGAGGCTTTCCAGGCACAAAATGGGCACAGGGGGGCATGCATTTTGGCCTGTGAAGCCTCCTGCACCCCTCTAACTCATGTGACCCCCCCACACGTACATGCACGTCCCTTGCATGTGCCCTGCCTCCCACACATGTGCTGTGGAGGGAGGCACACATGCATGCATGGTGTAGCTGGGCTGGAGCAATGGCTGTGGTGCCTGCAGAGAGGGCTCTGCATTCCAACATGGTCCTAATCCATTCCTGGATATCTCTGGCCTTCATCACCCTGATTTTTAATCAGCTCCCATGCTGACACTAAAACGGTCCCCAGATACAATGAGTATGAACTGAAAACCAACATCTTTGGTTCACCTTTTCCCAAAAATGCCTATCTCATGTCTCTTCCTCTGCAAAGACAACCCACAATAATTCAGCAACCGGTACGTTTGCAAGAAGGGATGCAGTGGCTCAGTGGCTAAGATGCTGAGCTTGTCGATGGAAAGGTTGGCAGTTCAGCAGTTCGAATCCCTAGTGTCGCATAACGGGATGAGCCCCCGTTACTTGCCCCCGCTTCTGCCAACCTAGCAGTTCGAAAGCACTTACAAAATGCAAGTAGAAAAATAAGGACCACCTTTGGTGGGAAGGTAACAGCGTTCCATGCACCTTTGGTGTTGAGTCATGCCGGCCACATGACCATGGAGATGTCTTCGGACAGCGCTGGCTCTTTGGCTTTGAAATGGAGATGAGCACCGCCCCCCCCAGAGTTGGAAATGACTAGCACATATGTCGGAGGGGAACCTTTACCTTTTCCTTATGTTTGCAAGACTATCACACAGTCGTGTCTGAGCCAAACATCTTCAAAACAAAACAAAACAAAAAGTCACCGAATAACATGACAAAAGTGAAACTGTTTCTTGGTTTTATTTTTGCCCAAGCTGAAATGTTGTGGTATTCCACTCCTAGATTGTAAAACTGAAGTGTTCTAATGCGATAATGTCCCCAAAATGTTTGAGTGTAATTCTCAACCAATCATATTCCAAATCAATTTCATGGTATTCTTCTATAATTGCAGCATTACACGCATCGTGGAATAGATTTATAGTGCCAGGGTTAATTCTGCATTTAAAACAAAGAACTATTCAAAAGTTTACCAATCACAATTTTCTTGGAGAGTGGCTGTCTTTCGGCAAGGTTATCTTTATATTAAAATCTTGGTTTCTGCTCTATTTACTAGGATTTCTTTAAACACATTTGTTTTTTTGTAAGGCTTAAGGAATCACTGTGAACCTTTCATTATCTCACTCTCTATTGACTTGCTATCTCATGCAGCTTTGGCTATTTTTTAAAAAAATTACATTCTTTCCCATCTTACCTTGTCTGAGACGCTAGGTGGCTTAATTAAATGATGGCTTAATAAAATTATTTTCAAACGGAGTGCGGTTAGCGTAGAGTTAAAGGATGCAAGATGCAGAAAGAAATAGACATTATTTTTCTTGGGGAAAACTTAGAGGAACTTTTCAAACGTTAGAAATTACTTTATTCAGTCCTCATTTGCTGAATATTTCTTTTTTGTTTTCTTCCTTCCCAGTGAATGCAATATCCCTGTTGTCACTGTGTGCCTTTTACTTTAGACACTGTTTTTTTAAGCAATGTTCACTACAACAGTATGATGAGAAAAACCAAGATTTTTTTCACGAAAGAGCTATTTTGACAACAATCCTAGTTCAAATACATTTTGTTATTACATATCCATTTCATAAAGAAACTTAATAAAGTTGAACTCTCAGTGGCAGTTCAATGGGACAGCTTTCTCCAGTCAAAGATGCAGCAGTCTTTTACTTTTGATCTTTCATTTATTGCGTGGCATTTCATTTTTTTACTTTTCATTTTTTTTTTTTTGAGATTTTCCATTTGACTCTCTTGATGGCACACAATATTAACCAACTGTGGTATGTGTTTAAAAAAAATGAAATGGAAGGAAGTGGATGGTATTTTTCTTGCCAATGTTCTCTCTCTTTCTCTTTTGCTAATGTTCTTTCTTTTTCTCCCTTCCGTTCTCTTTCTCTTCCTTTCTCTTTTTCTGTGCATTTCTCTTTCTCTTCTTCTCCTTCTTCTCCTTCTCCTTCTCCTTCTCCTTCTCCTTCTCCTTCTCCTTCTCCTTCTCCTTCTCCTTCTCCTTCTCCTTCTTCTTTTAATTTGATTTATATGCCGCCCTTCTCCAGAGACTCAGGGCGGCTTACAGTGCGTTAAGCAATAGCCTTCATACTTTTGTATATTTTATACAAAGTCAGCTTATTGCCCCCACAAACTGGGTCCTCAATTTACCTACCTTAGAAAGGATGGAAGGCTGAGTCAACCTTGAGCCTGGCGAGATTCGAACTTACTTTAATTGCAGACAGCTGGTGTTAAATTACAGTGCTTTAGTCTGCAGAGCTATCTAGGCTCCTCCTCCTCCTCCTCCTCCTCCTCCTCCTCCTCCTCCTCCTCCTCCTCCTCCTTCCTCTTCTGCATCTTCTGCTTCTCTCTCTCTCTCTCTCATCTACATTAGTGTTTCACCACACAACCACTCAATTTTTACATGAATTTTGACTCATGCATACCTATGAGACACCCCTATATATATATACACACAACAGAGGTGGGTTTCAGCAGGTTCTGACCAGTTCTGGAGAACCAGTAGCAGAAATTTTGAGTAGTTCGGAGAACAGGTAAATACCACCTCTGACTGGCCCCGCCCCCATCTATTCTCTGCCTCCTGAGTCCCAGCTGATCGGGAGGAAATGGAGATTTTACAGTATCCTTCCCCTGCCATGCCCACAAAGTCACGCCCACAGAACCGGTAGTAAAAAAAATTGAATCCCACCACTGATATACAAGTGTTCTTGTAAGAAAACCTTCACTGCAAGCTGAATTGAATTAATCAATTCAGTGGAGATAGGGAGAAATTCTAAAGAGAGCCAGCTCCTATGATACACAAATACCACTTCAGACAACATCTTCTTAAAAACTTTCCAGTGTTGGAGCATTCACAACTTCTGGAGGCAAGTTGTTCCACTGATTAATTGTTCTCACTGTCAGGAAATTTCTCCTTAGTTCTTAGTTGCTTCTCTCCTTGATTAGTTTCCATGCACTGCTTTTTGTCCTGCCCTCAGGTGCTTTGGAGAATAGCTTGATTACCTCATAAAATAAGATAAAGTCATAGAAAATGAAGAAGCTAAATTGCGTTGGGACTTTAGAATTCAATAGAAACATAGGTGTAGTCCTTATTATTGTCTTATTTGGTTCCTTATAACTTATGATCTATCCCCCTCCTCTTTTTTTTTTCCATTCTACAGCAACGTATAAGTGCTTCTTTAAATTTTACCTTTCACAAGACCTAAGAAGAGACGAGAATGGGTAAGTTGCCTGCACGTTGCCCTTAAAAGGGCCTAAGATTTTGAAAAATAAAAAGAGCAAAGCTATTTATCTCTCTCCCTAATAACCTAAGGTTTCAGATGTAATGTACAGTGACAGTGTTTACAACAGAGCACAACAAAAGGCAATGAGTGGTTTTCAATAATATTTTTTTAAAGGAACCTGAAGCTCAAAGAGATCCCAATTTAGAAATCAAAGAGATAACCGAATGCCTTTAGTAATAGGCTGGAATTTTAGGGAAACCAGCACAGAACTTGAATTTAATTACTCCAGTGGGAAGATATGTTTTAGTAGATCTTGCTCTTATTTAAAGCAACCTGGTGTTGTTCTCCTAACACTGAAGATCAAGAAGTAGTGCATTTCCTGTGTTGGATGCGGAAGGCACATCTTTCTACTTCTGTTCTGGCCATTTTCTACAGAGGCACAGTTGAGAGTGTTTTAACAAACTGCATCGCTGTTTGGTTTGGTGGCAGCAGTGCCTCAGATAGAAAGCCCCTACAGAGAGCGGTAAGGACAGTGGAGAAGATTATAGGAAGCTCATTTCCTGTTATTCAGGATACTGCTTATAAGCGCTATGTGCTTAAAGCACAAAGCATTATTAGAAACCCCACATACCCACTTATGGTCTGTTTCTGTTGCTCCCCTTTGGGGGAAGGTTTCAAAGTATTTGTAGCAGGGCTTCAAAATTCTGTAACAGCTTTGTTCCCTATGCCATCCAGCTGGTAAATTCGCAAGATTCGTTTTTGTTGCCCTGTATATGTATACATCTGAACTTGACTGTATTGTTTCTCTGTGTCGTAGAATATATGTGGATATATGCATAATTTTGTATTCATTTATTTATTTTGTCATATTTATGTGTAGTGTATATCGGAGGTGGTGAACTTTGAGAGCTGTATGCAAGGGAATTTTATTTTAATGTATTCCGGTTAGTGTGCATTCAAAATGACAATAAAGTTATTCTAAGTCTAATTCTATTCTATCTCTACCTTCCTGAATATTCTTTTCCAGATGTTCATTTTGTAGTGATGTGTTAAAGCAGTAGCCTACCTTTGGCCAAATTTTGCCATGTTGGCTTATATCAGAAGAATGTTTATATATTAAAATGGATGTTTTTAAATGTACATTCATCAAGTTTCTGGGTTTTTTGATTTGTTTTTTTTTTTTTGTATGCTTGTAATCTGTTACGATTTAGCCTTAAATTTAGAATAACTTTATTGTCACTTTGAATGTACACTAATCGGCATATATTAAAATGAAATTTTGTTGCATGCACCTCTCAAAGGGTCACCACCTCCAATATGTGCTACATAAACATGATAATATAAATAAATACAAAATTATGCCTATATCCTCATATACTATATGACACAGAGAAACAATGTATACATCCAGATGAATACATGTACATGGCAAGAAAAACAAATATTGCAAGTTTTTTTTTAACGATCCTTCTCGATGAAAAAATCTGGCCTCCGATTCTACTCTTACAAAGAGTAAATAATAGTAGTAGTAGTAGTAGTAGTAGTAGTAGTAGTAGTAGTAGTAGTAATAATAATAATAATAATAATAATAATAATAATAATAATAATACTGCGTCAAGTTTTCCTATGAACTATTTAAAAACAATACTGAAAAAAATAAAGAAGAAGAAGAAACTCTGCTGTTTTGGCAGTCCTTTAATGAACCCAACTGATTGATAGGGTTTTCTATAAGCAAACAGCTATACAGAAACCGTAAAATGAGAAAGAGGATTCATGGAATAACATTATGCTAATCCCAAGAAACTAATTCTGGTGATATATGGCTACTGCCTATATTCCATTCACCACCCCACTCACCAAACAAGAATTGCACTGCTGAGACAATTCAGAAACTTTGCTGTCACAGTGTTACACTTTGCAGTAAGTCGACGCCAGATGAGTTACAATGGGGAAAGGAATCCTTTTACGGCTATTATTTCATTCCTTGCATATTTAGGGGTCAGTGAGAATCAGTGGGGTGGACTGGGTGATTAGTGATAGTGAAAGTTTAGTTTTGATTACTCAGAAGAGCATCCCACTGAGATCAATGGGACATTCTCCCTGGTAAATACTCATTATGTGGATATTCTGAAAACAACTCCTTTGCTAAGCTTAAGGGTAGGTTTATTTACACGGGAAAGACAAAGCACCCAGCTGATCCTGAAAGATGTATTATATAAATATTGTTCACTATCTCTTGGTAGTAATCCTCATGAATAGTCTCCATTTCCCCCCTCTAAGTTGCTATTACAGATTTGCAGAAGAATTCGGCATAATTCAACAAAAGACAGGACAGACTACAAATGTGAATGAAAGGGTAAGTTGTATTAGTTTACAAGAACAAATCCAACACGGTATAAAGTTGCATCTTCAAGACTAACCAACCTGCTCTGGGGGGAAAAAAATGCCCAAATAAAGTTCTTTGGTCTTGAAGGCTCTGTATCTACATCTTATACAGGTTATGAAATGGGTGCTCATTGCTAACCATATTCACCCCAAATCTAAAGGTATGTGGTGGCACATGGCCACGAGGAAGCACCAAGAAATCCACTGGACTTCTAACATTGACATGATCGTTTGAATAGTGGACCATCCAATGTCACAAGGAAAAAAAAAACTTACTATATTTCAGTGAGTATCTCAGAGCTGGTCATATCATTACATAAAGTAAGACAGTATTTGATCTAACACATCACAAAAACAACACCAGAAGACTGTGAGTTTACTATTATTGTTATTTGTTACTATCACCATCTTCATCAATGACAATGTGTGTTTGCAAAATAACTTGATTTGAATAGTGATACTGTAGAATTTTTTTTCATTTGATATCCATCCATCATCTATCTATCTATCTGTCTATCTGTCTATCTATCTATCTATCTATCTATCTATCTATCTATCTATCTATCTATCTATCTATCTATCCAATATATAGATATAGTTATACTGTAGATCTTTCAATCATGTCTGATTCTCAGAGATTGCCTGGACAAGTCCATCTACATTTTCTTGCCAAGATTGTTCAGAAGTGGTTTGCCATTGACTCCTTCCTAGGACCAAGAGAGGGACTGGGCCATGGTCATTCAGCTGACTTTGTGGCCAAGGCAAGACAAGAACTCATGGTCTCCTGCTTGCTAACCTGATCCATTTGCCACTACACCAAACTGCCTCTACCTACATCTAACTGCAATAAAATAACTAATTTTACAATGGTTAGAGCGCAGTACTGCAGGTTACTTCTGCTGACTGCTGGCTGACTGCAATTTGGCAGTTCAAATCCTACCAGGCTCAAGGTTGACTCAGCCTTCCATCCTTTCGAGATGGGTCAAATGAAGACCCAAATTGTTGGGGGGCAATATGCTGACTCTGTAAAACGCTTAGAGAGAGCTGTAAAGCACTGTAAAGTGGCATATAAGTCTAAGTGCTATTGCTATTTCATTTATTTGTCTACTTTATGAGCTTTTTTTTGGCATTCTCAGATTTTCAATATAAATAATCAATCTTCCTCCAATTGAGTTTAATTCCTAGTGACTTGATGGATACTGTTTTCCTGGAAACAGTAGAGCAATACCTTGCCTCTGTCTTGTTTTATGACATTTCTAGTATTTCCAGTAGAGCCTACAGCTGGACAGTTTACTAATGTCTTCCTACTCAGGTGATCCTGAAACCTTTTATGAATGAACCGAGTTATCTAGATGCTGCCATTTCCTATTGGCACAGCTTTATCCAAAGCAATTTTAGAGGTTTAGGAAGGAAGAAAAGGACCTTGCTCTACCCACCCCATTCACTATTTCCTATTAGATTAGATTAGATTCTGAATTTTCATTTAGGTGATACAAGAATCTTGGTCAAGAGTTTACCCCTATTCCTTCTGTGCTGTCTTGTCATTGACCTAAGGCAGTGGAGGGCCCTCACTGTCAGGGTTCTGACGGATGCCCTAATTAAATCATGAGCCTCGAGCCAAGCTTCAAAAGAAATCCAGTTACTTATTAGGAGCTTCATGTCGGCACGTTCCCGGTGAAGCCAACTCTGACCCCATGCAATGTATGTTCCAACTCTGACAATGTTTTCCACTCCCCTCAAGGTGTGTCATCAGTCACATTCTCCAACAAAGCAATTTTGTGGGTTGTAGAGATCACTCCCTTCCAGCCACTGTGGGTAACCGCAGAGATGGCCTTGACAGAGAGATGGCTGGAATGTGCTTTTGTTTTGACTGACGTGCTGCCTCGCCACAGCTGCAGAGTTCATTTTCCCATCCCCCTTGCCTATGGCAACTCGAGAGCAGGCCAGGGATGCTTTGCGAGTTGACACTCTCTTTATGGAATTACATGGTTTAACTTCTTCTCTGGGCTCTTGATGTAAAATGCTTCTCCAGCCCCCGACCCATAGTCAGCCAGGCAGATGGAATTGTACAGTTGCAACATCTGTCTCTACTAATGGGTGCTAATCATGGCATTTGAATTCCTAGTGTGGAACATCAATGCAAGCGATATCAGCCCATCTGGACCACACAGCTGTAACTTGCCATTGTTCTGGCAGGAAGAAAAGCATTCTCTCTCCCAACTTTACATTGTTATACTGACAGTTGTTTTTATCCAGTCCTCCTTCTCATGGCACAGCAGAGCCTTGTGATTGACACAACTAATGGTGACATATCACAACACAATATGTTTGCGGCGAGGGGACAAAACAACCAAAGCCGCATGGCGACAGGTGATCAAAGGATCCCATGTTCCTTTGGAGTTTTGTTCTGTGGAAATCAATGGGAAGAAAGTGAATTTTTTTTTAAAAAAAAAAGAAAGAAATCAGCTCAGCAGTCTACATTTGCATAAGCTAGTGGAGGAAACACTCTTTGTGAATTGTGTTTGTTCTCTTCAGCCTGGAGGCACCGACAAAGAACTGCATATGTCCCTCATACATCATGTGAGACATAAATAATAAAAGTAGTTAATTATGAACAATCCACTTTCTCCCATTCTGTAAAGTGTACCTGCTGTTTCCCCTTTTTGTTGTCTCAGATGAAGTTCAAAGAAAATCCAGGCGCAATATCCTTTAAATGAAAACATCAAGCAGAATAGAACAGAATCTCTCTGGAAAAACCAAGGGGGGGGTGGAACCCAAACAAGCATGTTGTGTTTTATAGGCTTCCATGTTTAGAGGCATCAATAAATTCTTTGTGAAATTGGGGAGATTTCTGAGTTTTTGGCTTGCAATTTCCTACCTCTGCTCTCCGCACCATTTCTCTAGCTACTTTAGCCATAAGTTGTATTGTTGGTCAAACAGATCACAGTCCTTGTGTTTTGACCTAACAGTATTCATTGCCTAAGTTTTATTCACCACGAATCCAATTAAGTGAGAGCAGCCAACCAATTTCAAAATCCTGATATGTGAATTTGGTTAGAATGCAGTAGCGCAGGTTACTTCTGCTGACTGGGTGACTGCCAGCAGTTCGGCAGTTCGATTCTCACTGGCTTAAGGTTGACTCAGCCTTCCATCCTTTTCAGGTTGGTAAAATGAGGAGTCAGATTGTTGGGGGCAAGATGCTGACTCTGTAAACCACTTAGAGAGGGCAGTAAAGCACTGTAAAGCGGTATATAAGTCTAAATGCTATTGCTATTGCCAAACAAAATGGATCACTCCATGTCTAATAATAAGGCGTTGTTTGACAATGGCAGGATATCTTGCTTCACTTCATCTTCTGGCCCCTGGGCTTGCTAGGTATCTATCCTCTTAAAGGAGGATATTTTTTTTAAAAAAATTACTCTATAAATGAAGTAATCAAGGTGGCCAACATACTTAATCCTTCCTCCTCCTATTTTCCACACAACAACAATCCTGTGAGGTGGGTTGGGCTGAGAGAAAAAGAGACTGGTCCAAATTATCCTAGCCAGTTTTTATGCCTAAGGCAGGACTAGAACTCACAGTCACCTGATGTTTGGCCTAAAGTCACCCAGCTGGCTTTCAATGCCTAAGGCAGGACTAGAACTCACAGTCACCTGCTGATTGGCCTAAAGTCACCCAGCTGGCTTTCAATGCCTAAGGCAGGACTAGAACTCACAGTCACCTGCTGATTGGCCTAAAGTCACCCAGCTGGCTTTCAATGCCTAAGGCAGGACTAGAACTCACAGTCACCTGATGTTTGGCCTAAAGTCACCCAACTGGCTTTCCTGCCTAAGGCAGGACTAGAACTCACAGTTTCCTGGTTTCTAGGCCAGCATCTTAATCATTACGCCAGACTAATCTGTCCATCCATCCGTCCGTCCATCCATCCATCTGTCCGTCCTACAGTTACACAGAGATACCTTTCATGGTGTGAAAATCCCTATAATTGCCAAAGACACGCAACAATCTATCAATTATAGTCTATCATTCTTACATACATACCACTCTTAAAATATCATTTAAGCTCAAACATTAGTCTTCCAATCCTTAAGTTGCATTTTAGTGAAGGACTGTAAAGTAAATCCTTTCCCCTTGTACTAACCCTGAATATTTCTAATGTATTCTTTTTATTGAATGTTAATAATGATAGTAGAGTATTATAGAATACCTGGAGTTGGATAGAACCATTTATCCTATTGAGTCCAATTTCCTGCTGAATCTACAACACATATATTGACGCAAATATATCACAATATATTGCTAGCCCTGAGGAAAAAAAATGTACGCAATGCAGAAGTAATAATGTAAGTCATAATACAGTTACACTGAGTCGTTATCTCAAACTGATCCTAACTTTTAGATTTGTTCCCTTATAAACACTATTATTATATTAATGAAAACATAATATAAATACGTAGAAAAAGACCTTTTTTCTATCATCTAAAACAATGGATCGTAATTGTTTAAAGATAGATTTAGTGCTTTTGTTGCATTTATAATTTGTTCTGCTAATCTCTGTGGAGATTTTACTTTCTGCAGAAATAGAATTGCCATGTTCTCATATTCTTCTTTCTTTTAAACGTGGGTGGCCTAAGGTACGGTAGGTCAGTTTGTATCTTCCTCAATTTTTGTTGCAGATTTCAAAAAAAAACTTTCTAAACTACTGTATATTATTAGAAAAGGATATTTTATGCTTATAATGGCTTGCCTGATTGCAAAATATTTACAATTTCATATTGATTTAATTGTAATATATCTTATGGGTTGCTGAAAGTTATGTAAACACATATTAATATTATGCCACGTTCCTTAATTATGCCAAAATAGATCACAAAAGCAGTCAGATACACAAACACATAAACACAATAATGAATACATTGAGACCATTAGGGGCATAAATGTCTAGTGGAATAAATAGACCAAATAAACAAAGCTGAAAACCATTTGCTAAAATGTAATTAGTATTGTTGCCATCAAGAGGATGTCTTGGTAATATAGTGCACAGCACATACTAAGGGACCCCACCCTTAAAGTTCTCCATGGACCTGGACCTGTCACGTCCTTTAGTAGCTGTTTTCATATTTCAACTGGTGGCTTTCTCCTCAACTCATCCACAAAAGTTCTGAAGCTCCATCCATCTTTTTTATTCCACATGGAGAAAGAGGAACAAAAGGCCTCCCCCATCTCCATGATCATCTTTTCTATCTCCCAAACCTTCTGAATTTCAACCAGAATGCATCTGAGTTGGATCTCTCAGACATCAGAATGGAACAAGCATGGGATTGTCTGTGTGTGAATCTGCCAAAGACTATCAGTCAAATACATATACATATTAACAGAGTTGGAAGGGACCTTGTAGGTCATCTAGTCCAATCCCCTGCCCAAGCAGGAGACCCTACATCATTTTTGACAGATGGCAGTCCAGCCTCTTTTTGAAAGCTTCCAGTGATGAAGCTCCCACAATTTTTGAAGGCAAGCTGTTTCATGGGTTGATTGCTCTCACTGTCAGAAAATTTCTCTTTATTTCTAGAATCTCTCCTTGATCAGTTCCATCCATTATTCCTTGTTCTGGACCTCAAGGGCTTTGGAAAAACCCCTCCTCTCTGTGGCAGTCTCTCAAATGATAGAAGACTGCTGTCATGTCCTTCTCTGGTCCTTCTCTTCACTAGACTAGCCATGCCCAGTTCCTGCAACCATTCATCATATGTTTTAGCCTCCAGTCCCCTAATCATCCTGGTTGCTCATCGTTATGCTTTTTCTAGAGTCTCAACATCTTTTTATAGTGTGATGACCAAACTGGATGTAGTACTCTAGATGTGGTCTTACTAAGGCTTTATAGAGTGGTATTAGTACCTCACTTGATCTTGATTGTATCCCTCTGTTAATACAATTTAGGATTGAATTGGCTTTTTGGCCATACACTGTTGCTTCATATTTAACTGGTTGTCCACTAAGACTCCAAGATCCCTCTCACAGTTATTGCTATTAAGCCTGGTTTCACCCCGTCTATATATGTGTACTTTTGGTTTTTCTTGTCTAAGTCCTTCCAAGTTGATAGCTGAACACATGGAAAAGATAGCTGATCCAAGCTCACTTGCATTTACCCACTCCTAACCTCTCTGGCTTGTCCTTAAATACATGTACCCTCTCCCTCCTCACAAGAATAAATAAGTTGCTATTGTTTCCTCATGTTTCTGCTCATCCTTTCCAAACTTCTAATTTTGGCCTACCAACAATATAGTGTTTTGGTCCCATGTCTCTTCTTCTCTCCCATATAATTTGAGAAGCAGAATCTACATTGACTTTGTATCCATTGCTTGTCTCCTGGATACAACTATTTCTTAGCTGCAGAAAACCAGATGACTTCTAAAAATCAGAAAGGATTAAATGGTATCTCACTGACACCATGTAATGATCCTTTAGATCAGGGGTATCAAACTTATTAGAATTTGATAGAGCAGAGGAGATGGTAAAAGAACCGATGATTGCATGGGCGAAAAATGTAGGGCATAACATAAACCTAGATGATTGGGAAACTATTTGGAATAAAAACTATACATTAACAAAATTGGTGGCCTATAAGGAAAATCAGTATAAAATGCTATATTGTTGGTACCTAGCTCTAGCAAGGCTGGCCAAAATGTACCCAAATCTAAGCCCCAAGTGCTGGAAATGCAACCAACACCAAGGTACCTTCTTTCATGTGTGGTGGTTATGCCCCGAAGCAAAAAAGTATTGGACGATATTGGCTACAAGATTTAACAAACTGCCAAATTGAGTTAAATCCAGAAACTTTTCTCCTGGGAATATTAAAAACCAAATCCGATTAAAAAAAATAAGATAGCTGATCCTGCATATACTAACAGCAGCAAGAATTGCATTCGCGCAATATTGGAAAGAACATAATTTATCGCCAGAGGGATTGATTATTCAAAAAATATTTGAATGTGCCGAAATGAGTAAACTAACTTTAGAATTAAAAGAAAAAGAGGATTCGGAATATTATGCGATTTGGGAAAAATGGTATAGGTGGATAGACAACAGAAACAAAAATAGGTAATATACACAAGGAAGCTGAGGATGTATATATGTATATAATACAGATTTTATGTGAATTGTTAATCCAAAGTATATAAAAATGTCATTGTCTGTTTGAATATGTATTAGAGTTTTGGAAAAGAAAAACTACAATAAAAATTATTTACAAACAAACAAAACAACAACAACAACAACAACAACAACAACAACAACAACAACAACAAATACTGGATTTCTTCGAGGGCCGGATCAGCATTGTAGTTCTCCTCTGCGGGTTGGCTGGCTGAGGGGAGACGGGATGGACACCTCCTGCAGCACCCTACCGGCCAAAATGGGGTATGTGTAAGGGGCACATTAAACCCCCCCAGCCCCCCATTTTCAGCCTGGATGGCCTCCTGCAGCACCCTGTCAGCCAAAACAGGGCACAGAGGGCCTCGTGTGGCCCCTCTATGCCCCGTTTTGGCTGCCAGAGGCACCATGGGCCAATCCTTTGCTATTTCCAGGCCAGATTTAAGCACCTCGTAGGCCCAGATTTTCGTGGGCCAATTTTAGCACCCCATAAGCCAGATCTGGTCTGTGGGCCTTGAGTTTGACACCCCTGCTCTAGATCCTAGCAGCCAAAATCTTATTACTCTAAACTCAGGAATTAAACCTCCTCACGGATATAAGCATCTGGCTTATTTACCTCTACATTTTCCCTCTCCCCTTCTTCATTGCTTTGTTTTATTTGTTTGCTCCTGTAAAAAATGAATGTGATAGTGAACTGCAAAGAACTAGAAAGCTTTGCAATTGTTATGAGTTTGAATTGTTCCCCCTAAAGGTGTAACTCAGCTGTGACTTTTTTCCTTTCCACGTTGCTCCTGAGCTCTTGAATATTGGCAGCTGAACCTATGAATAGAGTGCAGACTCCGGTGCACTTGTCATAATGGCTTGGGCTAAATTGATTTCTGAAGGACTTCTTCACTCTAGCTATGTTCAATTAGGATTTCCTTTTGTTGGGGTTTTTCTGAATATGATACAATACAGAGACACAAAGGCTGGATTTAGCACACACACCCCTCCTCCTGAAAACTGGTTTACTATACAACAATTAAACTCTTACTGTATCTTATTCTACTCTCTTTCTATAAGTTTACAGATATTTTATTTTCTTATTTAATCCATCTAGTTCTATCTTTGTGTTCTATTTCTGGGTAGGGTAGGGTAGGGTAGGGTAGGGTAGGGTAGGGTAGGGTAGAATAGAATAGAATAGAATAGAATAGAATAGAATAGAATAGAATAGAATAGAATAGAATAGAATATAGAAAATGAATAAAATAGAACAGAATAGAATATAGAAATAGAATATAGAAATAGGAATGGAATGGAATGGAATGGAATGGAATGGAATGGAATAGAATAGAATAGAATAGAATAGAATAGAATAGAATAGAATAGAATAGAATAGAATAGAATAGAATTCTTTATTGGCCAAGTGTGATTGAACACACAAGGAATTTGTCTTTGGTGTATATGCTCTCAGTGTACATAAGGAGAATAAAATACATTCATCAACAATAAAAAGATACAACACTTAGTGATAGTCAAGGTTACTAATAAGCTATCAAATCGTATTAGGAAACAAATAAAAACAATATAATTGAAAGATACAAGCAACATGGTTATAGTAATAAGTGGGAAGAGCTAGATACAAGTAAGGAAGAGAAGAACAATAGTAATACAGTCTTAGTAAATTATTTTTACAAGGAGCCCGTAGTACAGTGGACTAATGCACTGTTATTAACATCTGCTGCTTGCAATTACTGCAAGTTCAAATCTCACCAAGCTCAAGATTGACTCAGCCTTCCATCCTTTCAAAGGTAGATGAAATGAGGACCCAGATTGTGGGGGCAATAAGCTGACTTTGTATAAATATACAAAAGTATGAAGGCTATTGCTTAACATATTGTAAGCCACCCTGAGTCTCCGGAGAAGGGCGGCATACAAATTAAAGCAAAAAAAAAAATAATAATAAAAATTGACAGTGTTGTGGGAATTAGTTGTTAAGCAGAGTGATGGCATTTGAGAAAAAACTGTCCTTGTGTCTAGTTGTCTACACATCTTCTCACATCAAAGCTCCTAGCTCAATTATTAGATTTAGATTCACAGAGTTGCAAGGGACCTTGTAGGTCATCTAGTCCAACCCTCTGACCAAGCAGGAGACCCTGCACCATTTCTGACAAATGGCACTCCAATCTGACAAATAGCAGTCCAAAGGCAACTTCTGTTCCATTGGTTCTGTTCCATTGGTTGCTCTCGCTGTCCGAAAAGTTCTCCTTATTTCTAGGTTGAATCTCTCCTTGGGCAGTTTCCATTAGGGGTGAAATGCTACTGGTTCAGCCCGGTTCTCCCCGGCAGTAGTGATAAAAACTACCAGTTTGGGTGAACCAGTAGTAAAAAAAAAAAGCTACCGGTTCGTCTGAACAGGTATTTCCAATGATCAGCCGTGCCGTGCAACTTAAAAGCTAATTCGTGTGGCACAGCTGTTCCCCCCCCTTCGCGGTGCTACTTAGCTAGTGAAGTCTTCTCACACCACACATACACGGGCAGCGAACCAGTGACGATCCTCGGAGCATTTCACCACTGGTTTCCATCCATTATTCTTTGTCTGGCCTTCGGGTGATTTGGAAAATAACTTGACCCCTTCCTCTCTGTGGCAACCCCTCAAATACTGGAACACTGCTATCATGTCTCCCCTGATCCTTCTCTTCATTATTAAGATAGGACCTGTCCACTAGTAATGACCCATTCATAAAGGTAAGCTACAGTATGGATTATAGTCAACAGAAGGTGTTTCTGTACCACTTATCAAATGCCCTTTGCAATGGAGAGTAAGTCAATAAACCCACATACTCACATGCACACACACATACTCTCTCTCTCTCTCTCTCTCTCTCTCTCTCCCTCCCTCCCTCCCTCTCTCTCTCTCTCTCTCTCTCTCTCTCCATAAACAAAGACTCTTTAACACACCACCAGAATTAGGTTATATATTTTCTTCAATTCACATTCTGAACTGCCTACAGCCACTAGATCCCAACTAAACTTACTTAATGCCACCAACAATGGGACTCGTTCACGTTCTATAATTCTGTGATACTAATTGCCAGCCTACACTCTACGTCAATATTGCAAACTGATAAAACATTTAAAGCCAAAACAAAACAAAACAAACCCTCTATAAACTGGCAGTCGGGATTGTTTCTGAAAAGATAGTTATTAAAATTAATTTGTATTTTCAGGATCAGACCAACCAATCAGAAAATCCCTTCATAGAAAGCAATCTTTAAAACATTCGTATTTGTTTTGTTTTTTTTACATAGTGCTTATTCCATTCAAGCATTGTGTGATTATTAGGGGTGGGGGAGGAGGGAGAGTGGGTGGGAGTTTGGATAGAAAAATCTCTAAATAGTTATGATCGAAGGGGAGAGGGAATTTAAAAAAAAACAAAAACCTCCTGACAGTTTATTTAAGCATTTTTGCTGCTGTTTTCATGACATAGAAAACAATTTAACTGTACAAATACTGCAAAGCTTCAAAGTTACATACTTTGTAAATCTTTGTAAGCCAGCCAGAATCACCAAGACTGAGTTGAGTGGCCATGTTAATTTTTCATTCATTCATTCATTCATTCAGTCAGTCAGTCAGTCAGTCATAGAGGCGACAAAGTACATGCTTGGAACTGACAACAGTTTGGATGGGTTTTATGCAATTTTGTATCATATATCCCTTTTCCATCTTTGACTTGCAGCTTACTGATTAAAGATTAAACCTATTGTATGCTTATTTAACTGGGACACGGTGGCTCAGTGGCTAAGACACTGAGCTTGTCGATCAAAAGCTCAGCAGTTCAGTGGTTTGAATCCCTTGTGCCACGTAATGGGGTGAACTCCCATTACTTGTCCCAGCTTCTGCCAACCTAGCAGTTCGAAAGCATGCAAAAAATGCCAGTAGAAAAATAGGGACCACCTTTGGTGGGAAGGTAACAGCGTTCCATGTGCCTTTGGCATTTAGTCATGCTGGCCACATGACCACAGAGACATCTTTGGACAGCGCTGGCTCTTTGGCTTTGAAACGGAGATGATCACCGCCCCCTAGAGTCGGGAACAACTAGCACATATGTGTGAGGGGAACTTTTGCCTTTACCTTTAAGGACATTCCAAAATAGCCAACACCTGTCATTTTCCTATTTTTCTGATATTTTTAATACCTTCTGCAGATTGATCTTGCCAATTTCAACTATTTTTTTCAAGATATAAATAGACATCAGGACACTATGGACATGGGAAAGGTATATGTTTGTGAGGCTATAAAACACTCAGGGAGCCATCCCTCATTGCCTTTGATGATTCCTCTTTATAGGACACTTGTTGTGGTCCGCCAGCAGCCTATGGAGCTGGCAGCAGAGTTGGAGAGTGAGGAGGCTGGGGAGGACCATGGGCCAGTCCTGGAGTCTGGGGAAGGCTTGGACGAGGGCTCTGTGTTGGAGGCAGAGAAAGGGCCATCTGGGAGGTACATGCTGCTTCCGGAGCCTCCAGAGTTAGACGTCAGTGAGGCAGAGGAATAGGGGAAGCATGTTCCCAGTGCGTGCATGCGCAGAGCTGCCAGAAGGCAAGAACATCCTAAACAAAAGGGACGACTTGGGATAGGGATGGGAGATGATTGGCCCCTCCCATTATTTATTTATTTATTTATTTATTTATTTATTTATTCATTCATTCATTCATTCATTCATTCATTCATTTATTGCGATTTATATGCCGCCTTTCTCCCTAGGGACTCAAGGCGGCTTACAAAATGACAACTTCAATACAAATCACAATGCAATACAAAATTAAAATCAATAACCCAGTTAAAAAACGATTTAAAATTATACCAGTGTACCCCCAAACGGATCAGTTTAATTGGCGGAAGAGCCACATCTTCAGCTCGCGGTGGAAGGAAAGAAGGTCGGGGGCTGTCCTGAGCTCAGTGGGCAATCCATTCCAGAGGGTCGGGGCTCCCACAGAGAACGCCCTCCCCCTGGGGGTCGTCAGCAGACATTGTTTGGCCGACGGCACCCTGAGGAGGCTGACTCTGTGAGAGCGCACAGGACGATGGGAGAACGTCTGGAGATGGTCCTGCAAGTACCCCGGGCCTAAGCCTTAAGGCTTAAAAGCAGAGCAAAGGCATGTGGGCCTTTGCAGGAAGCAACATTTGTTCATTCAGTTCAGCTTAAAGCCTGAAGCTCTGTTTGATTCTGGATTCTGTGTGGCTTTGCCAATTAGGTCTTTGGCAGTGTGTCAAGGGAGATAAAGGTGGGTAATTATCCTGAAGGACTTCTCCCAAAGGACTCTGTATAAGTAATGGGGACTCATCTGTGAATGAACAGAATTCACAGCTGTGGCAATAAAAGAGGTTTTGGGGACTACTTGTGTGTTTTAATGACTCAGGAAGCCTAGGTCACAACAACACTTCTTCCCTCTGCATTTTAGAGAACAAGCAGTGACTCTGTTTTCCTAAGCAGAAGCATCATGAGTCATAAGGATTTCCATGAACAGGATGGTGGCCCATTTTTACATGCATAGTAGCATATGTTGGGCCAGATTTTGTTAGGTTTAGATTTTTACATGGATAACAGCAATACGTCCCGACAATTTATGGCTGTTTGCTAAAGATTGTTGATGATGGAGACCACAAAACTGAAAGTGCATCTGTGCTTTAGAATGAACATGACAGCTTGGCTTTCCGTCCCACTGTTTTGTCATCAACAGACACCAAGTGTGGTCACATTTTCATGGTGAGTCTAAGATCGGTGTTCTTCTAGATGCTCGACGTTTTACTTTTCTTATCAACAAGCAACAAGTTGGTAAAGTTTAGCCCTAGATTTTTTCAATGACTCTAGAAAAGGGAAGGAGGAGGAGAGAGGCTTTTGTAAGTTTAGTATTAATTTCTGGTGTGTATCTTTTAAGCTACCCATTTGTGGCCAAGAGTTGTGTATGAACTATCTTCATCTTTATTACCTTGCTGCAGGGTGGGATTCAACCAGTTTAACAATCGGTTGGGTGAATGATTGCTTGGATGGGGTTTATCTCTGGGTGTCACCTTAGCATTCAGACAACCCAGCTATCCAGTGAGAATAAATTACTGATCTTACTGTAAGAAGAGGGACGCGGTGGCTCAGTGGCTAAGACCTGAGCTTGTCGATCGAAAGGTCGGCAGTTCAGCAGTTAGAATCCCTAGTGCCGCTTAATGGGGTGAGCTCCCATTACTTGTCCCAGCTTCTGCCAACCTAGCAGTTCGAAAGCACGTAAAAAATGCAAGTAGAAAAATAGGGACCACTTTGATGGGAAGGTAACAGCACTCCATGTGCCTTTGGCATTTAGTCATGCCAGCCACATGACCACGGAGACATCTTCGGACAGCGCTGGCTCTTCGGCTTTGAAACGGAGATGAGCACCACCCCCTAGAGTCGGGAACGACTAGCACATATGTGCGAGAGGAACCTTTACCTTACTGTAAGAAGGAGACTGAAGGGCAGAGGTTAACAGTATTTGCCTTCCAATCAAGGAAAGCAAAGCAGAGCTAAAGAGAACAACAGGAGACTTCCTTCCTGTTATTGCTTCTTCTCACATCTTTGTAGTTAGCAGCATAAAGGTAAAGAGATGTGATGGCTTCTAAGCTGCATCTTTAAGCTGCATCTCCAAACAAGATTCATTGAGCCTTGATAGTACAGTGGTCTAAGCACCCTGTTATTAACACAGCTGCCTGCAATTTACTGCTGGTTCGAATCTCTCCAAGGCTCAAGGTTGACTCAGCCTTCCATCCTTTCTAAGGTAGGCGAAATGAGGACCCAGTTTGTGGGGGCAATAAGCTGACTTTGTATAAATATGCAAAAGTATGAAGGCTATTGCTTAACACATTATAAGCCACCCTAAGTCTCCGGAGAAGGGCGGCATATAAATCAATTTTTTTTAAAAAAAATTGAGGTTTTTGATCCTCAATCATAACAGCAATAACTGCATAGGTCCATCAGCCTCCCCTCTCTCCTCTTCTACATTAGACTGGAAGGGGGAAAAATACTTGACAGAAAACATCGGTGGAATTTTGAATGAAAGAAGTTGCAAGTTTAGTTCTGGTATTGATCATCAGATCTTGAAACTACTTGAAATCTTGACTCCAGAAACTAGGAAAGGGAGAAAGAAATTCTGAATTGGTCTCTAGTGAAATTTACTGTTGCCATCTCTAATCTATTTAGAACACTAGATCTATTAGAAATCTATTTAGTGTGTGATTGATTGAAATAATTAATAAGATCACAACACAAAGAAAGTGAAACTCAGTAACCTTAAAACTATGGTTCTTCATTTTATGTGATTTTTCCATTAAGGTTGTTGTTATTTTTTCATGTTATTTTTGTCTTTGGTAGATTATGATGTATTTTAAGGTGATGAGTCATAACTCGTATGTACTGTATGGCTAAAAATACTGGAGTGGGATCATTTTAAAAAGCAAGTTTCCTCTGTATTCCATTTGAATTTCAGTTGATTGGTCAGATATGTAATTATTTGACATTAAATTAATGCCGTCAGGAGAGAGAGACTGAATTATTTTCTATATTAAACCTGGCATCATCCAAGATGAAGGATAAATGATAGAGATAGTTGATAGATAGTGAGTAGAGACAGACAGACAGACAGACAGACAGACAGGTGGGTGGATAGATGGATGGATGGATGGATGGATAGATAGATAGATAGATAGATAGATAGATAGATAGATAGGTAGATAGTTGGTTAGTTACAGTAAGAGAGTTAGAAGGGACCTTGGAGTTCATCTAGTCCAATCCCCTGCTCAATAAGGAGACCTGTATTAGGGATTCGAACCACCAATCTGCTGATTTTTCTTATCAACAGAATTGATAGATATTCTGTTCATGTATATATATATATATATATATATATATATATATATATATATATATATACAGAGAGAGAGAGAGAATAGACAGATAGAGATAGATAGAGATAAAGATGATAGATAGATAGATAGATAGATAGATAGATAGATAGATAGATAGATAGATGATAGAGGAGGAAATTAAATAAAATATTTCACAAAGAACATTTCAGTAGAGAAAAGTTCCCTGAGGAAGGGCTCCAGCATGAGTCCAAAAACCTGGAAGACTAAAACTCTGGTCCCAGTGACCGATCCAGATTGGGTCTTGCAAAAATAAAATACTGACATTGGGTATTTCTAAATCTAATAAAATGTTGTTGTTTTTTCCTCCTCAATAACTCTTTGATTACAACTAAAAGATGTATGGCATATTTCTCATGACGTCGATTCCTCTCAATCGGGAGATCACCCATCTCACATAACACAAAAATTTAATAAATCAATAAATAAATGACAGTGAAGGTGATATTAACAAGAATAATATTGCTTGCACAATTCAAGAGGAATTTTACTTTCATAAATATTTACACAAAAAATGTTGGGCATGAGGATGGCATTATTGCAATAAATCCAAGGACATAAGTATACGTCTCAGAATCGATTGATTCCTGTTTATTTGCTTTCTGCTGTTTAAATATATTCCTCTTCAATCTTTATTCCAATGCCAGATCAGTCTAGAACATGATGCATTTGGTATCTCGGTTAACTGTCTCAGAATTTCTGGGAGTTTTATTAATGGACCTTTCCAGTTTAGGGAAGAAAAACAAACAAACAAACAAACCAAAGACCATCGAGAAAGATCAGTAAATAGCCATTTCGGAAGAGATGTGTATTTAGGGAACTCGCTGAACCATGATTTCTGGTGGAATATCCATATGGCATTGTGCCATTTTCTATCGGGTGCAATTTTTTTTTTTTTCTGTGCAAAGCCAAACATAATTCTGGTCTGCATCCAAACCACTGTCATGTCAGTAATACCCTGTATATATTCTGCTAGGCCGTTGAACATGGTAAGGCCAAGGGTAGCAAATCAAGGAAGGATTAGCTTACAGAACCTCTGGCAGGGAAGCTTTCCACTTAGCATTGGGCATTCTGATGGATTTCTCAACCCTGAGCTGCCATACAGCTGATTATCCCATTTGTCTCCATTAGGCTAAATTGGCAATTTATGTCTTCATGGCAAAAAAAAAAAAAGAAAAAAGTGCATGTGTGTGTGTGTGTGTGTGTACATTTGCAAATCAGCAGGAAGCAAGGAGTAAAAGATGGTTTAGCAGGCAACTCTACTCAGCTTTATTGAGAGTTAAGAGAATAACAAAATAACAAAATTGGAAGGGACCTTAGAGGTCTTCTAGTCCAACCCCCTGCTCAGTCAGGAAGCCCTTATACCATTTCAGACAAATGGTTGTCCAATCTCTTCTTAAAACCTCCCGTGTTGGAGCATCCCCAACTTCTGGAGATAAGTCATTCCAGTGATTCATTGTTCTAACTGTCAGGAAATTTCTTCTTAGTTTTAGGTTGGATCTCAAAGCGAATGAACTTAGCACACCTCTCAGACCATCAGTGTTCATTATAAACAATCCCACACTCTGTCCTTTATGTACATATTGTGAGTAAATGTTGTGTGAATGTTGTTTGTGTTGCTGTTAGGAGATGTTTTTTTTTTTTAATTTTCCCAACTAATGATCTTCTGGTTATTTATTTATTTTAACATTTTCCATTTTAACATTTTCAGGCTCACTATTAAGGAATCTGAATTTTCTTTAATTAACTTAAAGAGATGTAATGATTAAACAGTGGTGCATGCTGGGAGTATTAAGAATTTAAATGTATTCTGTCTTGGACTCCATTGAATTAATGGCTATCTGATATCAAAACTGAAGATTGTAGAAGCTAAGCCTGCATATTACAATCTATTGGGCAAAGGATTCTAATCTAAATGTCTATATTACTCCTGGGGGCCAGGAAACCCTTTCTTCTTCCCTTCCCTTCCCTTCCCTTCCCTTCCCTTCCCTTCCCTTCCCTTCCCTTCCCCTTCCCCTTCCCCTTCCCCTTCCCCTTCCCCTTCCCCTTCCCCTTCCCCTTCCCTCCCTCCCTCCCTCCCTCCCTCCCTCCCTCCTTCCTTCCTTCCTTCCTTCCTTCCTTCCTTCCTTCCTTCCTTCCTTCCTTCCTTCCTCAGTTCTTTCAAATTGGCATCTTTGCAGAAGTTTCTTCTCCGGTAACATTGTACTGCAAACTAAGGCATACAAAACCTTTGCCAGACCAATTCTTGAATACAGCTTGTCTGCCTGGAATCCACACTGTATATCGGACATAAATACAATTGAGTGAATCCAGAGGTATTTCACGAGAAGAGTCCTCCACTCCTCTGCTCACAATAGAAGACCTTATGCCAGCAGGCTTGAAATTTTGGGCTTGGACAACCTAGAGCTACACCACCTACAGTCTGACATAGTACACAAAATTATCTGCCACAATGTCCTACCTGTCAATGATCACTTCAGCTTCAATTGCAATAATACACGGGCAAACAATAGATACAGACTCATGGTAAACCGCTCCAAACTCGATTGCAGAAAATACAACTTCAGCAACAGAGTGGTCAATGACTGGAATGCACTACCTGACTGTTGTTACATCCTCAAACCCCCATAGCTTTAATCTTAAACTGTCTACCGTGGACCTCACTCCATTCCTAATAGGTCTGTAAGGGGCGTGCATAAGCGTACCAGCGTGCCTACCATCCCTGACCTACTGTCCCCTTTTATTCCTACTCATTTCCTCTGTTCATGTCCATGTTTATATATGTTTTCTCGTACATGTTTAACAAACTAAATAAAATAAATAAAATAAAAATAAAACTTAAGTCCCCTTTCCATCATATTTTCCTTCCTTTCAACTTCCATCAAGATTATCTTCTTGCCCTCCTCCTTTAAATCTGAAAATGTTTTCTAGCTTCATTTCAGGTGGTGCACAAAGCAAAATAAGTGCCAGCTCATTACAGAGGTTGCCCAAAAGTGGAAAGTCTTCATACCTTGTTGGACATAAAATTAATTTCACAATGAATTTACTTTTTCTCCAGTTTGTACTGAACATGTATAATCTTTTCAAGTGGACAATATTACATCTATCTCAATTCCTCAGAGAGGGTTCACTTATCTCTAATCGGTGGGGGAAATGAAAACTGGCTTATTCTGAGACCCTGAATCGCTTATTGAAGAACAAGAGTGATGATTTTCAATGCCAGTCAAATTGGCAATGTTAAAAATCCTTTTAAAATGTTCTCTGTTTTTTTGCATCGCTGGCAGAAGGCAGTGTAACTTTCCTAGACGCTGTTCTACACCATTTTCTTTAAATACTGCCCCAATACTGATAAAGGAGTACAGAACTGAAAAGTAGAAGGGGAAATAGTGCTATGGATACAACTGGAAGTCATCTTAACAAATCTTATCCAATCGCCAAAAACAATATTTAATTTCAACACCAAATCTGTGGAAGAGTCAATGATATAATTTTCTCAATCACAGCTAAGGATGCTTATTAGAAGAACAGAGGTTGAATAAGAAACAGAAGCATCAGATTTTGGATTCTGGCAGGATCTGATTCCCCTTGGCTAAACTCCAAAAGCTAAAATGCACCAGGGCTTTTAGTATTTGGATGGAAAATGACCAGGGAGTATCACAATTATAGCTGACCCTGGAAGAAGAAGACAGTGTCAACTTCTGTGGGGCTGCAAGTAAAATAACATGAATATGTCCCTGAAGTCACTGAGAGTCAAACTGAAGTCCAAGAAGACATTACATTTTTTTTAACTTAATGGCATTTTGACATAATGGGACCAATCTGAAAGCAATGGAGCTTCTGGCTGTGGGAATGTTTCGTCTATCTCCACGTACATTCATAGATGATAGATTAGATAAATAGATAGAGTAGATAGATAGATAGATAGATAGATAGATAGATAGATAGATAGATATGATAGAGACAGCTAGAGATAATAGAGGTAGAGGTGGAGGTGAGGTGGAGGTGGAGGTGGAAAGGAAATAGAGATAGAGATAGAGATAGATAGATAGATAGATAGATAGAGATAATAGATAGAGATGATAGAGATGATAGAGCTAGAGATAATAGAGAGAGCTAGAGATGATAGAGGTAGAGGTAGAGGTGGAGGTGGAGGTGGAGGTGGAGGTAGACGTAGACATAGACATAGACATAGATATAGATGGTAGATAGATGATTGATGATAGATAGATAGATAGATAGATAGATAGATAGATAGATGTAGAATAGAATAGAATAGAATAGAATAGAATAGAATAGAATAGAATAGAATAGAATAGAATAGAATAGAATAGAATAGAATAGAACACAAGGAATTTGTCTTGTCCTCCTGAAGCTCAAGGAAAGCCTCCGGAGTCCGGGGAAGAGAAAAAGCACCCCCCCCAGGTCCGCTGTGGTGCAGGAGGCTGACTAGGCCAAGCCCACCATGGCCACACCCACCCAGCAACTGGGCAGAGAACACCTTGCTAAAATTTTTGAAGCATAAAAGAAAAGATACATTCATCAAGAATCATAAGGTACAACACTTAATGATAGCCCTAGGGTACAAATAAGTAATTGAATCGTACTAGGAAACAATAAATATAAATCGTAAAGATACCAACAAGGTTACAGTCATACAGTCATAAATGGGAGGAGATGGTTGATAGGAACGATGAGAAGATTAATAGTAATGCAGACTTAGTAAATAGTTTGACAATGTTGAGGGAATTATTTGTTTAGCAGAGTGATGGCATTCGGGAAAAAACTGTTCTTGTGTCTAGTTGTTTTGGTGCGCAGTGCCCTAAAGGGTCTTTTTGAGGATAGAAGTTGAAACAATTTATGTCCAGGATGTGAGGGGTCTAGTTGTTCTGATGTGTTCTATAGCTATGTGATAGAGATAGAGATGGTAGAAGTAGAGGTGGAAGTGAGATGGAAATGGAGATAAACATAGATGATAGATAGATAGATAGATAGATAGATAGATAGATAGATAGATAGATAGATAGATAGATAAAGAAACATATCAGAACATGAAAGAAGTACTCCAACGGTCTTCTTCTTTTGCCTTTATTGGATCTCCTTCCCAAGTGAGTAAAGCCCGTGTTCCTGCAACTTTCAGTTTAGGAAGTATGTAGAACTCGAGCATTCCCTCCCCTCCCCTTTATAATGAAAATATTTTGGAACCTTTTGGCTCTTCATTCTAATCAGTTCCACTGTGAGCATTCTCCCATGTAACAGCGTTAACGAGAAAAAAAGCAGGCCAGGTTTATTCCATTTATTAAAAGGCATCAAGTTGCACTCTGGGGCAAGTAGCGACAATGATAAAATTTTTCAGTTAATCAGCACGGAAGGTCATTGCACAAGAGGGAGCTATAAATGCTGCGTGATGTGCTGTTTTTCTTAGTCAAGTCTGTTGCTGCAATTTCTCCATACCGGTGACAGTTCAAAGAGGCATTTGCAGCTCCTAAGAGCTATGCCAGATATTGGGAGCATCTTTCCCCTGACTCATTCCCACCAAATGACCCCCATCTCTGCTTTGACAGACCTGCATTTCAGGATAATTAAGGATGAGCAAATGGCAGCTTTCTCTTAACGCCAATCGCTCCCCCAAGAGCCCCCGAAACCCTCCACCAAAAAATTAGATTTTGCTACGATCGGAGACAATTTATCCCAGGCCTCTCATTCAAAGTTGCAAAAATATAAAATTGAAAATGTTAAAAGGAGGCATGAAACTGAATGTCTCAAGGTCACTGAGCAAGATGTACAGGCTCCGCGAAGTTTGGCATACAAATTAATTGGGGAGTCCTGAGGTTGTCGTTGTTGCCTATTGAACATCCTAAACGAACAAACTCTGCCGTCTGTCTATTAAACTTCCATTATCACTGGGCACTAACCAAACTGTTGAGGACAATTATTTGCATTCAAATTCTAAGGCAAGCGTGAATGACATTAAGATGTAACTAATAGACAAGCCGGAATGGATATCAATGCAATTGTACAATAAGCTGACCAACTGAATGGTGAATGTGTCCATTTGATGGCTGGTATCTTTGGAAAACAGTGTACAGTAGTGGCCAAACTTGTGGAAACCTTTTGGGAAAAGTGTATTTTTGAGGTTTGATGGCTAAAAACACCACTTTTTTGGAGAGTTTCAGGATAATCATATTCCACTGCTGGAATGGCCTGGGAATAGCCCAGACCTTAACCCAATTGAAAATCTATGGAGCTGACTAAAGAAACTTGTTAGTCAGAAGCGACCCAGCAATAAGACCTGGTTAATAGAAGCAATAATTCGATCTTGGTTTCACATTATAACATTTCACAGAAGTAAAAGACTTGGTTCACTCCACAGGAAGACGTTGTAAGGCCGTAATACATGCTAAAGGTTACCCAACGAAGTATTAACCGACATGGTGATACTTTTTGTATATCTCCTTTTTTCCACGTGTTTCACTTTTCTTCTTTATACGGTAACTGCTATTCTAATAGCAAATCCCTCCTAAAAATTATTGCATTGCATTTTTGATTGATATATAATTTTAAGGTACTACTCCAAAAAAAAAAAAAAAAGTGGTGTTATTAGCTAGTTTTAGAAAATGCACTTTTCCCAAAAGGTTTCCACAATTTTGGCCACTACTGTAATTGTAATTTTACCAGGTTGAAGGTTGACTCAGCCTTCCATCCTTCCGAGGGTGGGCAATACGAGGATCCCCCATATTGCTGGGGGCAATATGCTGACTCTGTAAACCGCTTAGTGAAGGCTGTTAAGCACTGTAAAGTGGTATATAAATCGAAGTGTCAAAGTGTCAATTCTTATTTGCAAGAATGACCTTGAATTGGGATAATCTGGTCCTGTTTCTCATGACAGTGCCATGCTAATCAAACCTGCTAGTAAAGAGAATGCAACAACATAGGACCATTCATAGGAGGGGAACAATCAACAGGTAGAAGAAATATTTCATTCTTCCGATGCTTACTGGTACCATCTTGGAGAAGAGATGCCTCTTCTCTAGTCCAAGGGTGGAAAAGAAGTGTTACCAGTGGATCTGGTGGCAGACTCAGACAGTGAGGAGGTTGGGGAGGAACATGGGCCAGTCCTGGAGTCTGGGAAAGGCTCTGATGAGTGCTCTGTGTCGGAGGCAGAGATGGGCCCAGGGCCATGTGACAGTTATCAGCTGCCTTCGGATTCAGATATCAGTGGGGCAGAAGAACAGCTGGTTCCCAATGTTTGCATGTGCAGAGCTTCCAGGAGAAGGGAACAGCTAAGGAACAAGGGCCGACTTGGGAGTAAAGCCACAGGTGGACAGTGAATGGCCCCTCCCATAGGGAATAAAGAGGAGCAAAAGGGGTCGGGAGTTTGCAGGAGACAATTAATTCAATTCATTAGGGTGAAGATCTGTTCCTGACATCTTTCCAAGTAATTGTTGCTCCAGCTTGGAAGATATCGGCCTGGCAACTCTCCAAGCCTGATAAAGGTCTGTAGTTATGAAGTTTCATAAAAGACTGTTTGCTGGGACTTTGCTGGAGAGGAATTTCCTCTTTAACCTAAATAAAATAGGTTTTATCGGGACGAGGAATCTGCTTCATGCTCTTGGGAAGCCTAGGTCAGAACAAGAAGGACCAAATACTTGAAGCTAATCTCAAGCAAATTATTTTTTTCTCCCTGCAGTGGTAAACTTTATCACTAGTCGTTCATCAGACTGGGTATATTCTACTGTAATATATATATATATATATATATATATATATATATATATATATATATATATATATATATATATATATATATAGCAAAGGCTTTGATCAGAAAGTAATAACAGGTTTTCTCATCTCTGTGTTAGTCTTTTCCCCAAATCATTCATATATAAAGATGCTCTAAAAATCTGTCAATTATTTCTGCAGGAATAGTCTAGAATCTTCTGTTACATTGACAGTTGTAAGATGTTAATCCAATTTTTGTTTGCCACTGCTATTTTTAGAACAGTGCCTTATTAAACTGTGAAAAACCACATGTGCACTTCCTCAATAAGCTAAATACGGCTAAAATATATAAGTACTGTGTTTCTCCAAAAAGAATGCTGGGTCTTATTTTCTTTTGATCCACGAAAAAATGGCTAGGCCTTCTTTTTAGAGAGTTCTAATTACTGACTTACCTCACGGCTGTGGCACTGACAGCCTCGCCCAGCAGGAGCCCTCTCCTGGCCCACTTCTTCTGCGGCTGCTTTCCGCCACTCACACACATCACCCCGGTCTCCATTTTGCCCTTAGATGCCTGTTGGAAGGCATCTGCAGCTGATAACAGAGCTCCGGATCGATCTGGAGCTCTGTTACTGGCTGCAGATGCCTTCTCGCAGGCATCTGATGGTGAAACAAAGTTCAGGGCGATGCATGCGAGTGGCGACAAGCGGCCGCAAAAGAAGCAGCCGCAGAAGGAGGTGAAGCAGGTGTTGGAGTATGCGAGGCCTGGTAAGTAGGGCAGCTCCACCCCCCACATCTCCACCCTAGCTTATTTTTTAACCTGTGTACCTCTCCCTGCACCCTGGGGTGGGTGGGGTTTTAATTAGGGCTAATTTTGTGGTATATAATAGGCAGGGGTGAAATCCAAAATTTTTCCCTACCGGTTCTATTGGCGTGGTTTGGTGGGCGTGGCAGGGGAAGGATATTGCAAAATCTCCATTCCCTCCCCACTCCAGGGGAAAGATACTGCGAAATCTCCATTCCCACTCCACTCTGGGGCCAGTTCTCCGAACTACTCAAAATTTTCGCTACTGGTTCTCCAGAACCTGCTTGATTTCACCCCTGGTGATAGGGCTTCTTTTCAAGGTGGATCGTCTTTTTGGAGAAACAGGGTAGCATTTGAAGTCTTGAATGGCAAGATGAAGTATTGGAGGAAGTATATAATTTTAAAGCTCACAGAACAAAATGAGACACTTGGCATTTACTAACTGAAGGTTATTAAGAATATCCCATTGTATGTTATACAGTGATGAAATCTAAAATTTGTTACTACTGGTTCTGCAGGCGTGGCTTGGTGGGGGGGTGTAACATGACTAGGTGTACGTGGCCAATTTTTTTTTTTAACTTTTAAAACCATTTTTTCTATAACCTCTTCATGAAGAGGTTGTAAAAAAATGCTTTCAAAAGGCTCTGACGATCCCAGCTGAGCCGCGCGATCATCCAAGGCTTTTTTTTTTACTTTTAAAAGCATTTTTTGGCCGAAGAAGTTGTAGAAAAAATGCTTTTAAAAGTAAAAAAAAAAAAAAAGCCTCTGATGATTGTGCGGCTCAGCTGGACATGGGGGGTGGGGCAGGGATTTTTGCTACCGGTTCTCTGAACCACCCGCCTCCAGCACTACCGGATTGGGCAATCCAGTCCAAACCGGGAGCATTTCACCCCTGATGTTACAGCATTTTGCAAGAGGGAAGGAGGGAAGGAGGCATGGAGGGAAGAAACATTCTCCATGTCTGATGGAGAATACCTTCAGTCTTTTTCTTTTTTTAATTTGATTTATATGCTGCCCTTCTCCGGAGACTCAGGGCGGCTTACAATGCGTTAAGCAACTTTTGTATATTTTTGTATATTTTACAAAGTCAATTTATTGCCCCCAATAAGTCCTTGACTTACAACAGTTCATTTAGTGAAGTTACAATGGCACTGAAAAAAGTGACACAGTCATTTTCCACACTTACAACCATTGCAACATCCCACCGATTACATGATCAAAATTTGGGTGCTTGGCAATTGATTCATATTTCCAGTTATTTATTTATTTTAACATCATCCAAGCTTTTTTTTTTCAGGCTCAATATTAAGGAATCTAAATTTTCTTTAATTAACTTAAAGAGATGTAATGATTAAACAGTGGTGCGTGCTGGGAGTATTAAGAATTTAAATATATTTTTATCTTGGATTCCATTAAATTCATGACTATCTGATATCAAAACTGAAGATTATAGAAGCTAAGCCTGTATATTACAATCTGTTAGACAAAGGATTCTAATCTAAATGTCTATATTACTTCTGGGGGCAAGGAAACCTTCCCTTCTCTTCCCTAATATGACAGTTGCAATGTCCCAGGCCTTCAATTGAGAAGCCAGATTTATTTAGCAACTATATTACTGCAGTGATTAACTTAACAACTGTGGCAAGAAAGGTCATAAAATGGGGCAAAACTCACTGAACAACTGACTCGCTTATCAACAGAACTTTTGGGCTCAATTGTGGTCATAAGTCGAGGATGCCTGTACACAGTTTTCACATCGAATTCTAGCCATGCTAAGAGAATCTAGTCAGCATCTAAATAAGCGTCTCAACAATCTTTGGTTCAGAATACAACTGCAATTATTTATGAGGAAAATTATAACGCGGTATTATATTAACTTCAAAATCACCTCCTGCATTTGCAAAATAAGCATATCTTCAGTGGAACTTGAATACTGTTGTAAATTATCCTTGAAACAGAAGGGAATTTTGCAGCTGCGTTTCTGACTTTAAATGTCAAACCATTTGTTAGAATACACTGGTCTGTTCGCATTTCTCTCAGATTCTCCCTCCTCCCTCTCTCAGTGTGCAAGACCCTCCTTCAAAAATATATATATAGGAAAATATATATGAGGAAAAACATACACACACACACACACACACACACACACACACACATATATATATATATATATATATATATGTATATATATATATATATATATATATTTGTTTTTTCAGGTTTTCGCGGGTGTTTGTATGTAGGTCTTTGGTTATTCGGGTCTTCTCCCACGTAAAATTGGAAGTGTCTTGGCGACGTTTCAACGAAGTCTCATTCGTCATCTTCAGGCTGGTGTTCTCGGCTTCGTGCTTCCAGGAGCAATGTGAGATCACAGCTGAGGAGACAGCTGCGATCTCACATTGCTCCTGGAAGCACAAAGCCGAGAACATCAGCCTGAAGATGACGAATGAGACTTTGTCGAAACGTCGCCAAGACACTTCCAATTTTACGTGGGAGAAGACCCGAATAACCAAAGACCTACATATATATATATATATATATATATATATATATATATATATATATATATACATATATATATAAGTTTTATTTATTTATTTTATTTATTATTATTTGTCAAACACGTAAGATAACAGATATAAGTATAAACATGATTATAGGATACAGGATACAAGTAAATGGGGACAGTAGGACAGAGAAGGTAGACACGCTGGTGCACTTATGCACACCCCTTACAGACCTCTTAGGAATGGGTGAGGTCAACAGTAAACTGTCTAAGGTTAAAGTTTTGGGGGTTTGGGGAAGAAACCACAGAGTGAGGTAGTGCATTCCAGGCATTGACCATTCTGTTGCTGAAGTCGTATTTTCTGCAATCGAGTTTGGAGCGGTTTACCTTAAGTTTGTATCTGTTGTGTGCTCGTTTATTGTTGCGGTTGAAGCTGAAGTAGTCATTGACAGGTAGGACGTTGTAGTAGATAATTTTGTGTACTACGTTTAGGTTAGACCGAAGACAGTGTCGTTCTAAATCGTCTAAGCCCAAAATTTCAAGCCTGGTGGCATAAGGTATTCTGTTGTGAGCAGAGGAGTGGAGGACTCTTCTCGCGAAATATCTCTGGACTCGCTCAATTGTATTAATGTCCGATATGCAGTGCGGATTCCAGACAGATAAGCTGTATTTATTTTTATTTAGAAAAATCCTCCAGACTTGTTGTCTGAAGTAGATTTTGGTTGTATCTTCTGGATAAAATAGACATAAGTCCATGCAAATGTGCTGTATCTCTCAAGCTGGGGTAGAGAGGAATGTTCCAAATTGAGATGGAAATGAACATGGATTGATTTGATCCCTTTACCTGTGTTGTTTTTTCTTGGATAAGTGTTGTACTGTATTGTCTGGTAATTCTAGATATTTAATAAAACCCTTCTGCTTTGTTCTATTCCTTAGCTTTTCTCTCATTTCATAACAGGTAATTTTACAAGTACGGTAGACTACATATATTAATTCAGGTGTGATTTAAATTGTCCTATGTATTACAATATTCTCTGTCAATGAGAATTGGTAATGTGGTTGTTGTCAGAAGACAATTGTCCTGAGCTGAGATTTGAGCTCCCATCCTGAGCGAATAACTTACATGAATGTATGAGTGTACATAAGAAAATGGAAAACACACCTTTACTTTTTATTATTTTCTTCCGTAACTGAATAAGCCATGCATTTCTACCAATATCATGTTGTGTTGTACCTGAGGTCCTATGAAATACTTCTTAAATCAAGAATTTCAGCTGACAATTTCTTGATGATGATTGAGAAAATATTAGAATAGAATATCAGAGTTGGAAGGGACTTTAGAGGTCTTCTAGTCCAACCCTATACCACTTCAGACAAATGGTTATCCAACATCTTCTTAAAAACTTCCAGTGTTGGAACATTCACAACATCTGAAGGCAAATTGTTCCACTGATTAATTGTTCTAACTGTCAGGAAATTTATCCTTAATTCTAAATTGCTTCTCTCCTTGATTAGTTTCCACCCATTACTTCTTGTCCTGCCTTCGGGTGCCTTGGAGGATAGGTTGACTCCCTCTTCTTTGTGGCAGCCCCTGAAATATTGGAACACTGCTATCATGTCTCCCCTAATCCTTCTTTTCATTAAACTAGACATACCCAGTTCCTGCAACTGTTTTTCATGTTTTAGCCTCCAGTCCCCTAATCATCTTTGTTGCTTTTCTCTGCTCTCTTTCTAGAGTCTCAACATTTTTACATTATGGTGACCAAAACTGAATACAGTATTCCAAGTGAAAGATTGAAAAATTTCTTGGTGAAAAATTGACAACATTTGCACAACATCCAGATTTAATTAGCAATAGCACTTAGACTTATATACCACTTCACAGTGCTTTACAGCCCTCCCTAAGTGATTTACAGAGTCAGTATATTGGCCCCAACAATTTGGGTCCTCATTTTACCCACCTCGGAAGGATGGAAGGAAGGCTGAGTCAAATTGCTGGCAGCTAGCAGTCAGCAGAAGTAGCCTGCAGTACTGCATTCTAACCACTGCGCCACCGGGGCACATCATAAAATACCTGAAGTGCTTGGATATTAAGAGCTTTGTGTATTTATTTTGTACTTGACTCAGCATCCCAGTTAATCATGAAAGACTCTCAAGGAGAAAAGTGCAGTCATCGGGCACCATCACAGAAGAGGATAAACCCTCCAGGATGCAGGGAATACTGTACTTTATAGCAGCCAGTCTTCAAATATTTTAAATTGAGAAGAGTTCAGCAATGGGATGAGAGGAACCCCCTTGAGAAATTATTTGCTATTCTTGCAGAAACTTATTTTCTCCTCTGCTTTGTTCCTTTGGAATTCCTTAGACATTTTGTCTCCACGGAAATGTGTGCAAATTGGTTTTGAAATTCCATTTCAGGTGAAATTTGGGAGAAGTGCTTGCTTTCTCCCATGAAACTTTGCAAGCCTTTTCAAAATGTTTGGGTTTTTTCCCTGCTTCTTGTAAGAATCTCTAAAAAGGCACAGTGGCTCAATGGCTTCATGATGCTGGAGATGGACTCAGCTTCAGTGGTTCGAACCCAAGCACTGTATGAGAGGGAGCTCCTGTCATTCGCCTCAGCTTCTGTCCACCTAACAGTTCAAAAGCATGTTCTATGCAAGTAGAGATGGATAGATACCACTTCGGTGGGGAGACAAGCTGGTACTCTTTGCAGGCAGTCAGATTCTTGATGGCGCTGAACCTTCCCAGTTGCACTGCCCATTTGCAAGGCAGGTCCGGGAAGGAGGAGGCCTTGGGTGATGCTGCAGGAAGAGCTTCCCATTTTTCTCTCTGATTCAAAACCAGCTCACTCTCCTATGGTGCACCTTGGGAAGTGCACAAGCATGTCCTATAACAGTCTTCTGACCTAGGCTTCCCAAGAGCATGAAGCAGTCTCCTCGCCCTGATAAAACCTCTTTTATTTACATTAAAGGGAATTCCTTTCCAGCAAAGTCCCAGCAAACCAGCAAAGGTGTTGGTTCTCACCTTTAAAGCACTCCATGGCATAGGGCCTAGCTATCTTTGAGACCGCCTGCTGCCACCGACGACCTCCCATTGACCTGTGCGCTCCCACAGAGAGGGCCTCCTCGGGGTGCCATCAGCCAAACAATGCAGGCTGGTGACCCCCAGGGGGAGGGCCTTCTCTGTGGGGGCTCCCACCCTCTGGAATCAGTTGCCCCCAGAGATAAGGAGAATCCATGACCTCAGTGCCTTCCGCTGTGCCCTTAAAACCTTCTTGTTCCAACAAGCTGGGCTGGCCTAACTCTTTTTAAGTGTTTTTAATTGTTTTTGTTTATTGTTTTAATTAATGGGGCCAAATTTATATATATATTTTAACTGTATTTTAATATTTGTATTTGATGTTTTTATTTGGCTGTTCACCGCCCTGAGTCCTCAGGGAGAAGGGCAGTATACAAGTTCAAAATAAAATAAAATAAAAATAAAATAAACAGTCTTTCTGGAGATTTCAAAACTACAGAAATTATCAGGCTTGGAGAGCTGCCAGGCCGATATCTTCCAAATGCCACGCTGTAGCAGACAATACTTGGTAAGAAGTCAGGAACAGATCTTCATTCTAATGAATTGAACCAATTGTCTCCTGCAAACTTCCCTCCCCTTTTGCTCCTCTTTATTCCCTATGGGAGGGGCCATTCACCGTCCACCTGTGGCTTTACTCCTGAGTCGACCCTTGTTCCTTAGCTGTTCCCTTCTCCTGGCAGCTCTGCGCATGTGCACATCGGGAACAGGCTCCAGCTGTTCTTCTGCCCCACTGATGTCTGACTCCAAATGCAGCTGACAACTGTTGGATGGCCCTGGCCCCATCTCTGCCTCTGACACAGATCACTCATCAGAGCCTTTCCCAGACTCCAGGACTGGCCCATGCTCCTCCCCAACCTTCTCACTGTCTGAGCCTCCTACCAGCTCCTCTGGCTGCTGGCAGGCCACGACAAATGGGACTGGTACCTTGGCAAGCAAAACTATTGCTCTGCAATAGCATTGTGGTCTCTGGCTACCATAACAACACCATATGCCAAGAACAAGAACAAGAACAACAATGATGATGATGATGTAGCACCAGCGGAGCTGCAAAAGACTGCACTACTCAGAACAATATACCATTTTAGGAAGATATTTGATATCTAGGATGCTGGCAGCAACCAGTATCAACCATCAGAGCCAGTCAATGATATTTGTGATACATTTTTAAATGTTCAGTTGACTGAGTTTCCATGTTTAATGAATAAAAGATAATAATAATAATAATAATAATAATAATAATAATAATAATAATAATAATAATAAATGCAATACCTGGTGATGCACGGATTGAAGATAAGCAACAAGAAAAAAATCACAAAGTACCGGGACTTGCAAATTGAAGTTGAGAGACTGTGGAAAAAGAAATAGTGTGTTGTCCTGATTGTAATTGGAGCCCTTGGAGCAATACCCAAAGGGCTACCCCACTATTTAGAAATTCTAAATTTACCGGACTTAAACATTTTGACTCTACAAAATACCACCTTCCTTGGAACAGCTTATATCCTCCGACGATACCTTAACAGTTCCTAGGTCCTTGGTTAGGACTCGAGCTGCTGAGCTATTAACCAGCCTCAAAGGCTGTGAATCTCACTAAAGATTAAATAATAATAATAATAATAATAATAATAATAATAATAATAATAATAAGCTTTGCAAAAAGTTTGGGTTTGAACGTAGCAAAAATTACTGGGAACACCAGTACTGGGAACAAAAATTATTGGGAACACCAGATTGACACAGTTCTTGAAAATGAACAGAACAAGATCTTGTGGGACTTTCCAATCCAAACTGACAAATTGAAGTTGAGCAATTGTGGAGGAAGAAATCAATGCTGGTACCAATAGTAATAGAACCCCTTGGAGCAATACCCAAAGGGTTGCCTATATACATGGAAATTCTGAATTTATCAGACCTGACTATTCTGATTTTCCAAAATCCACTTTACTCAGAACTGCCTATATACTCAGACATTACCATAATAGCTCTTAGGTTCCTGGTTAGGACTTGAACAGTTAAGTTTTTACCAGTCCCAGACTGTGAATCGAACTGAAGTTTAAATCATCAACAACAATAATAATAACAACAGCAATAATAATCTCTGAGTGTTTTGTTCAATTAGGAATCTACTTTCACATTTGAATTTAGCTAAATGTGCATGGCCCTTCTTAAAAAACTTATATTGACTAGCAAAATCTTCCAAATTTGTTGTCTGAAGTAGAATTTGTTTGTACCTTCTGGATAAAATAGATATAAGTGTATACCAGTGTACTGTATCTCTCAAGACAGAATAGTAAAGAATGTTCCAAGCCAATTGAAATGGCATGGACTGATTTGATTCCTTTACCTATGTCATTTTTTCTTTGATGGGTGTTGTATTGTGAAGATAGTAAAATCAAATGCAGAAGGTATGTTCCTGACTTTATGTTGGTTGAACAGTCAACAAATGCAGGGATGGTATTCCGTGGTGGGTTGCTCCCGGTTCGCACTGGTTCGCAAGAACCGGTAGTAAAAATTTGTAGTAGTTCTGAGAACCGGTAATAACATTGGCTGGCCACGCCCCCAAACTGGTCCCTGGCCCAGTCGCTGCTCACTTACCCCGCCCACCTCATCAGAGGCTTTTTTTTTTTTTTTACTTTTAAAAGCATTTTTTCTACAACCTCTTCGGCTGAAAAAATGCTTTTAAAAGTAATAAAAAAAAAGAAGCCTCTGATGATGCCGCGGCTCAGCTGGGAACATCAGAGGCTTTTCAAACCATTTTTTCTACAACCTCTTCAGCCGAAGAGGTGGTTAAAAAAAAATGCTTTGAAAAGCCTCTGACGATCCCAGCTGAGTTGCCTGATCGGCAGAAGCTTTTCAAAGCATTTTTTTTCTGCAACCTCTTAAGGTTGTAGAAAAAATGCTTTTAAAAGTTAAAAAAAAAAGTTGGCCACACCCACCCAGTCACATTACCCCCCCCACCAAGCCACACCCACAAAATAAGCCATGCCCACAGATCCGGTAGTAAAAAAATTTAGAACCCGCCCCTGGTGGTATTCATTTACTTTCCCTATCGGTTCGCAAATGTGAACATGTGCCGCTTCCCTGCATACACATGGCCTTCCATGCATCTGCTTTGCTCGCATGCATGCCTTCTGCACATGCACACGGCCTCTGTGCTGCATGGCGCTCCCATACAACACCTCTCCTGTGTGAGCTGCACTGGCTCCCAGTGGTCTTCCGGGTGCACTTCAAGGTGTTGATTATCACCTTTAAAGCGCTCCATGGCATAGGACCTAGTTATCTTCGAGACCGCCTGCTGCTACCGATGGCGTCCCATCGATCTGTGCGCTCCCACAGAGAGGGCTTCCTCGGGGTGCCATCAGCCAATCAATGTAGGCTGGTGACCCCCAGGGGGAGGGCCTTCTCTGTGGGGGCATCTACCCTCTGGAATCAGCTGCCCCCAGAGATAAGGAGAATCCAAGACTTCGGTGCCTTCCGCCGTGCCCTTAAAACCTTCTTTTCCCAGCAAGCCGGGCTGGCCTAACACTTTTTAAAATGTTTTTTAATTGTTTGTTATTGTTTTTAATCATGGGGCCAAATTTATATATATCTTTTTAATTGTATTTTAATGTTTGTAGTTTATGGTTTTACTTGGCTGTTCACCACCCTGAGTCCTCAGGGAGAAGGGCGGTATACAAATTTAAAAATAAATAAATAAATAAATAAATAAATAAATAAATAAATAAATAAATAAATAAATAAATAAATAAATAAATAAGATGGCATAGAGCCGGGGCAGGCGGGCAGGCAAGCCCGCCCGCAATTTCCGCTACCGGTTCTCCCGAACTGGTCTGAACCGGCTGAATACCACCTCCGCACAAATGGCACCCTCTGGCTGATTTCTTCTGCATCTTAAAGCTAAGCAGAATCAGGCCTGGTTTGCACCTGCAGGAGATTCTTCCATGGAATTCAAAACCTGTAACCTAAATCTGAAAGATGAAACAAAGAGACCAAAAATTTGGGAACTCCTGCTACAAGGATCTGTCTGTGAACTCCAGCTTAAACTGAAGAATTTACTTTCTCTTTTTTGCCTTGTATTCAAGGTAAATATGTAAATATTGAGATATGTGACCTTTCTCCATGTCCCGCAGTCAATGAACTCTTATGATATGAAACTGAAGTAGCAGGTTATTAAACTTTTGTTTTAATAGCAAAGTCTACAAAATAGATTTGGCACTCTGAGTCCTCTGGAATGACTTTTCCAAGGATTGTTTGGGGAACAATAAGTAACCTTGCCAGCTCACTTCTGTTTATCATATTCAGCTTCAGTCATTGCCTTGATGCATCCAGTTGGCATAAAAAAAACAGTTACTATATCTAGAGAAAGAAGCTTAAAAACAACTAAGTCAATTTTAGTAAGAGAATGACATGGTCCAGTGGAGTATTTTCATTCTATATTGCTTTCAATCAAACTAAACATTTGCACGTTTGAACAATCATATACGGTACACTTCTGATGGCGTCAACTGGTTCTAAACCCTTCTTGAAGATTTCAAAGGAGACACTCCTCAAAACATCAGTGTATCAAAAGAGAAATAAGTTCAAACAAATGAAATTCTATGATTTTCCTAAAGATCCCGGAGTATCAGAAAACAACTATTCTGTGCATGTGAAGTACTTTCCTCCCTGATTGAAACTAAAATGTGCTACAAATTAACCATCTGTGATTTTGATTCAGAAAGCCGAAGATCTCAAAAAACTTGTTTGGATGTGTCGTTTTTCAACTGTGTTTGATGGGATCATTAATATTTTAATGCCAAGTTCAACCAACTGAACATTTTATTAGGGCAATGTAATATACAAATTCAAAATAAAGTTTGAAAAAC